>JAFIRS010000836.1:0-530455 GCA_018342105.1 Gonioctena quinquepunctata
TCGGTAACTGGAAATTACTCAAATTCGCATAAAACGTTGATTAGCAATATCTCCTTGGACAAATTGCAAATTGCAGGTATATTCCCTCACTTTTTTTCTACATCCCTTGTTAAATTTGCCCACGAAATTTTCAACCGGAAATACGAATAATCCTTGATTACGTTGTGATTAGCGCTAATTCTGGTTACAAAATTGCAAACATTGTGCAAATTTGTGGTAAAATCATGGTTCCGTCACCCCTAAAATGCTTTAAATTAGAAAACTTTCCATGTGTACGGAACATCCAAAGATTATAAATAACGCTAAAAACAGTGTCAGGGGCAAAGTTTCATGGGTTACGAAATTGCAAACAATGTTTTCGTGCTTTGCAAACTTTGGTGGCATAATTTCAAGTCGCCAATTGAGTTTGCACCTTCTTCAGTATCGCGGAAGATGACGGAAATTAACATTATTGTAGGAATCAATTATTGCAAATGCCACAAAATTCCAAACTCAGTGATTTTTTTTTTAAGTTCTGCTATGGCAAACAATTCTACGTATAAATATGCAACCCTATAAAATGTCGGGAAAACCGAGTGTCAAGGGGTTACCTCCCCTATTATCAAACCTTGGCGCTTTTCACTGTTCTCGGTGTTCCTCGGGCGCCACCTTTAGCTTTATAGTGGAAAAGGCCACTTGTGCTCCGGGCAGTCTCAGTGAAGAAAGGCACTCCAGGGGTCAATATAGTCGTGACACTGTAACAGGGCCAGCAAGGCAGGCTTTAATTGCCCTTAACTGGGTTTCGAACCTGGGTGGCGACTGCGCACTAGATGTTCAAATTCTACTCAAAACAATCAATGAAAGAACACTAAAACAGGATAAACAGGTATATTACTAATCAATACAGTCAGGGCGGCTGTAGTCAGCCTCAAGTTATTTACAAACTAAATGAACACAGGTCAAGCACTAAATAGTGATACCAAGCGGGAAGGGTGTGTTTAACGTAGGCGGAGTACACGTAATAACCATAAGCTCTGGTGAAGAAGGGGCATCGTACGGGTTCGTAATAAAGCTCAAAATTGGGTGTTTGGCAATAGCGGGTATTAATGTAAGTTTTTAGGGGGGGGGGAAATCGTATGGATTCGTAATAAAGCTTACAAATGGGTGCAAGGCAACAGCGGGTATTTAATGTGAGTTTTAGGGGAAATCGTATGGATTCGTAATAAAGCTACAAATGGGTAAAAGGCAACCGCGGGTATTTAATGTAGTTTTAGGGGTCGTACGGATTAGTATGCAAGCTCAAAACGGGTGCAAGGCAACAACGGGTATCAAATGCAAGTCTTCACAGACGGCCAAAGCAACTAATTTCAATAGCAGGGCGTATGTCCACGTGAGGCTAGCCTAACCTATCCTGCCTAGCTTTATTCCCTCTGTCTTTCCCTGATCAAGACACGCCGGAGCGCAGGAAGTTGAGACGCGAGAAATGTCTACCCCTTCTATGCGACCTCCAACCGTGTTATTATTTTTTTAACTCCTTTACACGACACGCCGGAGCGCAGGAAGTTGAGACGCGAGAAATGTCTACCTCTTCTGTGCGACCTCCAACCGTGTTAATTATTATTTTAACTCCTACTTACGACACGCCGGAGCGCAGGAAGTTGAGACGCGAGAAATGTCTACCTCTTCTGTGCGACCTCCAACCGTGCTTCCTATCTCTGTCTATAAAGTCACGTCGGAGCGCAGGAAGTTGAGACGCGAGAAATGTCTACCTCTTCTATGCGACCTCCACCCGTGCTTCCTATCTCTGTCTATAAAGTCACGTCGGAGCGCAGGAAGTTGAGACGCGAGAAATGTCTACCTCTTCTATGCGACCTCCACCCGTGCTTTTGAGTTAGCCACACGTATCACATTACTAGCCTACTCTTGTTGTAAAGGAAACTAAATGACTCACCGGATCTGCTATACTGGGCTGATGGCCACGGGCTATCACTCGACGTACGTGGTGGTTCGTTTAGGCTCTCAAACACGACTAACTTTATCCGCGCATCAATAAAGTGAACATGGGCCTCTGACGGCTATTGTTTGTTCATGCGCAAATCAGACCTGGGGTACTTACAAAAATTTCCGATATACAATATTTACCCTAACTCCGATCCTACTCCTTCGGCAAAGCTCGGAACGGTCGGGGACTGCTTCGGTCTCTGGCTCTCACTCTGGACTCTAGTCGGACGCGTGGCTGCTTCTGCTGGGCTGGGCAAGCTTACTAAACCTTTGAAATATTTCGAACTGGAACTACGGCCGGCTCTCCCTCTTTCCGAATCCTCCTGATCGACTTATATGCGCGCGCCGTTTTGTGGACTTTGTCGTTTGCGATACAAATTATACCTTCACAGAATAATTACCCAGAATATCGTCCACCCCTCCTTCGTGACGTCAACGGCTGCTCGGACACAGTGTCATGTTCTCGGTGGCGACTGCTGTGACGTCAGCTCGGTGCGTGCGCCTCCACTGTACTCTCGTCCTTCTGGCGGAACTCTCTCCTTGGCGTGTTGGCTGGTTTCGCTGCTTCGGAACGACTGCCTGCTCTCTCGAGCATTTGATCCAACGTCCAGAATATCGGCCTCCCTTCCCTCGTGACGTCAACGGCTGCTCGGAGACAGTGTCATGTTCTCGGTGGCGACGGCTGTGACGTCAGCTCGGTGCGCGCGTCTCTGTCTAGACTCAGCTGTGTTGGGTGGCGATCGGACTGTTGGCTCGCACGTGAATGAATATGCGATCTTCAGTGGAAACTTTGATTCTCTAGTTTTGCGTTCGATTCAAGTGCTTGCTCCAGAGTGGGGCGGGGGACGTACGATTGTTTTGTTGCGCTAGTTGTACCGATATGTTTTTTACGTAACTTTGCGATTTTATGTCGGACAAGAATGATATTTTTGGGAGGGTTATTGATTCGAAAGGTGTAATTCATGCTTTGCGAATTTATGTCGGACAAGAATGATATTTTTCCGATTATTATTAACGGAGATATGGCTTTTATTTCTTTATTTATACCTGGAGCTTGTAAGACTGTTGAATTGGATGAAAAACTATTGTAAATAAATGGAACCTTAGTAACTTCGTTACACACCCTTCCTACTTCGGGGAAAAAAAAACTTTTTTTTTTTATATGTTAACACCTGTGAGCCCGGATGGCCCTCGACGGAATCTGAACAAACAATCTCTACTTTAAACTTCGCGGTTTTTCTTCATCTCTCTCATTTACCCAAAAATATTAGCTCTACCCACAAAAAAAAACTCAATATGTACATCAGGTGCCCGCCAGGTGCCTACCCCCCTTGGTAGACGAACCCTTTATTCGGGGTAGGTCCACCTGATACATAAAATACGGAATAAAATAAACTTAAATGTGGACCTCAAATTATTCCAAATGAATAACAAAATAAACTCTTGCCTGGTTGCCGTAGAGCAACAAACAGGACTACTGTGTACAATGATCATTGTACAACAAGAAAACATTACCAGTCAAAAAAAAATTAGAAAAAAAATAGTCATACCACAATAATGAAGTAAAAAAAATCTTCCGATTGATGCTGGCATCCGCATCCTGATCCTAGTTCCTACGGCATCAAGGTGAACATCGCATCGGATGCTCAGATACGACATCACATGGTGCTGAACATCCGCATCGGGGATATGCGGGTCAGGATACGACATCAACATGGGTGCTGAACATCCGCATCGGGGATATGCGGGTCAGGATACGACATCAACATGGGTGCTGAACATCCGCATCGGGGATATGCGGGTCAGGATACGACATCAATATGGGTGCTGAACTTCCGCATCGGGGATGTGCGGGTCAGGATACCGTTGACATCGGGGCACGGGCTGAACTTCCGCATCGGGGATATGCGGGTCAGGATACGACATCAATATGGTGCTGAACTCCGCATCGGGGATGCGGGTCAGGATACCGTTGACATCGGGGCACGGCGTCGTCCTTCTTGTGCTGGTCTCCTCTGGGCGGCTGGCTGTGTGACGTGGACCTTCCAGGGGCAACATGTCCCTTAGTTCACCTCGGTATCTGGGCTATGGGCCGGGCGCAGATCTTTAACATGGATCCGTAAGAACCGCTTGCCTGCCTGATTTTTCAGGTTATACACCACCGGTGATAATACGTGGGTCACCGTGTATGGACCGGAGTATTTTGGAGCCAGTTTCGCGGCAAAACCTTTTTCGGCTGACGATAGGTGATGCTCCTTCTTCATTACCTGATCGCCAACATGGCATCGCCATTCTCGGCGTCGGAGATTGTAGTGGCGGCTCTGAGTGGTGAAAGCTTTGGCCAGGTTGATTCGGACCATCTCAAACGTCTCCTGCAGGTGTTTGAGCCTCTCTGTGTGACTGGTGACCTCGGCTTGGTTAATTTCTCCTTCATCTTCCTTCGTGGGTGGTACCAGCGGTCTGTATATCGCCTTTGGTACTTCCATCTCCCTTCCAAAGTTCAGGAATGCTGGAGAATATCCGGTGGAGTCCTGGCGGGCGGTATTGATGGCAAACAACAGGTCGGCTAGATGCGAATCCCATTTCCGGTGGTCCTGGTCACAGAATTGTGCGATCATCGTCTTGAGCGTCTTATTGGCCCTCTCGACTGGGTTTGCTTGTGGCGTGTATGGCGGTGTTCTACGGTGGTTGATTCCAAGCTCCTTCAGCATATCCTCGAACAGGTGCCCTGTGAATTGGGTTCCGTTGTCGCTGAGGACTACTTTCGGGCATCCGAAGCGGGTAATGATCTCCTCGTAGAGAGCTTGGGTGACGGCCTTGGCGGTAGCCTTGCGGATAGGCCGACACTGAACCCATTTCGTGAATCGGTCTTGGAACACGACCAGGAACGTATTTCCTCGGGTAGAGCGGGGTAACGGGCCAACCAGGTCTGTACTGACGCATGCCCAGGGTTGGCGGTTAGTCGAGGGTTGCATCTTGCCGGCTGGTTTCATCTGGGACGGCTTGAATCTCTGGCAGGAATCACAACTCCGACATACTTGGCTACGTCGCGGAACATGCCTGGCCAGTAATAGCGAGCTGCAATCCTGGCTATCGTCTTGGCAATGCCCATATGGCCGGCGGTGGGTGCATCGTGCATCTCCTCCAGTATTTTGACCCTTGTCGGCTTAGGGACACACATTTTCCATGGGTTAGACAGTTCTGGCTCGGTCAGGTCGTTGGAGTCCCAAAAATGGCGGTACAAGCGATCTTCTTGGATACAATAGTCTGGAAACATCTCTGGACTTCGTTGTACTTCTTCTTTCTTTTTGTCGTACCATGTGCAGACAGCTACTGGTTCGACGGCGGTCATCTCTTCGACATGCTCTCCGTCTCCGTGCCTAATGGATCTCTTGATAGAGCATCTGCCACTTTATTCAGCCCTCCTCGGCGGTACTTGACTTCAAAGTCATATTGCTGTAGGAACATGCTCCAGCGGGCGAGGCGTCCTGCAGGGCTCTTGATGGAATGCAGCCAGCGGAGAGACTGATGATCGGTGATGACCGTGAAGTGGTATCCTTCCAAGTAAGGGCGTAGCTTCTCGATTCCCCATACAATCGCTAGGCATTCCTTTTCGGTCACGGAATAGGCCTTCTCTGCGGAGGTTAAGGATCGGCTAGCATACGCGATGACGTGCTCGTTGTCCTCTGTGGCCTGCGTCAGGACCACTTCTAAGCCTTGATCGGATGCGTCGGTCTGCATGCTGAACGGTTTGTCGAAGTTGGGGCAGGTCAGGACTGGTGCTTCCGTGAGGCATGCTTTCAGCTTCTGGAAAGCTTCTTCTTGTTCCGGTGCCCAATGCCAGCGGCGATTCTTCTTTAGTAGCCGATGCAACGGTGCTGCTACTTCAGAAAATGCCGGCACAAATCGTCGGTACCAGGATGCCATTCCTAGGAACCGTCTCAAACCTCGCACGTTGGTGGGAGCTGTTAGTTCCACAATGGAGGCCACTTTCTCGGGATCTGTCCTGATGCCTTCTGACGTCACTAGATGTCCGAGATACTTGAGTGATCTCCTCCCAAACTGGCATTTTTCTGGATTGACTCGCAGGTTAGCTGCACGAAGGCGACGGAACACTTCCTGCAGATTAGCGAGATGCTCTTCAAACGTGTTTCCTAACACGATGATATCATCCAGATATGCGAAGCAATATGGGTCCATTTAAGGCATAACTCGGAACTGGAATAGTCCTCGGCCAGGTACTGTGAAGGCGGTCACCGGGCCATTTCCGGTCCGATAATGGTGTCCATCAATCGCTGAAATGTTGCAGGAGCGGCGTGGAGGCCGAACGGCATAACTCGGAACTGGAATAGTCCTCGGCCAGGTACTGTGAAGGCGGTCACCGGTTTACTGTCCTCGGATAGTGCGACTTGCCAGTATCCTTGTCGCAAGTCGATACTGGAAATATATCGGGCACGGCGTAGTTTGTCCAGGATTGCGTTGATGAATGGCAACGGGTAGGCATCCTTCATGGAGACGGAATTGACTTTCTGGAAGTCGATGCAGAACCTCGGCTTGCCATCTTTCTTCCGCACTATGACTACAGGTTAACTCCATGGGCTCCCGGAGGGCTCAATGATATTCTCCTGTAGCATTCTGTCAACTTCTGTATTGATTACATCCTGCATTCTGGGATTCTGGGGACGGTATCGCTGCTTTATTGGCTCTGGATTTAGGAGACGGATCCTATGTTCCACCAGCGGCGTTACCCCATAAATTTCCTCAAATGGACGTAATTCTTCCTGTAGGAATTCTTGTAAGTGGTCCTCTTCCTCTCTGGATAGTGTCAGGGCCGGTCTTGGCTCAGTAACTCCAATGGGGAAGCATGGTACGGGCCGAGCTTCCATTGCAAGGGGTTGGTTCTTTACCAAGATTTGCCCACTTCCTAGGTCGAGTCCAAACTGCTTTTTCCTCAATATGTCCATTCCTAGGACCATATCGGATGACAGTCCACTCAGGTGTCCAAAAGATTCCTTGAAGCGGTATTCTCCAAATCGGATCTCCACGTGATACGTTGCGGGGACAGTAACGGTTTCTCCATTGGCCAGGCGGGCAGAACTCGTAGCAGTTGGAGTTTTCGGTACTCCTAGCAGATTCCACTGCCTGGCTATCCTGTCGCCGACATAGGAGATTACGGCACCGGTGTCAATCAACGCTTCAGCAGTACCACCGGGAATCTTGACGGAAAGATGCGGTCGGTGGTCGGCGGTAGCGCTGTTGGTAGTGGGTGAGGCGTCCTGGGGGCGGTGCTGCACGTGCCTCAAGTCGTGGCAGCGCCCTAATGGTTTTCCGTCCGTGGGCATGGGCAATCACGAGACATTACTCCGTCTCGCTTGCATCGGGAGCAGAATATCCTTGGGGCTGATTGGCATTGGCTCCTAAAATGCCCTGTTTGCCCGCATCGCCAGCACTCTCGGCTATCTTCGATGGGGCGGCGGTTGACTGGGCTGCCTTGGCTCATGACTGGCTGGACTACTGGGCTCCTAGGGGGCGGTGTGGCTAGTTGGGCAAGCCTAGTGACCACTGGTGGGGCTGCCGGGGTCCTATATGGTGCCAAACGCGGCGCTGGAGTCGTCCTCTGAGCTTGTTCAATCTCTGCTCGCAAAAGCTCGTACTCTCTAGCAGCTTTGGCTCCTGCACGTCGTTGAAGTCCGTCCTTCTGATTTCTCGCCGGAATTCTGGGTGCAGGTTGCGGTACAGCCAGTTCAACTCCTGGTCTGGCGGGATTCCACCATGGCGGCGAATCAGCGTCTGCAGGTCGGTGATGTAGGCTGCCGTACTTTCTCTCAGGCTGTGTGTCCTCCTGCTGATAGCCGCTTCCAGGTCAATTCGGTAGTTGACGGGGAAGAAGAAGTCCTGAAAGGCGGTGCAAAAGCCTTCCCATCTCGGCCAGCATGCCCGGTTGTTTCTGAACCAGAGGGCCGGCATCCCTTCCAGTAACTCTGGCATAGCTTGCAGGAGGCGGTCTGCGGTGATGCCTTGGGACTCTCGGATCTCCTCCAATCTTTCGAGGAAGGCGGCGGGGTCGTTGGTCCCATTAAAGGTCACTCTCCAGTCCTTTACTCCCAATGGCGCCATCCCTACACTAGTAGTAGGCGGCAGTGGGGCGGCCTGTGCTCCCACTGGGGTCCCTGTGAGCACGTTGCTCATGATCGGGTTTCCAGTGCTCGTCACTGTAATGGTGGGTAATACGGGCGGCGGTGCGATTGTCGTGGTCGTCGTGGGGAACGGAAACAGGGTGATGACGGTCGGTGCGGGTGATGCTGCTCGTCCTTCTCGGAGAAATTTTATGATCCTCCTTCGCTTCTCGTCGACGGTGCCGGTTGGATCCAAGCGAAATCTAGCGAGCTCGGTGTCTAGCTCCTCTTTCCGTAGTTGATACACCCATCCGACGCGGGTGTCGTTAGGGTCACTTCCTGTACCTGGCCTCAGCGGAGGTGGGCATCCGGCGGGGCTTGTGGTGGTCACTGGCACGACGATGGGGCTTCCTAGTCCTGTCGGCATCTTCGGCGAATACTTGGAACTCGTACGTCTACTTGTCTCACAGTCGGAATTAGCTTGCACGTCTTACTTGGTTCGCAGTCGGTACTCAACTTTCTCAGCTTGCACGTCTTACTTGGTTCACAGTCGAACCTCAACTCCTTGTCTGGTGCTCGTATCTTGGGCACCGTACCTCCTATTGACGAACGGATGGCGGGGAGCGCTTCTGCGCACTCGATAATTCGTTGAGGAGGTATCGCACGGACGCCTGGCTCTCTTCTGAGCCGAGTTTGACACTCTGTCAAAGATGACAGGTCGGTAGCCTTCAACGGATTTCCAACTGTCCTTGTCGTACGAGCCTGCTTTCTCTCTCTTCACCCACGTATCTCGTGAATGGTTAACCCAGAAAAGGAAACGGATGACGGTAATTGGTTCTACACCCCCGGAAACCTACTAAACGAGGGGTCACTCGGCATATTGACTCTCTTTTGAGTCGAAGTTGACATCTGTCAAAAATGACAGGTCTCGGTATACTATAAAAACGGTCCCTGCTCGAGCGCCAATTTGTCAAGGGGTTACCTCCCCTATTATCAAACCTTGGCGCTTTTCACTGTTCTCGGTGTTCCTCGGGCGCCACCTTTAGCTTTATAGTGGAAAAGGCCACTTGTGCTCCGGGCAGTCTCAGTGAAGAAAGGCACTCCAGGGGTCAATATAGTCGTGACACTGTAACAGGGCCAGCAAGGCAGGCTTTAATTGCCCTTAACTGGGTTTCGAACCTGGGTGGCGACTGCGCACTAGATGTTCAAATTCTACTCAAAACAATCAATGAAAGAACACTAAAACAGGATAAACAGGTATATTACTAATCAATACAGTCAGGGCGGCTGTAGTCAGCCTCAAGTTATTTACAAACTAAATGAACACAGGTCAAGCACTAAATAGTGATACCAAGCGGGAAGGGTGTGTTTAACGTAGGCGGAGTACACGTAATAACCATAAGCTCTGGTGAAAAAGGGGCATCGTACGGGTTCGTAATAAAGCTCAAAATTGGGTGTTTGGCAATAGCGGGTATTAATGTAAGTTTTTAGGGGGGGGGGGGAAATCGTATGGATTCGTAATAAAGCTTACAAATGGGTGCAAGGCAACAGCGGGTATTTAATGTGAGTTTTTAGGGGGGGGGAAATCGGAGGGATTCGTAATAAAGCTACAAATGGGTAAAGGTAACCGCGGTATTTAATGGAGTTTTAGGGGGTCGTACGGATTAGTATGCAAGCTCAAAAACGGGTGCAAGGCAACAACGGGTATCAAATGCAAGTCTTCACAGACGGCCAAAGCAACTAATTTCAATAGCAGGGCGTAATGCTCCACGTGAGGCTAGCCTAACCTATCCTGCCTAGCTTTCATTCCCCCTCTCTGTCTTTCCCTGATCAAGACACGCCGGAGCGCAGGAAGTTGAGACGCGAGAAATGTCTACCTATTCTGTGCGACCTCCAACCGTGTTTACTGTTAACTTTATCCCCTTTTACTTACGACACGCCGGAGCGCAGGAAGCTGAGACGCGAGAAATGTCTACCCCTTCTATGCGACCTCCAACCGTGTTCTATTTCTAATCCCTCAAAACCCGACACGCCGGAGCGCAGGAAGTTGAGACGCGAGAAATGTCTACCTCTTCTGTGCGACCTCCAACCGTGTTTACTAATCCCTCAAAACCCGACACGCCGGAGCGCAGGAAGTTGAGACGCGAGAAATGTCTACCTCTTCTGTGCGACCTCCAACCGTGTTTCCTATCTCTGTCTTACCCTCAAGCCACGTCGGAGCGCAGGAAGTTGAGACGCGAGAAATGTCTACCTCTTCTATGCGACCTCCACCCGTGCTTCCTATCTCTGTCTATAAAGTCACGTCGGAGCGCAGGAAGTTGAGAAACGCGAGAAATGTCTACCTCTTCTATGCGACCTCCACCGTGCTTTTGAGTTAGCCACACGTATCACATTACTAGCCTACTCTTGTTGTAAAGGAAACTAAATGACTCACCGGATCTGCTATACTGGGCTGATGGCCACGGGCTATCACTCGACGTACGTGGTGGTTCGTTTAGGCTCTCAAACACGACTAACTTTATCCGCGCATCAATAAAGTGAACATGGGCCTCTGACGGCTATTGTTTGATCATGCGCAAATCAGACCTGGGGTACTTACAAAAATTTCCGATATACAATATTTACCCTAACTCCGATCCTACTCCTTCGGCAAAGCTCGGAACGGTCGGGGACTGCTTCGGTCTCTGGCTCTCACTCTGGACTCTAGTCGGACGCGTGGCTGCTTCTGCTGGGCTGGCAAGCTACTAAACCTTTGAAATATTTCGAACTGGAACTACGGCCGGCTTCTCCTCTTTCCAATCCTCCTGATCGACTTATATGCGCGCGCCGTTTTGTGGACTTTGTCGTTTGCGATACAAATTATACCTTCACAGAATAATTACCCAGAATATCGTCCACCCCTCCTTCGTGACGTCAACGGCTGCTCGGACACAGTGTCATGTTCTCGGTGGCGACTGCTGTGACGTCAGCTCGGTGCGTGCGCCTCCCGATCCGCCTTCGGCGGAATCCCTGGGGCGTTCGGAGACAGTGTCATGTTCTCGGTGGCACGGCTGTGACGTCAGCTCGGTGCGCGCGTCTCTGTCTAGACTCAGCTGTGTTGGGTGGCGATCGGACTGTTGGCTCGCACGTGAATGAATATGCGATCTTCAGTGGAAACTTTGATTCTCTAGTTTTGCGTTCGATTCAAGTGCTTGCTCCAGAGTGGGGCGGGGGACGTACGATTGTTTTGTTGCGCTAGTTGTACCGATATGTTTTTTTTACGTAACTGATTCGGGAGGGTTATTGATTACGAAAGGTGTAATTCATGCTTTGCGAATTTATGTCGGACAAGAATGATATTTTTCCGATTATTATTGACGGAGATATGGCTTTTATTTCTTTATTTATACCTGGAGCTTGTAAGACTGTTGAATTGGATGAAAAACTATTGTAAATAAATGGAACCTTAGTAACTTCGTTACACGAGCGATAGAATATCATCTATTAAGTCGATTTTCGCGGATGACACAAAGTTCCAAACTTTGTGCAATTCTTTCTCAAAGTTCTGGAATGGCAAACAAGTCTATCTATGGATTTTCAACCCTATAAAACGCCGGGAAAAGAAGGCAATAAAATATTATCAATTAAGACGATTTTCGCGGATGACACAAAATTCCAAACTTTGTGCCAATTACTTGAAGTTGAAATATAGTGATGAAATATTATGTGTGCATAGTTTCTCCCACAGGAATATCCTATTGCCCTGCTTTCCCGATATTTCATAGGGTTGCAAATTTATACGTAGACTTTGCCATATCAGAACTTTGAGAGAAAAAATGCACAAAGTTGGGAATTTTGTGGCATTTGCGAAAATTGCTTCCAACAATAATGTTAATTTTCGGCATCTTCCGGGATTTTGAAGAAGGTGCAAACTCAATTGGCGACTAAAAATAATGCAACCAAAGTTTGCAAAGTACGAAAACATTGTTTGCAATTTCGTGACCCCAAGAACTTTGCCCCTGAGACTGTTCTCAGCGTTATCCATAATTTTTTGATGTTTCGTACACATGACAAGTTTGCAAACTTGTAGCATTTCAGGGGTAACGAAACCATGATTTTAACACAAATTTGCACAATGTTTGCAATTTTGTAACCTGAATTAGCGCTTATTACAACGTATTCAAGGATTATTCGTATTTCCGTTTGAAAATTGCGTGTGCAAATTCTACAAGAGATATGGAAATGAAGTTAGGGAATATACCTGCATTTGCACAATATTTGCAATTTTGTCCAAGGAGATATTGCTAATTGACGTTTTATGCGAGTTTGAGTAATTTCCGGTCACCGGATGAGTGTGCAAATTTTTATACGTAGTCTTTACTGAATGCCCCAACATACGGCAGTGCTAAAGAAATTTTTGTATAATGTGAATTGACGGTCTATTTTGACTGGCCTAAAAATGACACTCAATACAGAGTATGGCCACCTCGTTGATTAATCAAAGCTATTGTTCATAGACAAAATGAGAATGTCTTGGGGTAAATAGTCAATTCGGCTGTCAGAGCTGCCTGAATGCAACAACATTATGAATCTTGCCCATATGAAGGTTAATTCTTCTTTGAAGCATGTTCCACAAGCTCCATCGGATACTGATCTGTCACAATATGAGCAACATGTGGCCGAGCATTGTCATGCATCAAATGAAACTTTTCATCATCAGCTCCTGCAAAGGGATGCACGATGTGTTGAAAAATATTATCCAAATATTGCTGAGCTCTGAAAAAAACGCTGTGGAAAAACGAGTGACTGCGATTCCTCCACATACCATAAGAGTACCTCCTCTAGAAGTGTGCACGTCCTGGACGTACCTCGAGCATTCTGCATTTCCAGGTTGCCTCCATACTCTCGTTCGATGAGAAAGTATATGAAAATACTCGTGATCAAATGAATCATCCAACTCGACACTAGGATAACGATCATTTGAATGATATCTGAACATTGGAAAGAGGTCGTACTTGAGAATTTTACACTCGCCAATGCCTATTCCAGACAAATTATGGGACATGGCGAAGTGGCAATCTATAAGAATAATAATTGTCAACTGTCAATACATAAATTATATTTGAATGATCTCCCAGTAGAAGGAATATTTTAGTGTTGTGCAGTACTGCATGGAAATATATTATTGTGATTGTAGTCTATAAACCTCCTGGTACTGATTTCAAGCTATTCTGGGAATGTTTTGCAAATAGGCTGAAAAAAATTGCTTCTCGTTACAAAACTGTTATTGGAGGACATTTCAATATTAATTTCTTGGAACGTAGTAATATACGGACACTTTCTGAGGATTCGCTAGGACTTAATGATATAGCAATAACAATTAGGTCTCCAACTAGAGTGACTGCAACTTCTAGTACTTGTGTAGACAGTATTTTCATAAGCTCCAGTATAACTAACTGGCGATCAGAAGTAATGAATCCAATTCTGATCCACAACAATACAAGTGTTTGCGAAAATTCTCTGAACAGAATACTGTGAAATTTTTCAATGTGTTAGAACATGAACAATGGGAAAATATTCACAAAGAAAATAATGATTGGAATGCTTGGAACAACTTTTTGAATATCATCAGTAGTTTGATAGATTTTTGTTTCCCTATTACAAAAATAGTCATTGATAAACGTCCTGAAAACTACGTTTACCAAAACATATCAGAAAAATGCTATCTTCAGGAAACCATGGATGACGAAAGATTTGCTAACGCAATAATAAAAAAAAATATACAAAAGCTTACGGGATAACCCAAATGACCTAAATCTAAATAAACAGTATTTGGTTTATAGAAATGAATTAGGTAACATAGTCAAACAAGATAATTGTAAAATGTTAAAATTATCCACAGGATGTTTGGAAATGTGTTGATGAAACACGTAATAAAAATAAATCGAATCCTAGAATCAAACAAATTTATTACGATTATCAGACATGAACAGATTCGGAGAATATAAGTTACATATTCAACGGATATAATAGTAAGGTGGGAAAAACATTAGCATAAATATTCCGCAAGACTATAACAAAAATATAGAAATGATTTAAAATGATATGTATGTATTTCCAACAACAGAAAATGAAGTATCCAACACCATTACTCCCTCAAAAATAAAAAAACTCCTGATGAAGATAATATTAGGTCAGAAACACTCAAACAAATCGCAGATGAAATGAAAAGTCTTTTTACCCGCCTAATAAATAATATATTTGAAACGGGGATATTTCCATTCCATTTATTTAAAATTGGATTAGTGAAACCGTTATATAAAGCTGGGAAAAAAAATATATCTCTAATTATAGACCGATATTACTTATATCTAACATCTCAAAAATTATAGAAAAGGTAATAAGATATAGGCTACCAAATTTCCTCGATAAAAGTACGGTTTTAGAGAGGGAATATCGACTGAAGATGCAATATTGAAATTAACTTCTGAAATATACAATGCGATAGAAAAAAAAACTCCTGCAATTTGTATATTTGTCGATCTGTCCAAAGCATTCGATACTTTTGAACAAAATGTGGTCACACGGAATGAGAGGACGGGCCTCTGACCTTGAAAGCTGAATAACTAACAGAAAACAGAAAGTATATGTTGAGGGTATCGCCAGAGGATGGAGGAATGTTGATTACGGGGCACAGTCCAGGGCCCCATCATTTTTACAATTTAAATGAATAACCTACTCCAGTCAAACACCAAGGGTACTATCCTTAGTTTTTCTGACGAAACAGCTATACTTCACAAAAATAAATCATGGGAATACCTGAAAGAGGAAGCTGAGGAAGATATGCGCGAAATTGAAAAATGCTTTGAATTCAATCTGCTCACGTTAAATGTAAAAAAAAACAATTGCCAAATTTGAATGGGTATGAGTTGCGAGTACATGCTCAAAACTATACAATTTTACCCCAAAATATTTAAAAAACATTATTTTAATGAATACAATATATGGAAGATTGAATGGTATTTCGTGACGTAATTAACAAATGCCTAAAATGATAATAATAAATAAAAACAAATGTTCAGAAAGTTTCAATCAATATTAGTTAGTATATATTATCCTTCTCCCAAGAGTCATTATTTCTTTATATTTATTTCTCTAATCGTGTAAATATGATCAAATCACTTAATATTGTTATCGCTTCATAGACTCTACTACATATTTCATTCGTTTTACTGTTTTACTATTTTCACTGTTTTACCATTTTACTTTTACTATTTCAACTGTTTTACTATTTTATTCGTACTTTTTTATTGTTTTACTATTTGACTCTTTTGCTATTTTATTTTTAGTATTTATAATTACCCATTTCATGATAAACATTTCTATATTGCCCATATATTTATAGGTAGACACAAGGAATATGCGAAGCCCCATACAAGCTGATGCCAAAATATCAGCTCCCCTGGAATTGAACTGTTTATTTGCATGTTGAATTAGTTTCACTCAAAAATGTGACTCAGAATACGAATGTTTCTTTTTATATTTCGGAGGCAAGGAACCATATGGTAATTGATTTTGGATATTCGCACATGCGTGAAGCCCATTGTGGGGAGAAAAAATTATATAGAAATGAATTGGAAATTGACTATGGTTGCGATTTCCATGTTGTATTTTCAAGAGCTCTTAAAAACAAATTTCATTGTTCAATAATATCGTCACAATTAGCTTACCTTCATTTTCTCATCGTTGTCATCAAAAATTCCTTCTCTCACAGCATATATTGATTCCTGCTTAGCTCCAGTGATGACTATGCATTGGTCGTGCCAAATCTTGGTAAGAGGCAGGAATTTGTCGCCAAAATCCTGAAAAACATGGATTTATTGAAATCAAATGGAATATGACGAGGGGAAATAAATATTATGTCATTTCAGAAGATATTACCGAAAACTGGAAAAATCTAGATTTTGAGGGTTTGCTCAGGATATAGTGCAGTTGCGTGACATACTTAAATTATATTTTTGTTCTTGTATATAAAATATTTGGAAATAGGCCAGTAGATATAGACAATCAATTAACATGTATTCCAAAAGTTTTTAAACTTCAATGGTACATTTTGCAGAAGTCTGTGATGAACGGAATATTATTCAAATTGCGAAAAATGATTCCATGCTTTATTATTGCACTGAAAATTCCAAAACATCTGCAAACTAGGCATACCTATAGTTATGGTGTTTTACTTCATGCATTAGGTTTGCAACCTTGTTAAAGTTACGGAACCTTGTTTTTTGTCATTTGTTTAAGATTTTCTTTGTAATTTGTTGAAACAAATCACAAAAGTTCTGCAAAGTGGATAAGTGTACTGAAATTTTTTTTTAAATATTCACGTACATTTGCAACCATTTCTGAAAAACGCATAAATTATTTATCAAACTTTTGTATCGACGCTCCCATTTTCAATGCACACAAGCATTGAAATAATAACGAAATATTTTTATTGTGGTTGCAAATAAGGAGAATATTTGTCTCAGTGGTCATGTAACTTTGCAACCTCATACGAAAAACGGAACCTATTGATCCACCATTTTTTTTGCATTTTTACAACTTCTGAAATAATTGCAAAATTTCTGCAAATTGCAATTGAAATAACGACCGATATTTCACGTGACGCAAGAGATTTGTACCTGTTGTTTGTTTCATTGTTGTAGTTATTTACAGAAGGAAAGTTATTTGATGTGCAATCATTACTAAATAGGGAATTTGAATTTTTGTCCAAGTTTAAATATAAACTCTGGCGTCCATTCAAATTCACAATTTCCAAAACTTTGCTTGAAACATAAAAAATTTGAAACTGGCAAGGCGGTCCAAAAAATTCCACACCGCTCTTCATCGAATAGTCTGGGCATTCTATTACAACAATTAACTTGTTCATCATTACAGTAGAGATTTTTGCATTTTCAGATAATCCAAAACTGAAATTTTGGTTACCCGTGTATTCATGCAAGAGGGTAATCTGCAAAACTGTTAACATATCAGGAACGGAATTCGGGTAGTTCAATACTGCAGAATTATGCCGTTTTTTTGTACAGACTTCAGGGAAAATGCCATTAAGCTGCCAGATTTATTGAAAAGGGTGTGATATATGGAAGTCAAAATTCATAATAACACATCTGATATGGAGGGAAAACTGTTAGCTGATGGGCAGAGGATGATAAAGCTGGAACTCAACACCCAGACAAACCTGAATCTCTTTACTTGGAGACATTGGAGAAAACGATTTAATTGTTCTGGATATAAAAATAAGTGGAAATTCATATAGGGGTGGGATCCAAAGTTGGAATACAAACTCCTTCTACTCAGTTTGAAAATGAATAGTGAAGTGAAAAATGAAAATGGGTGTGAACAATCTCATTATATCAAATATGAAAGAATCTTCAAAACGAAGTGAAGCAGATAATAATTACTTTGTGAAGAAACTGAAACTGTATTAAACATCATTAAATATGTAACTATATGGACCCGACTATCAAGGTTTTAGATAAGGAAAATATATCCAAGTAAAAGTAAACCAGTAAAAGTTATTTTCAAAAATGCTGTGTGAAAAAAAATATTGAGAAATCGAATGAAATCAAAGAAATAAAAAGTTCTTGATCAAACAAAACTACAGAATTATTTTAAACATTCAAAATGAACTAAATCAAATGATTGCTGACGATGACGAAGATAAGATAATTAAATATATAAAGGGGAATCCAAGCAATTGTGATCATTTCAAAAAACTTAAAAAAAAAAACAATATACAAGTTAACCATTACTCAACAAAAATAAATGAAGACATTGTGTACTTGAATATTCAAAGCCTCGTCTTCCATAAAACCGAAATTATTTCTGATCTTCTGTGCTATAATCTCTCCATGATTATTCTGAGTGAATCACGAACAACCAAGGACATTTTGGATTCAGACCTACAAATTTCTTGAAATTGCTGAAGAGTTAAAAAAAATGGCATTTTGTGAGCATGTTATACCAATAAAATGGCTACCTATGAATAGTTTTTTTTATTTTGTTGAGATTCCTTAAAGTGGTGAAATATGCAACCCCTATTCAATTTAGAAAAACTTGGAACAACCAAATTCTAATTGAAAATATGTTTTACTCTGTTGTCCTAAGACGATAGGTCGCTAATAAAAACATAAGATACAACATTGTAAATGAACGGATGATCTGAAAATGGAATCAAAAAAATCTAGTGGGTGGCTGTCACGTTTTTTTTTTGCACAACTTGTGACTTCAATCGTTATATTTTAAAATTATTCCGCTTGCATTAATTTTTGATATAGGCATGTACCAGTACCATGTTTTGTTTCAATAGAATATCAGATTAAAAATACAAACAAAACAAATTATGTGTTTTTCAACAAAGAAAAAGGCAACAAGATCTATAAAAACTGCTCGAAATGGCCACCTCCAACCATTAGACAGGACTCAAGTCTTCATCTCATAGACTGGCGCAAACGTTGAAATATTCCTAGTGTGTTTTGGATTGCCTCGCAGGCTGCAATGATGTGATTCCTTGAATCATTCACACATTCAATGAGGGTCGTATAAACCAAGGACTTCAGGTGACCGCAGATGAAAATTTCTGAGGGGTTCATGTCCGGAGATCTGGGAAGCCAAGGTTGAGGTCCTGCTCTGCCTATCCAACGATTTGGATACACGTCGTCCAAGTACTGACGAGCAGTTATGCTGGAATGGACGGTTCGCACCATCGTGCATAAACCACATTCGTGGTCGAACAGTTTGTGGGACATTTTCAAATAAAATGGGAAGCTGGTCCTGGAGAAGACTTGTATAGTTGCACCAGTTTGCCTTAACGGAAAAAAATACGGTCCAATAATATTTTCGCCAATAATTTCGACCCACACGTTAAGAGAAAATTCATATTGATATCGACCTTCTTCAATTGCATGTGGGTTATCTTCGGCCCATTGATGATTGTTATGGAAACTTGTAAATCCTTGCCTTGAAAAGTTGGATTGAGAATTTTGGGTAATCATTTGATGACTCCATCGACAAAAGTCTACTCGATGGAGAAATCTCGCGGCAAAAGTACCTGGACTCGTTGGTGAGGATACAACTGGTGATCATTTGAAATTTTCCAGATCAGTTCATTGCTAACATTAAGTGTGTTAGCAATTTGTCGGTGCCACCAATCTTATTACTCGTTGTTCGTTTTTGAAAAGTCCCTCTTCCACAGAGACGTTGGTGAAGATGTGCAAAAATTGTGTGATGAGGTATCACGCGCTGGGGTTACATCTCTGCATAGAGCCGTCTAGCTTCGAAATAATTTCCTTTGGCACGACCATACATGAAATGCATATCGGCCATTTCAGCGTCAGTGTAATTACTCATATTGGAAGATTCAAAAGACACAATTGAACTTTCAACTACCACATAGGAATCAGAGAGACTTGACAGCCACCTACTAGATTTTGTCGATTTTTAAATACTGGATTGAAGTCACAAATTGTGCAAACAAAACGTGACTGCCACCTACTGAATAGTTTCGATTCCATTTACAGAAAATCCGTTCATGCACAATGTTGTATTTAATCTTTTCAGTAGGAAACTATTGCTTTCACGGATTGTCAAACTTTTGTTTCCTTAAAAAATGTTGGTAAAAATTGGAATAGGGGTTGCATGTTTCACCCCTTTAAAAGATCACAACAAAATTGAAAAAATATTTATAGGTAGTTTTTTCATTGGTTGAACATGCCCACAAAATATAATTTCTTCAACTCTCAGCAATTTCAAGAAAACAAAATTGTTTTTGTTTACATGAAAGACCCCTTTAATTTTCGACAAGGAGTCACCCCCTGAGAACTTTCGCACATATTTGGTAACACCCTGTATATACACTCATACAATATTACGTTATAAAAGTTTTTGAAATTTGTGAATTTTTTTAAATTAACAAAAAATTTGAAATAAAAAAAATATTTTTGTTCTTGTTTTTTGTTAATAACAATTGCAATCTTCGTTGGCAAAAAAAACAAATAATATTTTTCTCAGAATTGCATACCGAGTCTTGGAACTATTTTTTGCAGGAAACTCTCTTCTCGACTAGTCTACAAACGAGAGTAATCGAGTTACCACTTTGTCTACAACCTTCAAACAAAAATTGGATGGGGTGAATTATTCATGGATGCGTCTCTGGGTTTCCGTTTCAAATCTCACAAATAGTTTCAAAGCTACCAAAAATGTTGTCAGGACGATATGCATGGGGTTGGGAATCTGTGTGAGATTATATATCTCTATGGGGCTAGGAGAAATTATTTTATACTTCTTAGTTTGTTTTTAAAACATGGTTCATTGATTCTATCCATTTAAATGAATATTTTCGTTATTCATAGTCATCTCGAGGATTCCGTTACCGAAATGAAAAAAGGTGCACCTGCTCACGTATCTGTTGATTTGAGAAATAATTCGCCAGAAAAACAATAGCAATAAAAAACTGGACCCTACAAAAGCTCAATTATTTTCTCGCATAGTTTTCTGAGCAACTTCACAAACTATAAATGGAAATTGTTTTTATTTTATTCTGGAAAGGCTGTGCCTTCTTATGTTTCCGATTGTTCTTCGACTAAAAATTATATACGGCTTGGATATCTCTGATGGAAATCATTCCAGGACGCTCTACCGCATCTATTCGGAAGAATTATCCCAATTTTGAAATAACCAGCCACCACAGTGAGCACGTAAAGTTGCAATAAATTCGCTAAAGTCTTTACAGAAGAGGAGAATCGCTCGTACACGTCAATTCGAATATTCGAACGTGTACGTTTTGACATACAATTCTTTTGGGTGAAATCCCAATTGTGCCAGCTATGACGTCATCGATTTTCTCTTCAATAGCATCCCTCGTATTTCATATTGTCATTTGAAAGAAGATATTTCTCTGCATACAATACGTGAAATTTCATACACGATACACGGGGTAATGTTAAAAGCACGCACTACTCATGATATGACCCTGGTAGAGAGAGAGATTTATTAACTACGTCCATATATATAACTACGTCTGCAGCAGGTCCTTAAGAAAAAAAAAATTGAAGGTAAAAGTTACAAGTTAAAATAGTAAGACTGAATTTTCTACGGTGATACATCACAATACAACACAGGAATGAAATAAGGTTAACTCAGAACTCAGTCATTGTAAACAATACAGAAGGGAGTATGAAAGTTGAATTGATAAATACATGAAAAGCCTAGATCATCCAAGTTAAAATAATATTTCAAAAAGCCTTTTACGAAGTGAAAATAGTTCATCAGTAGACAAGGTTTCACTGATCTCTCAGAATTGTAGAAGTTCATATTTCTCATTTCCAAAAGTAATTTATCATATTGGTTTATATTCAATGAATGTTTCTGTGATACAGAGAGTCTATATCTTGGTATTCTCAGGAGGTTTCCTGACCTTGTTTGGTGCTGATGCGTGTCCGCTGAAAGAGCAATATCTGATCTTTTTTTATGTATCACAAGTAGAGTGTGAGTGAATATGGAAGGGGTGGGAAGAGGCATGATCTGGTGATGGATAAATAGAGCATGGCGGTGATTTCTGTAGCCCGCCCCTGATATTCGAATAACCCTTTTTTGCAAAACAAAAGTTTTATTTGAATGGGATGAATCACCCCACAAGACAATTCCATAAGTCATATGGATGTGAAAAAGTACAAAATAGCTCTTACAGTATCTGCACCAACAAGGTTTTACATTCTGCGAATCAAGAACGTGACGCTTGATTTTTTTTTCCACAGATTTTTCACGTGACACATCTAGTTGAGTTTGTCATCAATAGATATACCAATAACTTGACACTTTCCTCACATGTTAGTGAGGAGTTTGAACATATAATAAGAATCTGATTCTTGGCAGAATTGGGCATGAGCTTATTTGAACAAAACCACTCATTTGTCATTTGCAAAGTGAATTTGGGAGAGTCAATCAGTTCCTCTAATTCACCATACGATCTATCAGTTGGTGTCGTCAACAAAGAGAATGCATTTTTTCGGTAATATATGATAATATAAATCATTGATATTCAGAATGAATTGGGTTGGTCCCAAAACAAAGCCTTGTAGAACCCCATTGGCGATTTGCATGAATGCTGATTTGGCGCCTTCAACCGAAACACACTGAGATCGCTCATGCAAATAAGACCTAAAAAATTCCACTGGAAGTCCACGAATGCCATAACAGAAAAGTTCCCCAAGTAATATATCATGGGATACACAATCGAAAGCTTCAGTCAGATCACAAAGCGTTAAAAAATATTCAGGCTAAGAGATGCCTGCAGAAAACCTGGCCGATCGAGTAACACCAAATGGTTCTAAATATTTAGCTCAACAATCTTTGAAATACTCGAGAGGAGACTAATACCTCTGTAGTTATCGTGAAGATTTGAGTCACCTTTTTTAAAGATTGGTAAGACAAATGCTGTTTTCAATTTATCTGGAAAAATTCCTTGTTCCATAGACAAGTTCACAATGTATGTTATCGGTTTACAGGGATGATAAGCACATTTTTTCAAGAGATCATTTGAAATTTCATCATTGCCAGTTGCCTTCGAATTTTTTAGTTTTTTCACATAATCAGTAACGTCATTCTCAGTAATCAGATTCAAGAAGAAAGAGTTGGGACATGTTTTGATATTCCTTTCCATAAAATTCAGATCAATTTATTTTTGCTGTGGAACTTTTGTAAAGTGACTATTGAAATTATTGGCCAGGACGATTTCAGGAACTTCAACGTTACCTTCACAAATTTCAATAATATTGGACATGCTTCCCTTTTTTTGAATTTGGTTCACGATTTGCCACATAGTCTTTGATTTATTGGTCGAGTTGTTTATTTTGTCTTCTACACAATGTTTGTAGTTGTCTTTCAGTTTTTCCCTGTATATTTGTGCTGTTTGCTCACTTATATCTTTGAAGTTCTCATTTACTCTAGTACAATCTGAGTAGAAAGAAACTAGTTTTTTTAATTCATTTATTTCTGGAGTGAGTTGGTTAGCACTGAATTTTATTGTCTGTTCTTGAAAGCGCTTCAACAGAAACTAAACTTCGATATAATATTGAAGTATGTTATGCAAGATGTCACAGGCTATGTTTGGGAATTTTTCGTTGTAGAGATCACTCCACAATTCGTTACTCAAGAGAGCTTTGAAGTTATCAATAGTGTTTTCTGAGAATTATCTTCCATAGCTAATCTGATTACGTGTTTTTTTTTGACATCTTATCTTTGTTGAAACTTGAAATGATTTGGGCGTGATGGCCAGACAAACTGAGATCTATAACCGTTGCCTCATAATACAGAATTTTTTAGGGATAATAAAATTTTCTATACATGTACTTGAAGTTGCAGTTACCCTCGTTGGTTCATTTACAGTATCCTCCAAGTTGAAGCATGCTAATTGATCACGAAGATAGTTCAAATCCCTACTATCACTAGTAAGGATCATGTTGAAATCCCCACCTATTATAACGGTATAATAATTCCTACTTACCAGGGTTAGTAATCCGTTGAAGTGATTCAAAAACGAAATTAAATTTCCTGATGGAGGTCTGTGGATGCACACACAGATAAAACTGGATTTTTGAGTCATAACACCGTAACATTCAAGAATTCCCTCTACACAGAAGCTCGTCAAATCAACCACTGTTATCTTAATCCTACTTTCATCATTTATATAAATTGCTAATACTCATTTTTCGTCAAATTTCTACAGAGAAAATAGCTTTTCTGAGACGATTGCTACAAGAGTAATATCCCGAACAGGTCGAATAGCAATGGACCTAAAGTGGAGCCCTGAGGAACACCGGATTTGAAATTCATTGAGATGGAACCCATCAAGAACTCCGTTTTGGTTGCCTGTTTCGTGAATGATTTTGCAACAAAACGACAAAACGAAATCAACTTCACATCAAAAGGAAGAAATGAAACAGTGGAGAAGTCTGTTACATCAAGATCGTTTCCCAATGCAGGAACTAGGAGAAACTCATTGTTGAAATGTACTGTATGCAGCCGTAAAAATAATTCAGAACATAAGTGTTCTTTCAGAGAATGTTGTTGCCATATTTGCAATGAAAAAGGTCATTCAGCACCCATGTGTCCAAACAGAAAGAATTATCGGCAAAAAAATAAAATATCTAATAACTTTTTAGAATTTCGATGAGAATAACAATATTTTCGATATAGAAAGCGATGTCACGCTATTTTTCATAGATGTCAAAATTGACAATGACACATTCAATTTCTATTTGGACACAGGGGCTAGTTACAGTGTCATCTCAAAAACCTTTCATGATACTTATTTGAGATCGAAACAAATTATGATTACTGATAGGGTATTCAATCTTAATAATGAGTGTTTGGCCGAAAGAACTTTGGCTTAGACTTCATAGGTCCATTTTTGGAAAGATATTTTCTGATTGTTGCAGATGCCAAAGGTTAGAAGTTTTCCCAATGACATCAATAACCTCTAACTTGACTATTGAAATTCTAAAGAGTTATTTCGCACGATTTGGGTGGCCTAAGCAGATAGTCACCGATAATGGAACTTCTTTTTGCTCGAAAGAGTTTGAAGAGTTTATGATGAGAAATATTATCATTCATACTACTTCACCTCCCTATAATCCTCCTCCAATGGACGCAAATTCCGTGAAAACGGTTAAAATGCATTTAAATGCGTCATGGATGAATAAAGGTCAAGCACTCAGTTATTTTTTTTTGATTACCGTAATACACCTCACTGTATCTCGAATTCAAGTCCAGCTAATGTTATGTTCGGAAGAAGTTTGCGGACGATATTTAGTGCATTTTTTCCAGATGGGTGTCAGAATGTTGAAGTAAATACTAACATAGAAAGTCATGTACGAAAAAAACAAAAAGAAAACAGAGGTTTCATCATAGAGGTAGAAGATCAGAGAATTTTGAAATAGGGGAAACTGTTACAGTAAAGGATTACCGAAAAATCAATAATGTTTGTTGGATTAAGGATGTTATTCTTGAAAAAATTAGTCATTCAATTGTTATATTGTAGTAATTCCGGAATTGCAGAACATTGAATGAAAAGACATGTGAATCAAATAAAAAAAATATAATTCAATCAAACATTTTGAAAAATAATGAGAGGGGCAATATAGTGAATGTAACTCTATCAGTTGATGAAGATAATTCCCAAGTTGTTGAAAATTCGGGTGAAGAGTTATAAGTTGACCTAAAAGGAACGTGAAACCACCTGATAGATGAAGGTATGATTGATTGTTTTTTCTCTTATTCCCATTAGGAGGGAGATGTATAGTTCACTCATTATTTATATTCTTTTCATGCATTTAGATTTTTTTTCCTTTCATTAGGAGGGAGATGTAGTATAGTATCACCTATTATTAATATTTTGTTCATGCATCTAGTTAGTTAGTTTCAGTTAAGAGATAAAGAAGACATGTTGTTATGAGGATGATATACAATGTCATGTAACTGTAAGAAATCACAAAAATATACATTCATTTTGAATCTATTCTGTTACTAATATAAAAAAGTAATCAGTATATTACAGCATGAATGTTGTTCAACTTGATATACAAGTTCGGCAAGTATCGATTGCGTCAATTGGAAGGATGATGCAAATATATGTGAGTTTATCAATGGAAATTAACTACTCATTATATTATTGACATTCCATTTCATATCGACTCTCATTTGCACAAATTATAAATAATTTGCTGAAGCAGGAAAAACAATTACGTGAGTGGCCGAAATTATGAATATACGTATATGGTAAACTTCAGAAACATTACACCTCATTCAGTTAGAGAAAGCAATTATTGAGATATTTTATTCACGATGGTGGAAATTAGAGACATAAATATTCTCCTGAATAAAAATTGAAAAAAAAAATTAGGATATTTGTAATTGTACATTATACACAATTTTGACTATCGATCAGTTAGACGTTAGTCGTGTTTATAAGTTGCACTGTATCCAGTCCATTTTGTGGGTATCACACATTATATCTGAATTATTTCTCTCTCATAAAAATGAAACAAATCGTGGTAACTTTTGGAAAAAATGCTCAAATATTAAGAATTACATTTTATGACTCCAATTCTTGGTACAATTGATGAGAAATCTCTTCGGACTGAGTTTTGTTTTCCATCGTTTGTTGTATTTCCATTGACTCGAATACGATTTTTGATTGAGAACGATATTTTGAATGAGTGCCTAAATATTCAATAAAATATGGATTTTTAGCCAGGGAAATATACAGTTGCAATGATTTTGTTCAACACAACATGGGTTGTTGATACAACAACATTTATTCGACCCTACAGATCCCTGATCAGGTCCAGAATCAAAAACGGATCAATAGCATATACTTCTGCAAGTCAATCCACAATCCAAAAACTAGACGTCATCCAAAATATAGCACTCCGAATAGTATTGGGAGCTTATTAAAAAGCTCAACAGAAAATTTGCACCACGAAGTAAATGAAACCCCACTAAGATACGTAGACTTCTGAGCCTCTTTCATGTCACTTATATTGCAACCAGAACAACACATCCTACAGTAACAATGTTTTTTCAACCCGAGTCAAACGAGAATTCACTGGACACCCTAGAAGATCCTTCCATTCTACGAAAGATATACACTTCCCCATTATTTTCAAATCCAATTCAGTTCTTCTCCTTGGATGATCAATATTCCTATATGTGACTCCTATATATCCTCGTTCACATAATTTTCCATCTTAAGTTCTAGTGAACCTATTCAACCAAAAACTGACCCTTAATGAGAACTTTGTAACACTGTTACCAACGCACAGTGATCTGGCTTGGCAAAAAAACGGCCAAAAGTGGTCAAATCCAATATTCTCATATCATCCTCAAGAGATGCTAATTGATTTTCCAAATTTCTCCAACGATACGTCACATTGAAAGTTAGTTCCTAAGTTAATTTTTCTAAAAGTTACAGTGGGTTGAATTTGCATAATTTTGGAGCGTAAGCACTATACCTATGAAGACAAAAAATTGAAACAGTTGATTGGCTATAACTAAAGCAAAAATCATTTTTGAAAGGAACCAATGATATCTGGTGTAGAGTAAGGACGGTGCTTCTTCTTAGTATAGTGATAAAAGTTAAGGCCATTTGGCCATTTTGATATTTGCACAAAAAAAATCGAAAAAACCTTGATTTAGGAGAAGTTCTCGGTTCTCACTCACTTTCTGTTACTGATAAATCCTGAATACCTCACATACTATAACCATGATATATAAAAAATCATTTCTGACGTTTTCTGCTTTTCATATTTCCAATATTCATAATTTTGCATCGAGATCTTTCCTGGCATCTCATTGGCTATTGTGTTCAGATCTAATTTCACGTCACTCTCAATTTTTTTTGACAGATCTCAACTGACATCCATCAGTTGGAAAAGCGAAAAAGACTGCAAGAAAAAATCCGAATTATTAAAACAATTAAAGGAGATTCAGAAGATTTTGAGAACGGGGGCAGAAATAGTCCTCGAAACGTCAATCAAAAACTATATAGAGAAGTATCTTTTGAATTTTTTTATTTTTTTTATAGGCAAAGTTATTGACTAATTGAATCATTTTTCTATGGGGAATATAATTTGGTGAACGTAATAATTCATCGGGGTGAACTAATCAGTTTGCCCTTTCTACACTAGTATAGATTTTCCTGATTATATTTTCATTTTCAGACTGTGGATGATTACCCAGAAAACATGTCAAGAAACGTTATTTCTCCACAAAAAAACATATTCATTCAGAATGTTCTAACTTCAACATTTTGTTGTCTGCTTGTGCTCAAAAATATATTAGTGGAGTTAGATTTCCATAATTTTTATAAATCATGCCAATTGCTTGTAATATTGAAAACATGTTCATTTGGAACATAGGTATTTCATATACAGCTACAGAAAAACGGTAGAATCCTCAGAAAAACTGTAAAATAACATTGCATAAATTACTAAATATGATCATTTGTTATTTATGTGCCTTTTTTAGTTTATAATTTTAATTTCAACTCTTTGAACATTTAACACGTATCTCTAAACATAACATATATATATATAGAAGAAGGGTAGTCTCGTGACTGGACTAGTTGAAAATAACTATGAATTTGAAATAAACTTTGTAGAAAGGATATTCCTTGAGGTTGCAGTCAAATTTAATGGCCAATGAGAAAAGAAAAACTCTTTCTTATTTAGTCAAGCTTTCGAAAATGTTTATTTTCATTATCAAGACAGCTGTGAAAAAAGAAAACACTATTGTGAAATGCGATTTTTAAACAAATCTAAAGAACTTACTAAGGTGAGGTTAAGTGAAGACAGCGATCTAATCACCATTTTGTGATTAAGGTAGTTTTCAAAATCATATCACTATGAAACACTACTAGTAATATATATAAAAATTAAACAATTGCAAACGCACATATTGTTTGAGAAACTTAATTTAAACAATTTAAAATTTGACAAGTACAAAAATTACCACATGGTTAAAGCATGACTGAAAAAGGAAAATGGTGGATGACAAGTAATGCATGATATGAAGTGTCAAGTGTCATATGTCAAAGTTGAAATGTCATGGGAGAAACATGTGTTTTGTCCACAGAACAAAAGGAGGTCGACAAAATAATAGCAGTTTTTAACTTTCAAAATTTCAATTGGAATCAAGTTTCAACAAGTAATTGTAAATGACACTAAGGTTGGAAATATCAGATCGTTTGTTCATGCTATTTGGTTCATTTTTTATGAACACCATTTCAAGGAAATTCCTTTTGTGGAAGTTATTCTCTACTGCTAAAATGGAAGGGTTGTTGAAATTACTAAAATGATTAGAGTTTATATTATGTTCAGCTAATGCACAACTGTTTTTTTTAATTTTACAATCACTCTTATGAGATGCTATGCGACCTGTTAAATTCCTACCGGTCTGTCCGATATATATTTTATCACAGTTAAGGCAAGGAATACTATATATGACATTTGATTTCTCATAAATCGTTGAAGGGGCTTTAGTTCTAGTGTAAAGGCTTGCAATAGTTTTAATATTTTTGTTAGCAATGCGTAGTTTATCTAATTTAAACACATTAGTCAGTTTGGAAGTTAGTTCTCTTACATATGGTAATGTTTTATAAATAAATGGTTCTACTGGTTGAGGTTGAGCACTTGAATTTATTATTGGAGAATTTAATGTTACAAGGTCTAAATTTATATTTGCATTTCCAGATTCAATAATAGTAACACTGGGTTGACGATCAGTACTGAATAGTAATTTATTAATAAATTTAATTGGATATGAGTTTTCTTTTAAGATTGTTTTTAATTCATTTAAACATTCCTTTTGAAAAATTGGATGTGATAAACACACTACTCTGTTTTTCATACCTTTCACCAGGTTTGTTTTCATGTTTGGAGCATGATAGGAATGGAAACTTATGAATCTATTAGAACAAATTGGTTTCCTATACCATTTTGTGCGAAGAATATTGTCCAACCCTCTACATACTCTCATATCTAAATAAGGGATGCTTCGGTTGACTTCTACCTCAGAGGTAAATTGTAAATTGATGTCGTAGCTATTGAAGTAGAATAACGCTTCATCTACTTTGTCATAAGATACAGAGAGGATCAAATCATCCACATATCTCTTAACAAAAGGAATGTTGAAATGAATAAGGGTTAAAACATCTTCCACTAGATCATCTAACACATAGTTCACTAATATTGGGAAAATAGTAGAACCCATGGGGGTACCAAAAATTTGTTTATAATAAGTGTCATTAAAATTTAAAAAATTAGACTCAAAAATGAATTCAAGTATGTCAATGAAAGCACTCCACGATAAATCGCAATGGTTTTTTATACTATCCCATTTGTTGGATAAACTGGCTCTAATAACTTCAAACGGAAGGTTTGTAAAAAGAGAAACAACATCAAAACTGACTATTATGTAATTTTCAGGAAGTACGTAATCAACCACAGCTGAAAAATTGAATATTTATAACTCCATAGCCCCTAGATTTTATGCTTTACCGAAAATACATAAACCCACTCTAGCTATGAGACCTATTGTTTCCTCAGTTAATGCTCCTAATAGTCACTTAGCTGAATATTTAACTTCAATTCCAACTAATGCTTATGACATAGACAATGAATATTATATAAAAAATTCTTTTGATTTCAGCATATTCATTAATAATTACGTACTTCCTGAAAATTACATAATAGTCAGTTTTGATGTTGTTTCTCTTTTTATAAACCTTCCGTTTGAAGTTATTAGAGCCAGTTTATCCAACAAATGGGATAGTATAAAAAACCATTGCGATTTATCGTGGAGTGCTTTCATTGACATACTTGAATTCATTTTTGAGTCAAATTTTTTTAATTTTAATGACACTTATTATAAACAAATTTTTGGTACGCCCATGGGTTCTACTATTTCCCCAATATTAGTGAACTATGTGTTAGATGATCTAGTGAAAGATGTTTTAACCCTTATTCCTTTCAACATTCTTTTTGTTAAAAGATATGTGGATGATTTGATCCTCTCTGTACCTTATGACAAAGTAGATGAAAAGTTATTCTACTTCAATAGCTACGACATCAATTTACAATTTACCTCTGAGGTAGAAGTCAACCGAAGCATCCCTTATTTAGATATGAGAGTATGTAGAGGGGTGGACAATATTCTTCGCACAAAATGGTATAGGAAACCAATTTGTTCTAATAGATTCATAAGTTTCCATTCCTATCATGCTGCAAACATGAAAACAAACCTGGTGAAAGGTATGAAAAACAGAGTAGTGTGTTTATCACATCCAATTTTTCAAAAGGAATGTTTAAATGAATTAAAAAACAATCTTAAAAGAAAACTCATATCCAATTAAATTTATTAATAAATTACTATTCAGTACTGATCGTCAACCCAGTGTTACTATTATTGAATCTGGAAATGCAAATATAAATTTAGACCTTGTAACATTAAATTCTCCAATAATAAATTCAAGTGCTCAACTTCAACCAGTAGAACCATTTATTTATAAAACATTACCATATGTAAGAGAACTAACTTCCAAACTGACTAATGTGTTTAAATTAGATAAACTACGCATTGCTAACAAAAATATTAAAACTATTGCAAGCCTTTACACTAGAACTAAAGCCCCTTTAAGGATTTATGAGAAATCAAATGTCATATATAGTATTCCTTGCCTTAACTGTGATAAAATATATATCGGACAGACCGGTAGGAATTTAACAGGTCGCATAGCATCTCATAAGAGTGATTGTAAAATTAAAAAAAACAGTTGTGCATTAGCTGAACATAATATAAACTCTAATCATTTCAGTAATTTCAACAACCCTTCCATTTTAGCAGTAGAGAATAACTTCCACAAAAGGAATTTCCTTGAAATGGTGTTCATAAAAAATGAACCAAATAGCATGAACAAACGATCTGATATTTTCAACCTTAGTGTCATTTACAATTACTTGTTGAAACTTGATTCCAATTGAAGTTTTGAAAGTTAAAAAAACTGCTTAGTATTTCTTGATTTTTTCTCTCATTTAATAATTTTTGTCATATAGATTGGTACTATTCCAGCTGTCTTGATAATGAAAATAAACATTTTCGAAAGCTTGACTAAATAAGAAAGAGTTTTTCTTTTCTCATTGGCCATTAAATTTGACTGCAACCTCAAGGAATATCCTTTCTACAAAGTTTATTTCAAATTCATAGTTATTTTATATATATAAATATATATATATATATATATATATATATATATATATATATATATATATATATATATATTTCAAAATTGGAAAAAAATAATTTGTTTCTCGTCTCATTTTACTCATTTCCTAAAAAATGAGTATAAAAGTATTAAAAATTATTAAAACCAGGGAGCACCAAAACAATTATATGTGAGGACATGTGTATGAGTCTATGATGAATATAAAAATGAAAAAGCCAAATGGTGCGACTAGTCGGAAAGGTAGTTTCAGAATGTATTGATTGATTTTTGAATTGCCATCAATATAACTTTGAGAACTTCGAGAAATGTTGAAATACAATGAAATTCTGTTCATCGGCGGAAATAAAATTCAAATGGTATCTGAATGACACGGCGGATGAACCTCAAATGAAAAGAGAATACAGGGCAAACTAAAATAATTTATTCTCATGAATTTTAGTTTAACAGCGGTTATTTTTTGTATGTACTTTTAGAGAAATACTTCTTGAATTTAAGTTATGGAGCTATCGAAAAACCTATAGTTTCTCGATATTGGTATAAAAATGACAGATTGAATTTTTTTAATTTTTCTATTGCCGCCATTTTGAAACTACGAGACTGATTTGGCCCATCTTCGAACTTTTCAAGGTATTGATAAACAATATTTTTATGACAAATTTTGTTCCATTCGATTGAAAACAGTGGCTTCCACTTTGTTGACAAATTTCGTTAAATTCTCTCTAATGGTGGTATTTTTGGGTTTGTGATTATGATAGGTAGTATTTCTCTTGAAATTAACCCAAAATTGGCTTACAAAATTTACAATAATTTTCAGAATGTAACAAATATCGTATTTTCCAACTGGAAAATGATACACCGCTATTCGTCATAAGAATAAATTGCCAAATTTATAAGCATTATTTCTGTACATAGTGCATCACTCATACAGTGACCGGCAGAAAGTACGCATCATATGGGATTTTTTTTTAATATAATATTTTGTCAAATGTCGATACATGCAATCGCTTCTGCATCAAAAAAAAACCCAGAAAGTGTTGTACAGTGCCGTTCGTCTTTTCTTGTTCGGCGGGAAATTTAAAAAATTTAAAAATTATGTCTCAAAACACACTTATTTGGGAAAATATTGAAAAATGTTATTTGGAAAAGTTGTTTACATTTGTGTACATTTTATAGCTATGTACAAGTTTGGAAAAAAATCTGAGATGAAAAAATAAAAATCAATTTTTGCCATAAAAAAAAAATTAATTTGGAAAAATACATTTCTGACAGAGAAACTCATTAGTAAAGCCCAGAAGTAATATTTTGGAAAATATTTTGTAAAGATTCACCAGCTACTTCTATTTTATTCGAAGAAAATTTTAAATCTGTGGATTTGCCATGTGTTCAGCTGCTTCATAAGAGGTCACAGAAATATCTTCAGGATATTATAATCTCGATACTGTTTATTATTGACAAAGAACCATGTATCTACAGAATTTTGATATGCATTTTTTATTATAATGTCCTGGAGATATTTCAGTGACCTCTTATGAAGCAGCTGAATACATGGCAAATCTATAGATTTCAATTTTTTTCCGAATAAAATAGAAGTAGCTTGCGAATATTCACAAAATATCATTCAAAATATCACCGTTGGCCTTACTAATGAGTTTCTTTGTCTAAAATGTATTTTGCCAAATTGAAATTTTTATTATGGCAAAAAATTGATTTTTATTTTTTTATCTCATATTTTTTTCAAAATTTGTACATAGCTATAAAATGACGTTCTGAACAACTTTTTCGAATAACATTTTTCGATATTTTTCCAAATAAGTGAGTTTTGAGACATAATTTTTAAAATTTTTAACTTTCCCTCCAAACACGAAAAGACGAACGGCACTGTACAACGTCTTTTGGGGTTGCTTTTGATGCAGAAGCGATTGCACATATCGATATTCGTCAAAATTTATTAATAAAAGAATTTCCCATATGATGCGTACTTTCTGCCGGTCACTATATATTGTTCCAAGATATTGAAAAAACAGTACACCGATACTGATATTCATTTTAACTCGTGTTTCAAGAATGTCATAAATCCGTACTGATTTGCAATAAATTAGCTTTCCATGCAAAAAAAAATATACAAATCCGATTACTGGTTCCGAAGATATAAGCAATTAGAAGAATCATGTATTAATTCTCAAAATATGTAACATCCTCAAGTTATTCGCGCTGGCGCGGTATGAATATGAAAATTAATTATTGAATGTTAAGCTAAGGCAATACCTACCGAAACCAAAAAACGAGTCATTTCAAAGTTTCTCATTCAACGAAAAAACAACTTTCGGCCGTTTTTTAGCCAAGCCAAATCACTGTGCGACGCCTCAAAAACAGATCAGGGAGTTGGCTCAGTTATAATATCAGACAAAATATTGAGACACAAGCTACTCAAGCTACGTACATCTACACAGCAGAACTTTTTTTTTTTTCATGTTCTGGTTCCCACGAAAAGGGATATCCTGTAATGTTCAGAGAACATCGTGGGAACCTAGGGAAAGAAGGTAGGAGTTGGTGTTCTTCTTAAATTTCTGAAGGTTGTATGCCTCGGGGAACACCTCCCTAGGCAATGAGTTCCAAAGCCTCGCTGTTCGTTGGATGAACGAGTCTTTGGAAAGTGATGTTCTGCGGGTCTCCAAAGTGACCACGAAGGGGTGTGATGACTGAACTTGACGGGTTAGTCTCGAAGAGACTGCCAAAGCAGGAACGATTGTTGATATTTCAGAAGAGCATCGCCCATGAAAATATCTATAAAATAGAGACAAATCGCCAACTTTTCTACGGTGTTCCAGACAAGTGGGCGAGTTTGTAAGCGAGGCATCACCGATGAGACGAATTGCCCTTTTTTGGACAGAATCCAATAGCCTCAGGATATGTTTAGGTGCCGCGCTCCAAATATGGGAACAGTATTCCAGGACAGGTCGGCTCTATGCCTTATAGATCATAAGCAGCTGAGTAGGGGTGGAATAGCTCTTGGCACGAAACAAAAAACCAAGTTTTTGGGATGCACTTTTGGCAATGGACCTCACGTGATTTCCCCAGGAGAGGTTATTGCTGATAGTAATACCAAGCATCGATATGGATGACTTCAGTGGTATGGTTACTCCTGACAAAGTTATGTTAGGCACAGTGAGATCGGCTTTTCTAGAGAAGAGACATGCTTGTGTTTTGTTTGCATTGAATTCTACCAAGTTATTAGATCCCCATTCGAGAATTGTTGCTTACCCAACAAACATTATAGGTAAAATTTACGTAATTTCGACCTTCGAATAGGTCAGTGCCCTAATCGGCGAAGGTAATTATTACGTTATAATTACCTTGAATTTAACATTATGGGGAAAAAAATAGAAGTAATTCAGAAGTCGCAATTTGGGAAATTAAGACATTTTTCCTTATAAGTTGAAGGCATAAATAGGTAAAATTGCCTCCAGACTAGTCGACTGATGGTAAAAATGTAGTCATTTTTACCTATTTCAGGTTATAAACCCTGTAATGAAACAAACAACAAACAATGGCAGGTTAGAAGAAGATTACTGTATATTGTGTATCTTAACCTACATGCTTATTCGTGAAAGCGTTGAAGTTGACATGAACATGGCGTATGAAGAAAAAATTGTCAATAAACGTATAGCAGATAATGCAATAAGTGATGGTTTCGCATTCACACCTAGCTGTGATTTCATTTGCGATACAAACTTTTCTGTGATAATGTTGATTTTTACTCGTCTTTAACAAGTGGGCCCATCAAGTTATTAAATTTGTATGAAAAAAAACCATAAATTTATGTCTACTTTGACAACTTTTTCCATCAAACACTTCAAAAACTGATTTTATAGATGAAGTATGTGTATACATATCATATTCACCTATTTTTTAACTACCAATCATTAAAATGTGGTCGATTCGAGAAAATTATGTATTATTTTTACAATGGCGGAAACGGTTCAAACCGAAAAATATGGCGTAGATTCCATATGGGATCTATATGTCGAAATTCCTGAAAATTTTGACTATGAGAACACATAGACTTTGTTCAAAGTCGAAAGTAACCTTTATTCCTGACTTTGAAGTCCATTTTCCTCATCTTGGGATTTCAGACCCTTTCACATTGTGGTCACGTGATGAAATACAATATATGTTATTGGATGTTTTTTCATGCATGTCTATACGTTTCGTTCTCTAGATGGATTGCGAATCGTGGATAATAAATTTATATTTTACTTATTCTATGTTCTGTGCAGAAACACTCAAATGTCAATACGGGGTGAAAAAGTCAATATGTTTTGCTAATGTTGATGGTAAGGCCAAGTAACCTATAGTTACTCAGAGAAATGGATATAGACTAGAAAACCCTGTAATGAGTGTTTATTCTGAAATTAAATATCAAATCCATCAGTAATGTTGATAATACTACGCGATATTTATATTTCAGTGCACATCTTCCCAGAATAGAAACCATGATTAATGTTATGGCCTAATGAGGGAATCTCTTTCCGAAGAGAAATAGCCAATCATAACATTTTAGATATAAAATGGTGTGTTGTGATTGGCTGAATAATTTTGATTTGACATTTCTGCGTTCCGCATTCGTTGCCTGGAAATATACAATTTATCAGCCAACTAACTGTAAATGCCATTAAAAATCGACCAATTATGATTTGCTCGATTATAACTTTTCCGGAAGCCACAATGATTGGTTTTGAAATTTTCGAAGCCATGGAAACTCATCATTTCAACACATCAATCTCTTATTTTTGTTAAAATAAATTTTCTATTTGAAGGATGAATTTCATTGAATTCCATTTTGTCGCTGCATCATTGAAAACGTCGCGGCTGTAGTTTACCGCTGGCGACAGACGAAGCTTTCTGAACGCAGCCCATTCATTGTTCAGTATCTCTTACCGGCATGACCTGAGACCTAACCAAAGTTTGAGGTTAACGCTTTTATGTTTTTATTTAAATAATGGATGAGTGTTTTAAAATCGTTGCCGTCATAAAAAGACGTGGAGCAACACCCATAGTTGAATATTCCTATGTACCACATAAGTGGGAACAAAAAGGAGAGTGTTCTACCATCTTTTGGTAATTCAGATTTTCCATGCATTATTAATATTTTTAGTAGGTCACCACTGCTCGTATGGAGACTTTATACGACAAGGCCCAATGTCTGAGCTCCTCTAACAATGAGAGGTTATCTTCCAAGCTTTGTGCCTTATTCCCATTGAACTCATCGTCTTGTGATCCATATTTTTCCCCGGTATCATCATCAGTAAAAGCAATTTCTCACTCTACATTAATTTCTGTAGTTGATGATGACTGAGTGGAAGATGATGGCTCTGATCTCTGGACATCGGAAAGTATAGGATGGTTTCGGATTATATTTTCATTTGTTCTCATTCTGGCAGCTAATCGATAATAGTTGGTGGTTTACCTGTATGGTTTACTAACTCTATTAAAATTTTTGCTCGGCATTTTATAGATTTCCAAAATTTAGGGCACAATAAAAAAAATAAAGGAAGTAAATTATATCATGTCACCCTCATCTGAATCGACTTGGTCTTTAATATCTGATGATAGACTAAGTTACTTTGAGGACTTTATTTTAGGTAACTTTGACTTCGTTGTAGACATTTAGTCTGATTAGACAAATATTGTGGTAATCTCGCCCTCATTGTAGAGCAGTAGGTATAAACTAGGTCAAGAAATGTCAAGGCAACTCCTTTAACTTAATTGGTGCCAAAATAGGTAATAAAGAGTATATAGTAGACCTGTTTACTGACTTGTCCGTTCCCTGACTATATGAACACACATGAGGTAATAATTAGGTAAATATTCACCAGAAGGTTTTTCCTGAGAGTTCCAAGTATTTTGAACACATTTTGCTGGTTACCTTCAGGTAAAATTTAACCTAGTAAATAACTCTATTAACCCATGAGGGTGTGAAGGTATATTTGAAGTCCATAACAAGTAATTTCACATTACGCACTACGCCTATTAAGTTTTTGGTTTTTGAAGGAGATTTGGTGGTCTCAATTATGGTTTTTATAACTCCAATTATAACTTTGGAATTAGTTAGTACTTGAAGGTGAAATATTTGGTCAGAAATGGGTAAATTCGGACTTCTTGAAGCCGTTTCACCCCACTGCTTGGTATAATTTTCCTATAATGTTAGTTGGGTAGTCCATATTTATATTATTAACATTTCTTCCTCGTTCATTTCTGGTTTCACGGGCTGATATAGGGGCCCTGGAAGAGAAAGCGGTATGGAGGGTACTATCATCGGCAAAGCTGTGTACTGGACATGAAGTTGCTTTCAACAGGTCGTTGATGTGAAGTAGAAATAGTGTTGGTGCGAGAATAGATCCTTGCGGAACACCAGCATTTATGAGTAGAGTGTCAGATGAAACTCCATCGACCACTACATGGAGAGACCTGTTTGAGAGAGAACTAGCAAGCAGAGAACACAGCTGAGGGGGCAAGCCATAAGACGGAAGCTTGGCGAGGAGTCCCTGGTGCCAAACTCGATCGAACGCCTTGGAGATATCTAATGCCACAGCTGAAGTTTCTCCATACTTTTTCAATAGATAGCTGCCATATATGTGAGACGTACGCGAGCAGGTCACCAGTTGATCTCTGATGGCGGAAGCCATATTGCCTATCGTTGACAATTCCTGAGTCTTCCAGATATTTCATGAGCTCGATGTTGATGGCTTTTTCCATGACCTTTGAAATAATAGATAGCAGTGCGATAGGTCTGTAGTTGCTAGGTAGGGCCTTTTTGCCTTTTTCAGGGACTAGCTGTACTCTTGAATTTTCCCAATTGGACGGAAATACCCCCAAATTGTAAGAGTGGTTGAACAACTTGCAAAGAACAGGTGTTAGTTCGGGGGCACATTACTTGAGAAGAATCGGCGGTATTCCGTCAGATCCACAGGCTTTGTTGGTGTTGAGACCCAGCAAAATCTTTCTGATAGTACGTTGGCGAAAGGTGATCTCGGGCATGTGACTGTCAATAGGTGTAATGTTCGGAGGTTGTTTTCCCGATGAATCCAGAGTGGAATTTCCAGCAAATAGGTGCGCAAAAATATTGGCTTTTTCCTGGGCAGTCGTTGCTAGTGTTCCATCTTCTTTGGTTAGAGGAGGAAATGAGCTGGAAGTGAAGTTTCTTCCCACAGCTTTGGCGAAAGACCAAAATGAACGGGATCCGTTAGGACATTCATTAAGTTTTGATCTTATTTTGGCATTGTGTGCATCTTTTGAGCATTCTATTGTCTCTTTGCATATGCCTCTAGCCTCGACATATGCTGCTCTGGTCTCAGAGCCCGGATTTTTTAGCCATCGATGGTATGCTGCCTGTTTGGAAGCCACAGCTCTAGAGCAGTTTCTGTTAAACCAGGTCTTATCGGATGATGTTTTTCTTTCGGTATTCGGTATGTAAGTTTGCATCCCCAACATGATGATTTCAGAAATTGTCTCAGCACATCGTGTTGGATCTACTGAAGAGGAACAAACTCTCTTCCATGGAAACGCTGAGAAAAACATACGAAGACCTTCCCAGTCGGCCGGATTGTAATGCCACATGAGACGGGGTGGTATTGTGCAGCTCGATGGTAAATGGAAAGAGCATGTTGTGGAGATGAGAGTGTGATCAGAGTTTCCAAGTGGGGCACAAACTTCTATTCTATACGGGTCAGGATTAGTGGTGAGGAAGAGATCTAGTGTATTGGCAGACTGGTTGTTGACATCAGGGATGCGGGTTGGTAGCTCGACCAGTTGTTCTAGACCATGAGTGATGGCGAAAGCCTCGGCTTGACAACCTGCATCATCTGTTTTGTTAGAGAATTTGAGCCAGGCAGCGTTATGTACATTAAAGTCTCCCATGATTATGGTTTCAGCTATTGGATGGTTCTCCTGAATGTAGTCCAGTTTGAGTGATGAAAACTCAAAGGGGTCGTTATATGAAGGTTCATTAGGTGATAGGTGAAGGCAGCAGAGGAACTTAGTCAGTTTGGTATCAGATAGCTTGAACCACATCACATCGAAGTCTTTCGGTTCCAAACTCTCTTCACGCTGGCATGAAAAATTAGCCTTAGCGTAAAGGCAGACTCCACCTTTGAACCTGAATCGAGAATGGAGTTCATAACCAGGACAAAGCATATGGAGTTTACTTGTGTTTCTGTTAGAGCCAGAATATCCGGTTTTTTCGTCTGTAGGTGATGGTGGACGTCATTGATGTTCTTGTTGAGTCCGCGGATGTTGCAAAAATTAATTTTTAATGTTGAGTCCCCTCGAGTACCTCTCGCCCGGAAATCCGAATGGAGAGGTATTTTACTCCCGGAGTGTTTTACTCTAGGAGACTTCATCATTATTACTATCAGGATGCACCTGAAAATAAAGGAGGAATTGGGGAAAAGTATCAATTTACCTGAAGTACTATTCTGCCGATAAATTTCTGATGACAGCAGACTGATTTAGCGCTCTCCAGGGTACTCAAGGGTACACATACCTGTAAAATATTGGGACAAACTGGGGGACACCAGCCCACTTGATAAAGGGAGTTATCTAGAGTTTCAGATGGCGCCGACGTCGTTTCTTGTCATAATTCAGTAAACTACAATTACAGACCACACAGGATGTTTTTGTGATTTGTCTCTGATCCGTTCTGTGATTGTGCTTTTGTCGCCTTTCAGGTTATGTCAATTTTTTGTGAAATATTTTGAGGTTGATCGATCGATGTAATATGTTTCAGAACAAACTATTCCATGTTCTTATGTCAGTGTTATATAGAATTTTCGAGAAATGTTCCGAAATAATTCTGATTATGAACGATTGTAGTGCGTACCAATTTTGTATGGTTAATTTTCTATCGATACGGTTCCACCGAGTTGATACTTATGTATCTCCGTGCCATGAACACGAATTCAAAATGTATGTGGATAGTGAAAAAGGCCTAGTAAAATTCTCAATTAAAATTTAAATGTATCTTGAACGTTCCTTATTGCTAAAAAAGAAGGAAAATGGGCATTTGTTGGTATTTGAACCTTCGAAAGTATTTGAGAACGACGCGTTTTGACGTCGAACTCGTGTTCAAGCGGCAAAACTCAACTCGACGGAGCCGTATCAACAATTAATTTGGACAATCCCGCTTTGCTTGAGAAGTTGAATCTCAGATTATTTTTCCTGTTCAAGATAATCAGACGTGTCTCAGAAAAAAACTTACATGTTTAGTATAATTTTCAGCAAATGACATGAATGAATGCATGAATGTCCACTCAACAAAAACTTTTTTGAATACTTTTTTCAGAATAAATTTGGATAGATTGATGAATAAAAGGAATACCGAAATTTCCCGTGAGATTATGTTAAGTCTAGGATAATCTTCCTCTGTTCAATTTACAGTATTATCAGGTAAAAATATTACTTTTTCGTTGTTGTCTTGTGTGGCACTTCTATTTTGAGGGTAGCCAATTATTTCTCCTTTATTCTGGAAACAGCAAATGATCAGAAAAACTTGATTTGAATTTTTGACTTGGAATTCATCATTGAGTAACAAATCCAATCTCATGCTTTTTATGCTTTTTGCAATGGATAAAAAATAGAATGTAGAATGAGGAAACGCTTCGGGTATTTTCGTATTAGGGAAATCAGTAAAATAATTTTGGTTTTGGGTACAATTTAATATATTATGAGACTATAATCAGTAAGAAAATGTATTCCGAGATTCCTTCGATTGGAACATTCACATGTTTTATATATTTTTATGGGGATCACTGCATTCGATGTGTTATCTCATTGACAATCAGTATGTGTATTCCATTGTTCATCATTATTATCCACATTTATTTTGGAATATAAGTTGATTGTTAATCATGAGCCTCATCTCTACAGCTTCAGAGGACGAAGCTTCAATTAGTTCGAATCTTATCTGAGTGAAAGAACCTCTCAGCTTTTGGGCAAATCAAGAGGTGGTCACTATTTTGGCAGACAACACGACTATCTTACCGCGAAAACTCAAAGTACCTTCATGGTAAAATGACTCGTATATGTATAAATTAATTTGTATCTTCTCTGAACTACCTTTGCCCATTGTGATAATTTTTTTCAACTAGTGATTGTAATTTATCTAGTAACTAGCAAGTCAAATATTTTCATTATTACTTCTATATTGATTTTCTATATCATATATATTTTTTACAAATAATTTTCCATCAGATGACAATTTTCTGACTAAAAGTATTGGATGATTTTAAATATAGTGTATAATTCCTTCCAAAGAGCCATGGGACCCTCTGTGTTGGTTCGGAATTCACTAACCAAAATCAAAATACATTCATAGGATGGAAAATCCACGCTTACTTGTCAAATTCATGTGTTTATGAAAAAGTGATAATTATAATAGGCATTAGCCTCATAGATCTTGGGAGAGGGCCTTGTTTTTCCGAACAACTCTCTGGTTTAGATCGCCCTCCTTCTCCGATTATCCCATGCGGGGTGTAATTCACCAAAATAAAAGAGAAGCCGATTCAGATTATTGTTTTCTCTCCTCACTTCTGTTAGTAGGGCTCACCTTTTCCGTAGAAATCATTCTAAGATAGCTGGAAGCAGCCTAGACTGTCGCAGTTTAGGATTCATCGATTTCTCAACTTCAACAACATATTTTTTGATATCTACAATGAACTCTCTGATTTTGTTTGGGTCAGAAGATTGTCAGAGAGGTAATAGTCTGGCAGAGATGTGCAGATATTTGCTTGGTAATAGTTTGTTGCGAGTTTAATGTAACAATATCATCGGGGATATTTTCCAATCCCCTCAATTTTCAAGTTATTTCATCGTCCAGATACATCAGTCCACTCTCCTAATTTTATTCCTTCCTTCGTGGAAGTTTCCATGACCCCAGGAAGACCATTTGAGAAGAAATCACTTTGACAAAATTGCCAGGTATATTTCAAAAAAAATCTGATTTTTGACAGACAGATGTAAACATTGTAGTAAATTTCAAGGATTTCATCTCATTTTCGCGCCAACTGTTCTGAGCGGGATCTTATTCGTAGAACTATAATCTCTGTAAATGATCAATTCACAATTCTTCGCATTAAAATATGCAGTAATGTTCACAGAAAAAAAAATTCTATAGGTTTGAAGTTTGATGATATGTTTATAAATATATTCTTCTAATTGGTATTTGAGGAGGTATTATGAGAAAGCCTAATTGTACAAAATTCGTTTGACACCAGGTTCAAATCTAGTAAATGAGAGACTGAATATATCTAGATCATTGTTCGATTTGTTCAGAGCATCATGAGTTTTCATGCATCTTATCATTGGGGAGTTGAGTAGGAAATTTGTTGAACAGTGGGGAACTTCTAGGAGTTGCCTATTTCTCATATTATGCTGCAAGCTGTTGAGGTGGTAGAGTTGTAGGCAATATGGTGAGTGTGTTAGATCATCAAATAATTCATATATATATACAACATAGTTTAGAAAAAAAATCTTCCTGATTCCAAATGTTTAAATTTGTAAAATTTCGAGTGGCTTTCGTAGGGGTAGTAGTGCCTATCTCTGATGAATCTGAAGTTCAATCTATTCAAGCTTTTTTCTTCAAATTTTCGAGTCCATCAATAAAGCGGTTATATAATGGATTTCAGATGATGGATGAGTATACAATTGTGAGTTTCACAATAGTAATGAACAGAAGAGTGATAGACTTCCAACAGTTGAAGTCCTCCGTGTCCCTGAATATAAATCCTATGTTCCTGAGCGACTTTTGAGTTATATGATCAATGTGTTGTTAATTTGTAATCTCAAGTAATTCCAAGACCTTTTACATTATCTGTTCTTCCAATGACATTCAGTTTCAAGTTATATGTGAAGTGGTTGTTGCTACGAGTGAAAACAATCTGATAACATTTCGGGAGATTGATAAGGAGACCATTTCATACGCAGTAATCGAGAAATATGTCCAAATCTGATTGAAAATTGAAAGAAATATCAGAATTTTTTATTTCAACGAGGCATGGAGAATTATCTAATCCAAAGACGCTGCAAAAATGGTCGAGAAACAGAATAGAAATTGATTCGACGTTGTCGGAATTTCTGTTTTCAAAAAACATTTTGGGTGGTAATGATTTATTTATCGACTTGTTTGCGATGAATGTCCAAAAAACCTCTGTATCATAGTCGGATTTTACGTTTTGTTCGAATAATCCATAAATAACGTCAACGCAAGATACGACGTTATGATGTGAGTGTTGTTATCCAACTGATGTTACTTAGTTTATCATTGATTTGATGTTTCTGTATAATTATTACCAATCATTTGTGCTGAGTTCCAGCAAAATTTCTAGTGAAACATGATGTAGATCATCATCAACGATAGAAAAGTATCATTGTTTGTTTTTGGGGTTGGAGAAGGGTGACAGAATAAGATCTAATTGATTGTCATAAGCATTCACAATATGAGAGTATTGTTTGAGATTCAGAAATGATATGGTGTCTGTGAAAAGTTCACCGACGGCATCTCCAGTATTGAGAGAACAGTGTGATTGAAATTCCACGTTGTGAGCCTGATGAATTTTTGGAAAACTGAAATCGCCGAACAATAATATTCCATGGTTACTTTTGTTATTATTGATGACATTAACCAGACTTTGAGTGAATAACTTCAGGTCGTTCAGTTAAGCATGTGGAGGTATGTACATAAAACAATATTCTTCATTCATTCAATACTACAGATACCCATATATTTTCTATCATACCATCCGTAATCCAATCTCATGTATCATGCATAAAATTCGATGTATTGTATGCAGAGAAATATCTCCTTTCAAATGACACTATCAAATACGAGGGTTGCTATTAAGAAAAATGTCGATTACGTCGTAACTGGCACAATTATGATATCAACCAAAATGTGGTCATTCAAATACTCAAATTGACGTGTACGAGCAATTTTTCTCGTCGGGGTCTGTAAAGACTTTAGCGAATTCATTGCAACCTTCAGGTGCTCACTGTATGCAGAATTAAGTCGAGTCTATACCGATGAGATAGTATTCGAAAAATTACTTCTAGTCCCTGATTATGTGGTCCCAAGTTCAAGTATGAGCCACAAAACTAAAAAAAAAATATATGTATGACTTACCTCTTCTAACATATAGGCGACAGCAGAGGAAAATCCAATGACCGCAATCAGTAACTTAATCATCTGGTTCATTTTCAAACCTGAAACTTGCCAGAGGCATCATCAGGAGTTATGTTATATCAATCACATTATTTCTATCATTCAGGGAAACGCATTCACTAATGGTTATAACTCAAACATTATTATCGATGATAATTTTGAGAATAATTTTTATTAGAGAGTTCCACATGAAGGCTTCTCTAGTCAGCAATATTTTTATTTTATTTGCTACATCAAAACGCTATCAAATCAATTCTGATGGAAATGCATGCATTGACAGCCCTTTCTAATGTAACAATTCAATTCTTGTCTCAAATATTCACAATGTATTTCTAACGGAATAAATAATGTACATCTCGCACTTGCTAGATGGTACGGACGTGAGGACTCACCGGTGAAGTCGTGGTCATCGAGATGCTTTCAAGAAACTAGATGGTTCCAGAAATAACATTCTCGAAAATTCAAGAACTATATTTTGAATATATAATCATAATACTAGCAAAAGCTAATGGTTAGTGATCCAGTATCAATGTTTTGGTTGTGGTTCAGTTGAGATTGGGATCAATATGGATTGTTCCTTGCCGACGTTTCGAATTGATTCAATTCATCCCCATGGTAAACTCATCCAATGCAGAGTATGCTGACATGCGTTTTAGATACGGACTTGTTAACGAAAATGCATATGAAGCTGGACGTTTGTATCAGGACCGTTATCCGAACCTCATAACTCCTACTTCAAAAATGTTTTCAAGAATTCACGCTCGGTTAAGTAAAACAGGAAGTTTTGAGAAAGCCAGTCATCTGTCGGGTGCACGTTTGACGGTAAGAACGCCAGAAACCGAGAAAGCAGTTCTTACTCTGGTTGGAGAATACTCAGAAACAAGCCTCAGAAAAATAGCGCTGTTGTTAAACATTTGTCATGTTCGTGTATGGAAAATTTTAATTGATAATTTGTTATATCCCTTCCATATTCATAGAGTTCAGGCACTACTGTCTCGTGACTTTCCCTTACGTATCAACTTCTGTCGTTGGTTTCTTCAATGCATTATTCAAAATCCTTTATTTGAAAATCAAATCCTGTTTACCGACGAAGCAAATTTCTCACGCAACGCTATACGTAATTTTACAACAATCAATTGTGGTCAGAGGAAAATCCCCATGCGATAGAGGAATCACATTTCCAAGAACAATTCTGTCTTAACGTGTGGGCAGGAATCCTTGGAGATCAATTTATAGGTCCATTCTTCATTCCGGAAAGATTAAACGGAGAGAGATATCGTTATTTGCCTATTGTTCTGGAAGATGTGCCGCTTAGACTACGAAATGAAATGTGGTTTATGCACATTTTGGCATCCAAGCGCTAGAATTTTTATATCAAACTTTCGACAACTGTTGGATAGGTCGGGGAGGGCCTCAACTATGCTTCCCTAGATCACCAGACCAGATCACCAACGGTTTGGATTTTTTCTCTCTGGGACATCTGAAATCTTTAATTCACCAGACATCCATCCAAAATAGAGAAGAATTGAGTAATCAAATAATATACTCTTGTAGAACGATTCAAAATATCCCAGGAATTTTCCAAAGAGTGCGCGAATCAATGAGAAGAAGATTGGATGCGTGCATACAGGCAGGAAGTGGACATTCCGAACATTCATTGTGATTTTTATTCAGATTTATATCCAGTGTTCAGTTGTTTACTGTTGTTTCAAAATTAGCGTTTGAAATGTTTTCATGTTGAAAAAAGAAAAATTTTTCAACATTGCTTTTTGACAAACACATGCATCGATTAATTTAAATCAAAATATCTCGGAAACGGCTGCTTGTAGCTACTTTTGAAATTCACACTTTTTTCACGTGGAAATGATAGAGGAATTGATTTTGTCCCTAGAAAATGTGATACATACATGCACGACAAAGTTGTGACTATCCCCAAAAAAAAGACCTGTAGGCGGCGCCCCCTACAATCAAGTGCCAAACTAAGTTCAAATTTGAATTTCTCATAGTGAAAAATCTCCAAATATCAATTTTCGTCCAAATATCGACATTATCTTATGAATTATTCACGAAAAACCAAACTAAAAATAAATTTTCAACACCCTGTATATCAAAAATGAAGGCCTTGCGGACCCATACTTATAAGAACTCTCCACCTTATGAATAACTGAGGAATCGTCCTGTGGAATATTGGACACTCATTACATAACACCCTGTACATATATCTATCTATACTATGATAAGATTGAGATATGTTTGTTCGAGCATCACGCAAAAACTACTCAACCGATTTTTATACAATATTCGAACCACATTTTTCAACGACCAAGTGAGCTCTCAATATAAAGTGAGCTCTCATTTCAAGTTCATCTTCCCGTTGTAAAACAGGATAACACGATAACAAGTTGGCGGGATAACAAAATGAAAGCATAACGGAATAACGGGGTAACGGGATGATGGGATATCAGCAAAACGGAATAATGGGATAATGAGGAAACGAGATGATGAGATAACGGCAAAACGGAAAAAAAAGGAAGGTTTGGGATAACTGCATAACAGGAAAAGGTAACGGAAAACTGGATAATGGGATACATGATAACATGATACGAGATACGGAATAACGGATGACAGCAAACGGAATAACGGAAAATGACCTTGGATCCCAATGTGTTGAGAACAACCCCCTAAATATTTGAATGATTCCAATGTATGTAGATTAATGAAAAAATAGCAAAACAGTTCAATTCTATGTTAAGTTTTGCCCAAGGAGAAATTTTTTTATATCTGAAATTCGGCAGTAAAAGTATCACGAAACAGGTATATCTGAAAGGGTATCAGATATAGAAGAATGAAATTTTTTACATTGCAGGTATAGGTACCTACGTACTGAAAAATGATTTTTCAAAATTCGAATCACAAGCGGTTGAAACTTCTCTCTGAATTTTTGAATAATTTTATTTTCCTAAATAATTAATTTTATAATGTTCTGTTTCCCTGCGAAGTGTCCAACTAGAAACTAGAAAAAGTTTAGTAGAATACATTTTCTCAACGAACATTATGGTTGGCTGAACTGACGTCATTTTGACCTTCGAATAGGTCGGCGCTGAGTTGAGCTTAGTCGAATTTGATGTCATATTCACGTCAGATTAAACAGTACTGGAAAAAAAAATTTAGGAGTCGAAAATTGAAATGTCAAGACATTCAGCCTGATGGGTCAAATTATCTCAATAATCACCGAAAATTAACAATGAGGAATAAACAATTGGAAGTTGAAAGAAGAAATGAGAGATTTTGATGAAAATTCCAATCGCACTAATTAAAATGACTTTTTTTCAATTAACTCATGTTGAGAAACGCGCAGGGTTGACATGGCGTCATTTATTTAAATTAATTTTCACAAGTATTTCATAAATTCTGGAATCGAATCAAAATATTTTATAAAGAAGTGGAATCTTCTTGAAAACCACGCAGAGGAATTCGCAGGCAAGTGAACGAAGAAAAACAAGATATGTAAATTTTTTCTACCAAACTATTGATTTGAAAAAATGCGTAATTTCTATTTAATTTTTTTGCTAAGATTAATTCAATTTTGAATAGAGGTCACATTGCAGGGGTACGGCGTACCAAAAGAGGATTAAACAAAATTCGTTTTTTTTTCAAAACATCAAGTTTTTATTTCTGGACTTCTCACACCTGGCGATGAAATCCACCCGTATTATAAAATAGGTTATATTTCAAAGAGTATCAGTAAAAGAAAAATTGAATTTTGCAAGAGGGTATTATTCCATGGACGAAATAAGTTTTTTTTTTCGAAATTATAATCGTTAATATTACTTTCGAAATATAACAATAATTTTCAAATTTGAAATTGTTCATTTTTTTCATCATGCATTATTTTGTTTTCTTCCATGTTTCAATTTGAACCTAAAGATGTGAGACAGTACATAAAGTTTACATTATCCCACCCTAAATTATGGTTGGCAAAATTGACGGGATTTCACCCTGGAATGAATAGGTTGGCGCTGAATTTAGCGGAGGGACTTTTATGTCATATTTGCGTTAGATTCACCAGAAAAATCTTAGGTAATTTGAAATTTCAGATTTGGCCCTTTCAATCTATTCATCACCTGAAATCGGCTATATGAAATGAAAAAATTAGGGATACATTTTTTTTCAATTATATCCGCACTCCTATGGAATATTTTCAATCAACTCACGTAAAGAAATGTTGACATATTTATCAAAACTGTAGTTTGCATCGATCCAAGAAAGCGTATAAAGAATATGATCTTCCTGAAATTCACGCGGGCAGAAGCAAGTATGTTATATTATTCCACTCTCAAAACGATTTCCATATTGTATGCAAAACCGATAATAATTTGAGTAAATGTATCGAAAATAATACTCACAGATGCTGAAAGATTTGGAGTATTCAAATCAACTTGTGGTTATTTTACAAGTTGTAATAGGGGGGTAATAGGTTGTAATAGGGTTAAGTAATCATCCAATTTGAGAGAATTGGCACAATACAAGCATATTCTATGCTTAGGTGTAATTCTCGATAATTTGATGAATGTGAAATTGCACATAAAATGGTTATTATGCAATTGATTATTTGGATTGAATAAATTTGATTTGATTTGATTTAATTTGATTTGGTCCACACAGGCAAAACTATACAAAAAAACAATATCCAAATATAGGAAGTGGTTATTCAATGGGAAAAATAGTTCAATTTCTGCTACTCACATCTTGTCTGGAAAACATTGTTCTGCTAGCGGTTTGAAATATTTCATTTAGAAAAAACAAGGGCATCAACTCCAACTATGGAATTAGTAAATAAAAAAATTCCTAATATTTACTTAATGACCACATCAATTGAATCCTATCTCTACATGTTTCTGCACTACATATTAATAATCGAATGTCATGTGGGGAATGGAGTTCATCTCTCGATTATCGATTGGAGCATCCAGACGATGATCTGGATCGAGGCCTTTTGTTAGAAGATAGGGTTCGTCGCACATTGAGAGAGCCAAATCGGGATGACATTCGTCCGGCTTCGCTGGATGAACTTAAGGCGCACATTAGAGGTATTACTAATCGAATGATTGAGTATTTTCCGGATAACCAGTTGCAGTCATTGTTGAACATAATAAACAATTCGATGCGCCTTAAAAGATTTCCTCGAAGGTGGAAGCATGCCATCGTGGTGATGATTCCGAAGGAAGGACAAAATCCGACCTTTCCACAAAATTATCGTCCAATCAGTCTGCTTTGCAGTTCAGCTTAGTTGGCTGAGAAAATCGTCCTGGAAAGGGTCGACGATGAAGTGGATGACAGAAATGTCCTACCGAATGAGCAGTTCGGCTTTCGCCGAGCTCACTCCACCGAGCTTCAGGTTCTGAGGCTGGTGGAAGATACGATAAATTCATTAAATACCAACAACAGCGCCCATGTTATACTTCTTGACATCAGTATAGCATTCGATAGAGTATGGCATGAAGGCTTGCTTTCAAAATTGATAGACTTCCACTTGCCTCTGGGTCTGGTGAAGTGGCTAAAATCATTTCTCATGGGTAAGACATTCCAAGTCAGGGTCGACAATTGTCTCTCGGATTCGAGAGCAATTGAGGCCGGCGTTCCTCAGGGGGCAATATTGTCTCCTATGCTCTACGCTCTTCACACGTCAGACACACCCAGGAGTGAACACGTGAAGATTTCCCCTTACGCTGATGATACGGCCTTACTTTCTTCCTCAGCCGACCATCTGATGGGTGTCGTCTATTGGCAGAATGCATTAGACGATCTCCAGCAGTAGTATCTGGAGTGGAAAATAAGGGTGAATCCTGACGAAACGCAGGCTATTTCGATGGGTCGCAAGAGAAACAACCCAGAGAGAGAAGTGACTGTCTCTGGAAGGGAGATAAATTGATTGGAGCAGGTCAAGTACCTCGGAGTTACATTGGATCGCCGACTCACCTGGAGGCCACACGTTAAATTGATAAAAAATAAAATACATAAGAAAATGGCATCACTCTATCCGTTAGTAAACAGGAAAAGTAAACTTTCCCTGAAAAATAAAGTTATGATCTACAAAATGGTTTTCAGACCTGTCATTTTGTATGCCCCAGCCGCCTGGGGCCAGACCTGCCGAACGAGCATTCGCGTCCTGGAACGGGCGCAAATGAAAGTTCTGCGTATGATAACGAACGCTCCGTGGTACGTGCGGAACGAACGGATACTTGAGGACTTAAATCTGCCTTCCATCAGAAGTATCATTAGAGAACGCAATCAGAGAGTATTTGATTGTGCAATATCCCACGAGAATCCTCTTGTGAAGGAAGCCACTGATTACAATATTGACGATCCCTCGCGTTTTAAACGTCCCAGGCGCTCTCTGGAGTGATGGGCTATTTATTAATCCATATAGGGTAGTGAAAGCTGCATCCTCTATAGAAATTAATATTTTTCAAAACTTTCAGATCAAAAATTATTTCTCGGCTACTTTTGAGAATCACCACCATGACAATGACTGGAGATTCTTCTCTAGTCCTTGTCCAATCAAAATTCAAATTTCGTGAATGGCTGTAGCCCACTTGTTTTCATGTTGAAAGAGTAAGAGCCTCCGGGTTACACTCGAATATAATAGTGATAGTAGACCCTGATTATCGATTGCAAATCGGAAGAATGAAGCAAATATTTGGAATGATGGAAATTTTGATTTGTTGTTAACTGATACCAATTCACTTTTCATTATACTGATTGACATCCCATTCCGCATCGACACTAATTTGCACAAATTATGATAATGCTTTGCTGAAGTTGGCAAAACAATACGTGAATGTCCCAAATTCTCAATAAACGTGAAAGACTTTACACCTTATTCAACTAGAAGAAGCATTCACCAAGATTTTACTATTGTGACAATTACAGAAATAAAGATTTTCCCAAAGAAAAATATTTTCTATATAAAAAACATCAAATTAATTCAGATTTGGAAATCATATCCAAATATGACGTCGGTCGTGCCTATAATTTGCTCTGTATTTGGTTTATTTTGTTTGTTTCACGAATTCACATAAAACATTAAATCTGAGTTATTTCACTTCCATAAAATGGGAAAAGGTCTAAGAAAAGTCTTCAAATATCCAGGATCGCATTTTGTGACTTCGAATCCTTGGTACAATTGATGGGAAGTTCCTTCAGGGTGATTTTTATTTTACATCGTTAGCTGTATTTTCACCGATTCGGATACGATTTTTGATTTTGAATGATATGTTTGAATGGGTTCCTCAGACATCCAATGGAATTCAAAATTTTAACCTTCTGTAGAAGGAGAGAAAGAGGTTCTGGATGTTGTGAATCCTACATTGTCAGAAATTGAATTTTTGATATTTTAGTTTTATATCAATTTTCGTTTTTCATAATATTCAAACATACATACCTTCCAATATATTCCTTACCACTCTTGATGCGTGCCTTTTCGACGGAGGTTACAACCAGTAATTACTCCGCCATCAACAACGAATCTATTGTATTTTAGTTATCGTCTCACATGAATGATTGAAAACAATGAAGTCAAGTTGAATGATCGAATAATCATCAATTTACGACCGATAGTCGACTTTGCATCTGTTGACTTCATTTTCTCTGTCAATAAATTTTTATTGTGTTTTGATATTACAGAAATTATTGCTGCGGGTGATCCAACTAAGAAATGGAAACACTCCAAATTCATAGTTTTGTCCAAAATTAGAAACATTAACATTTTCAAAATAACTGATTTTTTCTAATGCTGTACAATGACTGTTGCTGTTCATACCTTTCCAATTCCTTTTGTCTCGACTAAAAAATAAATGGGCAAAACGTCCTTTCTTTTATAAAATATAGGCAGTTTTCGAAGGTTTGAAACTGCAGAAGCCTTCAGTGAGGGCCCCAGTGACTGAAAAATTGTTGAACAATTCTTTTTTGGCGAAGCTGTTATAGCCTGCAGAATCTACGCTGTACTTGCAGTGGACTACCGCCGCATAAAGCTCATACCGACGTTTCTTGTATCGCGACATGTTTATCTGGGAATACTATCTGCAAAACTGTGGTATACTGTGGTATACGACGCGGGATTGTACCGATATTCTTTCAAATTGAGTGTCAACTTTGGCGATAATTGTCTGTTGGCTCAGTATACAGTGCTTCTCAAGAGTCCGCTCCCCCCCTCTTATTTTTGGAACGATTATACATACACAAGTGAAATTTGGAAACTGAATATTGAAGGTTGTAAACTTTCCCACTAGTGACGATATATGACGAAATCGTCAAAGATGACGTCACAAGGCCATTGTGACCAATAATTTCAAATGGAACCCTACGGCAAGCGACACCTCTTTTGAGAGATATCGAAAAAACCCTATTCAATTATACTAATTTTGTTTGTGTTTATGGCAGTTTTGGCAACTCGCTTTTAAAGAATGCAAAGCTGTGATCAATTAAATCAGTCAATACTGAAATTCAAAATTCAAGCTCCGCCTCTGGATATTTATCAAATGAGCTGACATTTTTGTTAGTCTCCCTAATTCGACGTTTTTGTAATTGTACAAGTTTTTGTACATTTAATAATTTGTGTATTGTTGATCAAACGTTCAACTGTTCCAGCTTTTGGTACTTTTAATATTTTTCTACATTTCAATGATTTGTCAAACTGTTGTGAGCCGAACGTTTAAGTGCTTCAAGAAGCGAAATGGTACGTGCTTCAGGTGATAAACTACCAGCGATCCTAATTCTTGGTGAAACTGGACAAAATATTCATGCAGCAGAACGCATTTTTGATGAGAGGTTTCCCGATCGCCCCGTTTCGAGGACTTATTCAAAGATGCTTCTTCGTAAGTTTGGAACAACGGGTAGTAATAATGATGCGAAACGATTTGGCAGACCACAAATTTCTAATGGAAACAAAATTGATATACTGGCAGAAGTAATAGTTAATCCTACTTCTTCAACAACTCACGTTGCATCTACCTGTGGAGTCAGTCGAAGTATGGTACACAGGGTATTGAAAAAAAACAAATTTTATCCATACAAATTAAAAATGGTCAACTCTCAGACGACGACCCCGACCAAAGACTAGAATTTTGTGAAAATATGGAAACTAAAATTAACCAACTGCCAGACTATGTCAAAACGAAAGTACTTTCTATCTAAATGGAAATGTGAATACACAGAATGTGAGGTATCGGAGTGACGCAAATCCTGACCTGTTTAGTGAAACACATACCCAATTTTCCCCAGAAGGTGAATGTTTGGGCAGGTATTCTGGGAAACCACATCGTTGGGCCTCCTTCTTTCAATACTAATTTAACTGGTGAGGTTTATCTGGAACTGTTGCAAAACGCAATAGAACCGTCAATCCTTGAAATTTTGGAAGATAATCCAGATGAATTTGGCAATTTGGAAATAACATTTCAACAGGATGGTGCTCCTCCACACTATAACGGTGCAGTTAGACGGCATTTGGATGAGGAGTATCGTGGTAGATGGATTGGACGACGAGGTTCAACGGAATGGCCAGCTCGATCACCGGACCTCAGAGCTTTGGATTTTTTTCTGTGAGGGTTTACGCCACTGAACCTGACAATATTGACGTTTTCAAACAACGTTGTGTTGCAGAATGTGAGGCTGTTTCCGCACACACATTTGCAAAAGTACGAGAAGAGTTTAAAAACAGATATTTCACTGTCAGGAAGTGAATCGAGGTCACTTCGAGGAATGTCTTTAAGTAGATACTGATTCTTAAATTTGTAATTAATATCATACTGAATGGAATTTGAATTTTAATGTTTAATAATGAGCCATCAAAACTGCCATGAACACAAGCAAAACTAGTATCATCGAATAGGTTTTTCCGATACCTTTCAAAAGAGGTGTCGCTTGCCGTAGGGTTCCCTTCAAAATTATTGGTCACAATGGCCTTGTGACGTGATCTTTGACGATTTCGTCATCTATCATCACTAGTAGGGAAGTTTACAACCTTCAATATACATTTCCCAAACTTCACTTGTTTATGTATAATCGTTCCAAAAATAAGAGGGATGGAGCGGACTTTTGAGAAGCACTGTATGGAGCACACTGATACCGATCGGTACCCGTTGATTTTTCCGGCAGCGAGTAATATTCTGGAAGTGACTGTATGTACTGTTTCCTGGAGTAGTTCGCTCTTTGTTCCGCACTCTACGCAGTAAGGGTATGGACCAAACTTGACAATAGTGAAAGAGATGTGAGACGGGTGGTACCATAAGTTCCGGTTCGGAGGCCTTCACTTTCGTCCAGGCATGATACTGGTTGACTGTGGAACACCACAGTCAGTGAAATGGATGCAAATGAAAGTTTCTGAACTGAATAGCTTGCAGGGATTCAACGGATAATGTGTACGGAAGACGACATCCCGAAAGTACATACCATCACTCTCGTTCTCCCTAGAAGTTAAGAAAAATGCAGAAGAAAAGCTTCTAAAGCCAATGGGAGCTCAGAACGGAAGGCTGAAGACATGCGAATGGAAGATCGTCAGTCTATGAGAAGAGGAAACGGGCCAAATATCCTGAGGGCAGGGATAGACGAACTATCTTGCCAAAGAATCGGGAACAACGGGTACACCATCCATCACAGGTTTGGGAAAATCCCCGTGCCTGGCCCACGAAAAAACGAACGGGAAAAAGTGGAGGAAGTGACTCCCAGCCTCCTTGGAGAGATATGGAGAGCACAGGAAGGCTTCATGTCTCCAACCTCTATAGCGAAGAATCATCATCTGAAGAGGCAACGATGGAGGTTGAAGAAGTGGGAGAAAAGGACCGCTCTCTCACTTATGGGGACAACACCCTCATCGAGAACCATAAGTTGACGGGCATTGAGATCGCCTAGGTAAACATTCATCACGCTAACGGAGCCTCACCAATTTGGGATCGTACTGATCCCAGAAACTTGGGTCTACAGAAACCAGTAAGGAGCCTCACCAGTTGGGACTCCAAAGTTATATATCACATCAGAGAGAATGCACCCAGAACATGCATTATGGTGAGGAAAACATCAATTCATTTTGTCTTTCAGAATTCATGACGAGAGATCTCGTCCCTAACCTAGCCTACCTTGGATCTAAAAATGAACTCCAGTAATAGCTTTATCCTATATGGCAGGAGACGGGCCTGTGCTGCACCCAAAAGTCTATATTCCAGTTGAGGAAGAAACTGCCACTACTCCTAGGATGTAACGCTAACGCACACAACACTGTCTGGGAGCAGCAAGGGCACCAACCAGAGAGGTAAGCAATTATTATAATTTGATTTGTTGAAAATATAAACAGAATGTTCATAAAATCAGATGTGGGATATTCAATTAAGAATGTTTTCCTTTTCAATATCATAATCTATTTTTGAAAGGAACCTTATTGTACCTAAAATGTAAAATACTCCTTCTTTTGTAACAAGGGTGAAGAAAGAAGTATTAGATATTACAGGAAGTACACCGAGCCTGAAAGATCTAGTGATAAACTGGAGAGTATCGAATGAACCGCCCATTTCTGATCACAGAATAATCAGATTGGAGACTGATTCTCCTGAGCAAATGTTCAGTAGGAACCCTGGGAAAACAAATTGGGTAAAATATAACACCAATCTGGAAGCAAATTCAGCACATGTCCAGAACAGAGGGGTCAGGCACCATCTAGAACTGGAAAATTTTCTTGAAAAAGTGAATTGGACAATACTGGATGCATACGAATCGAACTGCTCCGGAAAAAAAATGGATCCAAAATACGAAAGCTCGTCAATAGGGCGAATAGTATCGGAGATTAGCAGAGTTACACCAAGAAACTAACCACACAACAGAGAACTGAGAAAAGCAGAACAACCTAGCTTCAGGAAATTTTGTGAGTATATTGACTCCACATCTGCTGCGGCAAGACTACATAGAGTCATGGCAAAAAGTAGAGTCGATGACGCCAGATGGTTGGTACACCGAAAGTGAAACAGAAGGAGATCACGTTTCGGACGTTCATTGTCTCAATGGATTTGAAAGGTTTTCACGACGTTTTGAATGATTGTATCTGCAATCGTCTTCAGGTTACCACATTGTCTACAACCTTCAAAAAAACGTAAGGAAGAGCTCCGCTCAGCTCAGCATGCGTACCAAACGAACGAATCTTCGGAGACCGCATTGGTGCAATTGCCAGATGAGATCCAGAATGCACTGGAGAGTGAAGGAACTGTAGCATATGCCTTTCTAGACATAGAAGGGGCTTTTGACAACACACCACACGAAGCTGTCAATAGAGCACTGGAAATCAGAGTAGTAGACAACACGACAGCTAGATGGATGTCGAAATTACCGTCCACCAGAATTGCAGAGACTAAAATAGAACAAAATACTATATCTAACTGCACAACCAGAGGATGCCTACGAGGAGAAGTGGCTTCCCCACTCATGTGGAGCCTAACAGTTTATAGAGTCCTCTGCGGTTTGACCCAGATCCTTATATCGTGTCAAGGCTATGCTGATGACATAAAAAATTTCTAGAGCCTTCTCAGCGATAAAGTTCAAAGAGGTTTTAACTACACTGAATAATGGTGTCAATCGATGGGACTCACCCAAGTTGACATGAGTACACTTATTGAAATATGAAAATCATATGGAATAACGGGGCAGTCTTCCAGTGGTAGGAAAATAATTTATGTTGCCGAATGAACATGTGCAAAAACATATCTGATACGATTGAAGTATTTCATGGATTAGTACAGGGGAGTGAACTGTACTTGTTGATCTTTTTTCTATACATAAACGATGTAAATGAATATTAGACTAAAAGCTTAGTAAACTTATATGCAGATGATACTATGATCAGAAATCGGCTTCGATCATCAAGCTATAGTTAATGCCATAAATAATAAATTAAAAGTTTTGGCAAACTGGTTAAAGCCCAAGGAATTGAAATTAAATTAATCCAAAATAAAATGCATGATCATAGGAAGTCGAAAAAATTATGAATTATTTGAAGATAAAAATCTTAATATCATTATGGACAATGAACATATTGAGATCGTGCAAGAAATCAAGTTTCTTGGGATACAACTCGACCCACACTCAAGCTTGAGCCAACACATTGATTAATTACACTTGTAAGAAATGAGGTGAAAAATTGTTTTTTTTACATATATCTACAAAACTTTCTACTTGGAGAAAAAGAATGTGTATGATACTATCATTCATCCACATTTCACGTATTATGTTTCATTGTTATTTCCATGTTCCGAGGAAGATATAAACAGGTGGCAAGTCATCATTTAAACCAACAACCTTTACACCAAGAAAAAACCCCAGAGATATATTGCTCCCTTCCATTCCTAGACACCAACTATGAGCCTAAGCGCAACCATCTTATAACCGACCAAATACAAATGAGCTGAAAAAATTCCAACAACCTCAATAAAATCCTAACAAACGCTGAAGACAAAAAGCACAAACATGATAAATCCGGAGTATACAGATTAAATTGTATAGATTGTCCGGTACTGTACATAGGTCAGACCGGTCGTAAATTTCCAGAAAGACTCAAAGAACACACGTACTTGTATAACAAATATCGAGGAACAGACATTTATAATACTCAATCCTCCTTCGTTAACCACCTATTACAATCAGGACACTCGGATTTCTCAATCCCCAACTATGTAGATTTGATCCATTTTTGCCCAAATAGCTTCAAACTGAACCTGTTGGAAATTTTGGAAATACAAAAAGCTGAAAACTTACCTGGCCCAAATTGTGTGAATGATCAAATAGATTTTGATTGCATGGATTTTTTCAAATCCTTATCCTTCATTCGTTAGGTAGTGAACTGGTACACATCAGTTTCCGTACACTTTTGGTAACCAACCTCCTTACCCCTCCACCCTCAACTCTCACATCTCACGCCATCTAGTGGGTGGCAACCGTAAGTCCACCATGGTTTACTCATAAGTAGATTCCTACTACAAACATTACATAGTTTCCTGTTCTCCATTCCATGGGAATTTGTATAACCTTCCACTAGATGTCGGGTCAGTCACCCTGTCAATTTTCATTCATCGACCCAAGTAGCACACAGTCATATAATCAACATAATGACTTCTAACACCGTCTTAAAGACCATGTATTTGTATGTTTTAGAACCAAAAAGTTAATGTGCGTTTTATAACCTTCAGGCGTTGCTATGACGTCGTTCAATGAGAGTTCAATGACGAATTCTGGAGATGAAGTTGTACTGTGGTTTGTATGTTGATAAATTGTATGTGTCGTCGAGTAGAACTCAAGAGCAGTTGCTGTGAGGTTATTATGACAATGAACATATGTGGTTCTAATGAATAGATTTGTGAAACGTTTCTACGACTACATATTGCACTCATGTAATGTAGTTTCATCAACCGATGAACTTTGGCCGTAATTATTACATAATGTGTCTATGGTTAGATAATTTTTGTTGGTTATGTTATGTTGGATAGGTATATTGTGTTATGTATGTAGAGTATTCAGTTCCGTATGAATGATTGAAATGCCAAAACAAAAATCCAATCTGCATTACAAGAGAACTGGAGCGTATTGAAAAATATGAAGAGAAAGGATGAGTGCCTACCCCATGATTAACATCTGAAATAATGAATCAGTCTATCGGGACACTGCGAAAAAATGAAGTTCATCCAGTTCTTTCAATTGTTTTCACAACAAGGAAAGACAAAAATAATATGTATGTGCACTTCTAGTGATAAATGAAAAATATTCGAATATTCAACATCAACATAACCTCTATCGTAAATGTCAGTTATTTTTAGCGTTTTCCATTAGGCGGAACTAGCGGAATGCTTATGCACTCAGTGTATGTCTTCTTCTGTTTTGATAGCGTTACGACGTTAGTACAACAAAACTCGCTACTTGTGGTCATAGCGACTACATTTCAACTTTTTTATGTAAGATATTGCGACACTTTGAGACACTCGTAAACTATTCTATGATAGAACATACCGGAGTAATCACAATTTTTCGACACTAGAAGGACGGCATCCATGTTTTTCGATTGATTGATAACATCATTCTGGTAGCAATATTGGAACAAAAATATTTAAAATGAAAAATATGGGACCCTGGGTGTTATATCAATTCAAAAATCATTGGAGATATGCTAATCGAGTATCTTTCGTAATATGGTCTACATATTTCAACGATTAATTAGAAAAATTGATGAAATATATTTTTTCTGAAATGAAAATAAATATTTATCCCTCTTCATTTTCGAAGCGCATGAATTTCAAGGGAGTAGAATTGGATTTTCATAGTGAAAATGGATTCGCTTGGTCACTAGAGTTTCAGAACAATTCTTAAAGACACATAAATAAAAATCATTTTTATCTCGATAACTATCATGGTCACAGAGTATCATGAACATGTAAAGGAAGGCTGACTTATATATTATATTGATATTATATAAAATCTTTTGATATGGTATACATATTGTAATACTATATTAGAAAGATTATGACTTTCATGCATAATTATATAATGACTACACTAAGACCACAGAACGACCCTTTTGCGACTGGCTTATATGAGTCTATATTGGCAAGTCATTACCACCACTTTATAACGTCGATGTGACGTCGCAAGAGTGTGCCTTTTTGTCGTATTGGCATACATAGCGACGTCTCAGCATATTACAAGACATAAGTCATGGACTTTTGCGAAAGATCTAGTAGACGTCTGTACAACCGAATTATGAACTCTGTGTGCTACTTGGTGAGAGGCACAGTTCATTGTTCACCTAGCTCAGCTGTCGTACTCCAATTTGTTCTGTGGAAAGACTTACAATTACCAAGTTAACGATGATTATAAAAGGAGCAAATATGTATTTCAACAAAAAGGAAATACACCCTCATCTAGGGAACACTCGACCACCATTTGCTTTATATAATTTCTGATAACCAATGACAATTGTTTATATTTTATTGGGTAAGTGTTAGCGTCTGAACTCCCGTCCTTTTCCAAAAAGTGTATTTAATAGATTAAATATTATGGTTTCCTTTTCAGCCTTGTTACTTTTCGTTACTGTTGAAGATGGGATTTTTTTTTCCCAAAATGCATCCAGTTTATCAAAATAATATAAAAAATTTGTGGATAAGACTTCAAATTATTCCCCCTCACTCCTTTTTGGATCCATGATATCCACTTTGGGTATAATGGACTACTCTCGCCAACTAACAAATTTATAGCTGAAATAAATGAAAAATAAATAAAAAAGGGTAACAATTTCATGATAAGAATTTTTCCGAAACACGTCAGTCTCCTCAGAAAACGCAAAAAACACTGAAAAATATTTGGTATGTTTTGCACGGCATCGATGTAAACCTCTCCCACGCTCATCCATGTATCTTTGGCATGAGACGGTCAGGGTTCTCGCACTGGAAGATTGCCGAACAAACAAAGGTGTTTCAGCAAAAAATTCCCATATATGCGGGATAGCATATGGTGGAGATCCTTCAGGGTGAGTTTGCTGTATTTTCAATTACTTACAAAAAAACAATCCATTCGATGGAATATGAGATTTAACTCTACCGTAGAAGAAAAAAGGAGTTTTGGATATCGTTACTTCTACATTGTCAGAGATGTAGTTCTTTATATTTATGTTTCAACATTCATTTTTCATTATATAAAAACGTTTGCTCGAATTTCTTCAAAAATATTTCTTACCTTTCTTGTTGTATGCAGTGTTCGACTATGATAACAACTAGTGATCAGTTTGCCATAAACAACGAATTTATAGATTTGTTGTGATGTTATCTTTCCACGTAAACAAATGATTCAAATCAATGGGGTCAAGTGATATGTAGGGCCGCCGAAAGCTAGTGCGGGCCCCGGGATAGCTATATGTTTCGGGCCCGCGAGCTAGTGCGGGCCCCAGGATAGCTATATGTTTCGAGCCCGCTTGAATATTGATCGTTTGAAATAATCATGGTAAACATTACGTACCCATATTACTCCAAATTAAAAAAAAATCAAAGCCTTGATGATATGAAAATGATTGAAAATCAAATTAAACATGTACTATATCAAAAATAAAAACAAGTAAAACTAAGACTGAGAGAGCTGCGCAGCAGAACTTACACCAACCCTTTGCGTTGTGTATACGGAGTTGGGATAGCCCGTTACGTTGTGAGACATACCTTAGGTTACACTTTGCACAACCCGAGCTCCGGGCCCCTTTTGTAGCCCGGGCCCCGGGAATTTGTCCCGGCTTCCCCGCCCTCTCGTCAGGCTTGGTGATATGACCAAATAAATATCAGCTCACGAAGCATATTCAGAATGCTGAATATATTGATTATTTTAACAATCAATCAAATCTTATAACATCTCGATATCTCAGAAATTATTGCAACGGGTAATCCGACTGACAAATTAAGACTCCCAAATCCATTATTTTGTTCAAAATCAGAAATAATAAATTCTCAGAATTACTTATTTCTTCTAATGCTTTACAGTGACTGTTGCTGTTCCATTTGTTCAAATTCCTCATTGTAGAGTGCTATTAGATTTTAACTTCAGAAAGTTAGAGGACTGCGGTAACTTTTCACTGTACATCAGTGATGATGTTAGGAATATATGGAAAGTTATCAACCTTAAGGTGTGTGCTAATTTTTTATTTAACAAATAAGTTGCAAAATTACTTTGTTTATTGAATATCTTTTGAAAAATATCCCCTTAAAAAACTGATAGTGCCATTCGCAAGACTGGAAGATTTTACATAAAAAAAGGAAATAAAGGTTTTTTTTTTTTGAAAACTGTAAGCTGCAGAATTCTTTTTATAACGTACGAAAATGTGAGGCGGCGACACTGAAATGCATCGCTCGAGGAGCTTCACTTTATTTGTTATAACTTTTTATCTAATTGATCAAATTGAGCTGGCAAAAATTCTAATGAAAGATGAACAAAGTACCAAACGGAGTGTCATGTTTTCAATTGTGAAAAATAATATAAATAAGAATAGTATATATATGAAATTACGTCAAAGTAGAATTTTCTATAAAATTAATTAAAGATCTGCCATTCTTAAAATAAGATCAACATCTGAAACTTCCACAGTTTACTCTCAAAATGACACTCAAGAAAGTGTGCCGATGGAACAAAATTTCAAAATTTCATTTCATAAAATACAGTGGTCAAACTATTGAATAATTAAAAAAAAATCAAAAACCAAGAACTCTAGTTCAAAATATAATATTACAAATTTTCAATAGCACTCTCAAAAGATTGTAGTCTGTACTTAAGGAGATTTGAATAATTTTATTGAAATTTTTTAAATTATAATAAAACTTCACCAAAAACCAAAAAAATTTACAAATTTTGCTTTAAAATCCATGTGATTTGTAGTTAAATAAACATTGAAAACTTTTATACCAAAAAAATAAGCTTACCCAATCAACATATATTTATATAACGACCTCAATTGTATCGTAAATTCTTTTGCTTTGTTAATATAACTGTAAATTGTATCAAATACGAAAATTCTAGTTTTTTTTTAGTAAATTTTCATTTTTATAAATGAGTTCCGATTAAAATAACAATATAAGTTTATTTTCCAATGTACTTTTATTAGATCGAGAATATCATATTTGAATTTTAGAGATAGATAGAACACGAGAGAACAGTTGATCGGTAAGTTTAGTGCTGACCTGACGCTCTACGTATACTAGTGGAGTTATATTAAATTTTAGTTTCAGAAAGTTGTGGGATGGTGGTAAATTCTCAATGTACATTAGTGATGATGTTGGGAACAACATATGAAGAAGTACCAATCATGAAATGTATACTTGATCAATAATTCAACAAATAAGTTGCCAAATTACATTGTATATTGAATATTTGAAAAAAAATCATAACTAATGTTGCCGCCAGCAAAAATAAAAAAATTTACATCAAAAAGGTATATAAAATTTTTCTTTGGAGTGAAAACTGTAAGCTGCAGATTTTTTTCATCAACATCCGGTAATGTGAGGCGGTGATTTTGAGGTGCAGCGCTGGAGGAGCACGCAGCCACGAGCGCTCTACACTAAATTTGTTATAACTTTTCATATAATTGATCGAATTGAGCCAACAGAAATTCAAATGTAAGAAAAAAAATACAGCTAACAAGGAGTCATGTTTATCAACGTGAAAAAATATCGTCAAAAAGATCTTGTAGCAAGAGATAAGGAAAATACAGCCAACAAAAAGTCATGTTTATAAACGTGTAGTAAAATCGTCAAAAAGCTCTTGTAGCAAGAGGTATAGTTTTAATTTTCGCCTGTCGTGCATCGAAAGCTCGTTCCGTGAAATTTTTGTCGTAGAAAGTGCGTGCAGGACACTGGTAATGATGCATGTGGCTCCAGAGTTATTTGGTCCGACTTTTCCGACAAAATATCGATTTGTTTCAGCAGAACTTGAGCTGTCAACGCACGATTTATAATAGAAACTCTCTTTTTGATTTGAACTGGTAAATATGCAGAACAATATCATTTTCGTATAGCTTGCATGAATCAATTTTATTAGATTATTCATAATACAAATCCATTATTATTATTGGAAGAAACTGATTTGATTTTCTCTGAGTATTGAATTCCGATTTCGAGACATACCATCTGGATAACTATCATCCAGACTCATTCTTGATTTGAAGACGAGCCTTTTTTCCGGAGATTCGGCATTTTCAAATAGCTTTTCTGAGACGATTGCTACGAGAGCAATATCCCGAAAAGGTTGAATAGCAATGGACCTGAAGTGGAGCCCTGGGGAACACCGGATTTGGAATTCAATGAAGTGGAATCCATCGAGAACTCCGTTTTTTTGCCTGTTTCGTTAATGATTATGCAATAAAACGACAGAGCCATCTGACATATCTATGTATTGTACTAATGGCTCCAATGAAATCTAATAGAACGAGAATAATACACCGGTTTTGATCTGTTGCTTTGAGTTTATTATCACTGACTTTTAACAGAACTGTAGAACAGTTATGAAACTCCCTGTAACTTGATTTTATTGATTATACTTGTATAAGTTAGAATGAAACTGTCTTGATAGTTTTTTCGAATATTTTAAAGCTCATCCCTACTGGATCCTGCCCTATATATTAATAATCAAGAATTGTATGGGTAATTCAGTTTATCTCTAACTGAAAAAGCTATAAGATTTGTCATGGCGAAAAACATAACGTATGTATGTTGTTTAACTTGATATGCAATTTTGGCAAATATCGATTGCGTCAATTGAGAGAATGATGCAAATATATGGAATGTTGGAAGTTTTGCGTTTATCGATTCTAATTTACTACTCATTATACTGATTGACATTCCATTTCATATCGACTGTCATTTGCACAAAGTATGAATAATTGCTGGAGCAGGAAAAACAATTACCTGAGTGGCCGAAATTATGAATATACGTATATGGTGAAATTCAGAAACATTACACCTCATTCAATTAGAGGAAGCAATTATTGAGATATTATATTCACGATGGTGAAAATTAGGGACCTACAAACTCTCCTGAACAAGAATATATAAAAAAATCTGAGTTATTTGGAATTGTGAATCATATACAAATTTGACTATTGATCAGTTAGACGTTAGTCGTGCTTATAAGTTGCAATGTATCCAGTTCATTTTGTGTATCACAAGTTTTTCGAACACATTATATCTGAAATATTTCTCTTTTATAAAAATGAAAGGAATCGTGGTTACTTCTGGAAAAAATGCTACAATATTTAGAATAACATTTTAAGACTCAAATTCTTGGTACAATCGATGAGAAGTTCCTTCGGGGTAAGTTTCGTTTTCCATCGTTGGTTGTATTTTCAATAACTCTGGTACGATTTTTGATTGAGAACGATATTTTTGAATGAGTGCCTCAGACATTCAATGAAATATGGATATTTAGCCGAGGAGATATAAATTCGCAGGGGATAATGTCCAACACAACATGAGCTGCTAATACAACAACATTTATTGGACCCTAAAGATCCCTGATCAGGTCCAGAATCGTCAACGGATCAATAGCATATCCTTCAGCAAGTCGATCCACAATCCAAGAACCAGACGTTATCCAAATTATAGCACTCCGAATAATATTAGGAGCTTATCAGGCAAGCTCAACAGAAAGTTGGCACTGCAAAGCAAAAGAAACCACTCTAAGATACGTAGACCTCTGAGCCTCTTTTATGTCACTTATATTGCAACCACACCAACACATCCTACTTGTTACAATGTTTTTCCAACCCGAGTCAACCGAAAATTCACTGGTCACCCTAGAAGAGTCTTCCATTCTACGAAAGGAAATACACTTCCCCATCATTTTCAAATCCAATTCAGTTCTTCTCCTTGGATGATCAATATAAATGACTTCAATATATCGTCGTTCACAGGGGATAATTTTCCATCTCAAGTTCTAATGAACCTATTCAACTTGAAACTAACCCTCCATGAGAACTTTGGAACACTGTATACCAACGCACAGTGATCTGGTTCTGCAAAAAAGTGGTCTGGTTTTGAAGATAGAAGCAATTGAAAGAATCATGTATTTATTCTCAAAATATGTAACATCCTTAAGTTATACGCGCTTTCGCGGTATGCATATGAAAAGGAAATATATATTGAAAGTTAAGCTAAGGCAATACCTATTGAAACCAAAAAACAATTTTTTTCAAAGTTTCTCTATCAAGGAAGTTAGCTCAGCTATAATATCAGACATTGAGATACAAGCTATTCCGAGCTACGTACATGTACAGAGCAGAACTTTTTGCATCAATAAAAGTATCAATTCACCTGAAGTACCATTCCGCCGATAAATTTCTGATAACAGCAGACTGATTGAGCGCTCTCAAGGGTATACATTCGAATCCGATTTTCAATTAATGGTTCTGAATAAGAAGCTACGAAAACGATGAATTCGTCATAATGTAGGAAAAAGAATGAAATACCTCATATTCATTATGAAAAAATTCAAATTTTGATTATAAGTTGTTACTAAAAAGCCACAGAGACGATAAAATCGGTCAAAATTAACCGACAATTAATGAAATAGCTATTTGTATAACAAGGGAGGAAAGTGCTACTTTTCCTCCCGAGGATGAAGTTTACTCGACGCGAAGCGGAGGGCAGTAATCATTCAAGGAAGGAAAAGGCACTTGACCCCCATGTTATACATATGATTTTTCCGCTTCCCTCACATAACAAGTCATTTTTGAATTATTTATTTATGAAACTAACAAACCAAATTCATTAAGGAACTTAAACCAAGAAGGAGGTACAATATAACTCATAGGCACGTTATTTTCATTCTTGCATTCTACATATTTTTAATTTGTGGTAGAGTAATTATTTATACTTATGTTGAACGTGCAGTTTTGAGCAGAGGTTATTTGAATACCACTAGAAATGAGAGCTGGAGCCAACACAGTTTTCGTGATATTTTCATTAACAACATTATTATACAGCTGGTATCCCCCGGAAGTACTCGTACTTGGCTGATTACAATAAATTTCATTAACTCCAGGACTCCCATGATTTGGTTCTAATTTCTTTGTTTTTTGCAAGAGATTGCTCCATATACCGTTCAGCGATATTCGTAGACTTCCAACCCCCGTGTTGCTTTGAAGCAAGAATGTCTCCTCCAGAATTTGCAAGTAAACTTGCCGCGGTTTTTCTGGAACTACGCCCGTTATAATTTATGGCAGTAGGCAGTTTTAAAAATTCTGCAATTGTTTTAGGAATTTTAGCAATAAATAGTATTTTTTCTAACCATTTGGTCGATACGTTTTCCTGCTCTATAGCAGACAAATGAACGTGTCTGATCTATTTTATGGCGTAGCGATATATATTTTCTATAAATGTCAATATAATTTGGGCCATTCCCTGGTGAGCATTGATTACAAACGTTCCCTGTATATTTGTTTTAGAATTTGGTATATTCACTATCAAAATTGAAGCTTTATCTTCAATATCTGTAGTGACCATTTTGAGGAGCTCGTCACACCTGCATGCTCCTGAAATTCCGAAAATAAGGAGAACCTACCAAACAAAGAAAAAAAATTAAAAAAAAAGCTGTCGTCGCCGCGGAATCATGATTATAGCGTATTGTTGTAGCTCTATTATAATATTTACCGTTTAACTTTTATTTTCTTGATATATCTACTTCTTGGAAATATCTTACCTTCATTAATAAATAATTATCATCGAAGGCTTCTGGTAAAAATTCATTTACGTCCTCTCTTGAGAAGGTTTTTGCCTTATTAGGTTTATATCCCTGGTTTTGTCTTTTCAAGAAACCAATTAATTTTGGGTATTTGATATCCACATTTTCTTTCATTTGAAGTATGGTACGTAGCACCGAATACTCGGACCACAATGTAAAGGCTTTTAATGTATTTGCTAATAGCGTAAAAATACCCCAAAATAACATTTTCTGAGTAAGTACGAATATGCTTTTCTTCGGCCAATTGAAATGTAAATACTGTATTTCCATGACGTCACTTTTACTTTTCTCCCTAGGGAGGAAAAGTACTCTTCCTCTCTAGGGAGGGAAAGTACGACTTGTTCCCTACAATAAGGCCAGGAAATGTATACTTTGGATAGAAGTAAAACTATTTATTGAACCGAATTCGAACAGGAAATGAAATAAATACTGATATTGGAAGTCAGTTTCAAATATTGTCTCTCTCAACTGGTCCGCCCCTCAATTCCGATACATCTTTCAATTCTTTTTCTATTATTATTGGCCACTCTCCTATGTTCTGGAATACTTATTTGACGGCATGCTTTCCTTATTCTCTCATGAAGTTCCTGTCGATTTCGTGGGCTAGACTTGTAAACCTCATTCTTGATAGTTCCCCAGAAGTGAAAATACATTGGTGTTATGTCAGGATAGCGAGGAGGCCATTGTTCATATTAGCTATTTCTACCAGTCCAACGTGATGAAAAATGTTCGTTTAACCACTCTCGAAACATTCAAGAATTATAAACGGAAGCTGCGTCTAGCTGAACGTACATCTCTTGCCGCACATTGTGGGGTGAATTTTCAATGATTTCCCATAAATAATTATCAAATAAATTCAATATTCTTTCAGCGTTAATGGTATTATTGAAGAAATACGGTCCAATTATTCTGTCTAAAATACCACACCATTCATGAACTTTTTGAGAGTATTGGTCCTTACAGTTCATAACCCAGTGGAGCTTTTCGGTAGACCAGTATCTGCAATTTTGAGCAGATACTATTCCATTGGTAGTGAACCTAGCCTCATCAGTGAACAAAATTTATCTTAGGAAATCTCTATCATTTAAAGAATTTCCTTGGGCCCAATAGCAGAAATCCAATCGTTTATACTCGTCACCTTCTTGCAATGTGTGCAAGAACATTGGTCTAAAAGGTTTGATTTTATGACGAACGAGACATCTTCTGATTTTCTCTCTACTTAAATTTTATTCCTCAGACCTTTCACGCAAACTAATTTCGGGATTGGCACGAACTCAAGCTCAGATCTTATCATCAACATGGTACTTTCGATTCCGATGTGGATTGTCAATAGCTGGACGATTCTTTAATACACTTCCAGTATGAGTAAAAAGTTTATTCACGGAGGCTGCCGTTCCATGTCGAAAACGATTTCGTTGCGGATGTTTTCTGTTGGATTCATGAGCAACTTGTCTGCTTCTTCGAGCACCATCACCGAATAACCTTATTATTTCAATTTTTTCTCGTAAATTAGGACCTTTAATGGGCATTTTGTTACTGTTTTTGACGCATTTACTTTCAAACTGACATTTGGTATAAATAGTTCATTTGTTTCCATGACACTCTAGCCCAAATTGAAAACTGTCGAAACACAAAATATGAGACTTCTTTGAAACATTGAGAATGACGATTTTCCATCCAAAATTAGGCAAATGGTATTATTCGCAACCAATCATATTCAACAGAAAATTGAAAAATTCCTAAAAATTGGAGACAGGCTAGTAATGGGGACTAAATTCGATTAACTTACATTTGATAAAATAATAATTTTCAATTTAAGTTATTTCAATACGTTTATTTCATTGATTTTGACTATTTTATCATTTCTGTAGCTTCGTATTCAGAACCAATAATTGATAATCGGACTATGAGAATCACAAAAAAAATCAGTATTCAAATTCGTTGAAATTTGGTATGTTGGGTCATAATCGATTTCTAAGCAACTTTTTCAAATAACTTTTGACGGTATTTTCAACGCGAAGCAAAATATCGAGTATTTGCGTTTTACGCAGGATCGCAGTAGGCTGGGTTTGAGGCTGTCACTCGGGCTGAGTATCGCGAAAAGTGCGGCCCATAGAGGTCTACGTCTGTACCAAAAATCAAATATCTGCTTTCAAAAATGACTTGAATACAGGGGTATTTTCATCCTAAGCGAGTCACACTGTATAACCAACAGTTAACTGTGAAATGTGCTCTTCATATCTGCCCCAAATTCCAAGATGCAAAAATGAAATTTCTAATACCGAAAGAACTACATGAAACTCTTACTGAACATCGAGATGTGAAAGATCTCATGTCATTCCTGACAAAAAATAATATGCTTTATTCAATCTGAATATACTGATGATGTTGTTGTTCAATGTTTTTTGCGACTGTGCAAAAGCCTTCGATTATGTAAAACATAGACTCCTTCTAAAAAAGCTCTACTGCTATGGTTTCAGATGGGTATGTTATGACTGGTTCACCTCTTATTTGAGTGATAGAAAACAAATAGTGGAATCGAATAGACAACTGTCACCCAGTGAAGAGATCTTATCGGGTATCCCACAAGGATCAGTTCCGGGTCCAATCAATTTTCCACAATAATCAAATGATCTGGCTTTTATCCCAATGAGAGGACATTCCATCATTTTTGCAGATGATGCTTCCATCCTCTAGCATGAATGAAATGCCCAGCAATTGCAAGATACTATCATTAATGATTTCGGAATGGTCAAAAAATGGTGCGATTCAATCTATTTATGTTTTCATACAAATAAAACAAATGTACTCACCTTCAGAACTTTTTGTGATGATTTGAGTCTTAGCGGACACATTTTAGAAAACAAAAATCATTCAATATTCCTCGAAATAATTGATGAAAAATTAAAATTTGATCAGCATGTTAGAGTATTAACAGAAAAACCGGCATCGGGATGTTATTAACTCAGAGTCGTCTCAGAAGAGCTGAACACATCTACAGCAAAGATGGTTCACCACTCTACGATGGAAGCTCATTCGAGATATGGTATTGCCTCTTTGGGTTTCTGTAGTCAACAATTATTTCAATCAGTATTTGTCTTACAAACAAGAGCAGTAAGATACCTTTGCCAAACTCGAATGCGAGAGCCCTGTGGACCATTATTCGTCAGCACGGGAATCATTAATCTCACCTGTATCTCCATTCTAGAATATGTATGTGTGATACACGAAAAACATAATATAGTTGATTCACAAATAACAAGGAAACAATTGAAATATGTAACAAGGCAAATATCGAGAAATTAAATACCTCTCTCTATTCCGAAATGTACCCTGAAAAAGGATTCTCTGATCTATGGAAGCAAAAAGATACATAGTCATGTACCTTCCGAACTCAGAAATGAGGAAAAAATTACAAAAACAGAAAAATAATCAAAGAAGCTCCACTCAAAAAAGCACACCATAATCTATAGGAATTTCACAGTGAAACTCTGCTCTGATTTTATTTCACATGTGATTTCAATCCCCGTAGGTATTTCTACATTTCATCCATTTTCTCATTTGATTATCTTTAATCTTTCTATACATACTTATTTTATATCTGACATATGTTTATATTTTATCGCATCAGTATATGATTGTTCTTCGGTTTTGTAAATCCTTATGTAGAGGTATATGAAAAATCACTCTTGAAACTTTTTATATAATTTTTTTCGGAACATGCTTTGTCAATGAAAAGTTCATATCCTAGTAAAATCTCTCTCTCTCTCTCTCTGTGATATAATGAAATGTAGCGCCTATAACCCTAGTGGTTGATCTTTAAATAATTAAAATATATGAGTTTCTGTACAGGGAGAAGAATTATGTCCTCGATATTAATAATCCTACTTGTTAGGAATCTAATTTGTGATTCAGTTGTTCGATAATATGAACACGATATTCATGGAATCAGATGTGGAATCACCTGCGACTGTGGAATGACATGTCGAAGAGGGAAACATTCTGCATATTGAATAGAATGATTCTCCTGAAAATTCAAAAATATATGACAATAATGAAGTTATTTTTTGTAATACCTATCAGAAAACAATTACTCTCCCGGCTAAAGCCACGATGGACCGAAATGATTCAAAAAATATTTTTTCGAAGAAATTTCACTTTGCAATGATGGGAAAATGTTAGAAAACATTTCTTCTGGAGAGGCACTTTGAAATCAATGTTTTTCTGACATTAAAACCTGTAATCGGCTGTGATAGATTGATTTGTTTATAACATGAATATAATGTTCATGGAATCGGATATGAAATCATCTGCGACTGGAAGATAAACTTCAGTCACTATCTTCCATCGTTCAACATAACCTCTTAGGGGATATTCATGTTGAAAAGGGAAACATTCTCAATTGAATATTCTATAGAAGGATTTTCCCGAGAATTGAAAAATCTACGACAATAATGAAGTTAGTTTTTGTTATATCTATCAGAGAACAACTTTGTGCCACGCTGGACATTGTTCTTCAACTTAATAATTTTCGTAGATTTTTCAAGTTTCAGAAAAATATTTCTATTCAATATTCAATTGAGAATGTTTCCCTTTTTGATTTGTGATATTTCAGTATTTCTTGAACTCCCCATTGTATTCAAACGTTTTCTCAAATATTCTGGAAAATATTTCTTACCTGGCAGTGTTTGACCAAGGTAACAACTAGTAATCAGTTTGCCATCAGCAACAAAATTATTCATTTTGTTTTGTGTTATCTTTTTACATGGGTGATGGGAAATAATGATGTCTAAGTGATATGGCCACATAATTGTTAATTTATGACCCATGTTTGAAATTATATCTATTGAATATATTTCGATTGTCATAAACTGCGCGAAACGGACGGTGCCTTGTCGGATTATCGCACAATTCGAATTGATAACGATCGAATTCTGTTCATTGTTTTGGCTGCGAATAATATTCCAAAAGTGACTATCTGGACTGTTTTTTGGTGTTGTTGGAATATGAAAACGTCTGGAAGAAAGACAAGGTATAAAAAGAGCTGCAGAAAAATATTATTCAAAATGAGCTACTTTGCGGCACAGAATGGAAAAAAGGAGGTCTGAAAGGAAGAATCAAGAGAGGAAAAAATGTTTCTTTGAATATTTCTCGCATCAGATAGTCTCAATAGATCAAGAGAAACAACTCAACGATTATATTGTGAATCGTAGTAAAATGCAATATTGTATGACTCTGTTACAAATACGGCAACTGACTTCAGAATATGCAAAAAAGTTGGAATATTGTTATCCTCTATCGTGGAATATATCAAAATATGCCGGCATGGTCTTGGAAATAAATACATCAGTTCAAAATTCCAAAGAATAGTATTGTCACCAGGTATTTTTCTTTCCATAAAACTGCTGTCAAAATTCTAAGAGAATCTTGGACTTCTGCTGGAAAAATACAGCTTCACGGTGGACCATATTGGTTAATTCTGAGAAAACAGACAAAACTACGGTTTCCAGTACTCCGAAAAAATCCAGCGTCAAGTAGGCGAAATCGTGTTTGCTTATCGTAAGGGAGGCGGCAACAGTCGGCTGTCATCATTTCTACAAAGCTGATTCTTTCGTTCTTTTGTTGTGTTGATATCACAAATGAACAAAATGATAGTCTACCGCGTCGGAAGCCTTGCTATCGAAGGTCTACCACCCACATAAGGTGTGAAAATACAAACTTGTTCGACTCATTTCTGTAGTGCTGATTTTTTTTTTCTCCGGTAGTTTATCTAATAAATTGACCGGAAAATTGAGTCTACTGGAAATCGGGTGTTGTTAAAGCCTTGGTGGACCCAACGGAATGCACGGTTTTCCGACCGCAGCCGCTGCGCCGATCCGTTACAGGATGCTCTGAATTATTGTATTCAGCGGCATCAATTGAATATCTACAGAGCCATTTTTTTTTCTACAAGCCTTTCATTCAACATATTGTTGAACAAGCGTCGTCTACTTTCAATGAATGGTGGCTTAATCCGGCGTCTCACGGCGCGAATCTGTACAAGCTTGGCTTGGAGGATTGTGCTTGGAACACAGGAGTGGGGTTTAGGCAATCTTGAACCTGATCGGTCTCACGGCGTGTATAAGTTGACCGACTCGTCGTCTACCAGTGGCTGGAAGTTGGTACACGAGCCTAGGAAGGAATGTATTGTCCAGCGCAATAGTTACTCAGTTAAGAACGGATAGCATGTGCAGCATCGTATTATTATTATTATTATTTTGTGGTCCCAAATGACATCTTCCTCAAATAAAGCTAAGAATTCAATCACTGCTTCCGAATTCCACTCCATGATAATACAGAATACTTTGCCACCAACACTCACTCTCTCTCTCTCTCTCTCTTCCCGAAGTCACCGGTCTCCTGTCGTAGCCAACAGTGTCGACAGGCACCCTCGCGCCGTGAGACCGCTCAACAAGCCATAGAGTATGAGCTTGCTGGTCAAGCCTCGCGTCTTTGATGTTTGGAGAACTTACCGACATTTCATGAAAACGGTCGAGTCACCTCGAGCTTACGCTTGACAAGTCTTGATCCTACGCCGGCTCAAGGTTTTGGTAGACGTACCTGAAGTTGTAGCGCAGGCACATGATGGGAACATTGCTACTTTGTTATTGAGTATACAATCGAAGAGCATATTTTTGATATTAATCGCATATAATAATTTACATATTAATATCTTATTTATTATTTTTATATATAAGATATATATTGATATAAATATATATATATATATATATATATATATATATATATATAGAGGGTGTCTCTGGACTTCCTCTTTTCCTCTCAGAGAATGTATAGATGGGGTCGTCAAAATATCAACAGTAATTCATATAACTTTTGTTCCTGAAAGCCTTCGTTACCAAGTTACGGTCCCTCAAAGCTACAAAATGAAAAATGTTTTTCTTTGATAACTTTCAAAGTGAATATTCAAAATCATCTAAATTCTGATGATTGACTAAAAAAATCAATTCCTTCGATGAGCTTTCATGCAGGAGTCAGTTGTTTTGCTACAAAGTCAGGAACGAACCACCCCCGATGGCCACACCCCAATACATTGAAATGACTTGGATATGTCAATATATTTTAACAAAACAAAGTTACCTGGATAATTTCCCGAATAAAAGTACACGTGTGAAAAATAGATCGGAGCAACGATTTTTGATAAAAATGCATGTTTGTTCGACGACACCCAACCTGAGATGACCATTATTCGAAAAGATTAATTTGTAATGAAAATACAAATGATAGGAACAATGTTCATAACGAATTTTCATCATGCAAACACGTTTACCTTACAAAACTCATGGTGTGAATAATCAATCGCAAGCCTCAAGAGCAAACAGAAATGCAAAATTCGCTATAAGTCCCTGGACTCCCTCTTTTCTTTTCGGGAATGTATAGATAGGGTCAAAATGTCACCAGTACCTCATGAAACTTTTGTTCCTAAAAGCCTTCGCTACCAAGTTACGGGCCCTCAAAGTTACAAAATGAAAAATGTTTTTTTTTGATAACTTTCCAAGTGAATATTCAAAATCAATCGCAAGCCTCAAGAGCAAACAGAAATGCAAAATTCGCTATAAGTCCCTGGGCTCCCTCTTTCCTTTTCGGGGATGTATAGATAGGGTCAAAATATCACCAGTACCTCATGAAACTTTTGTTCCTAAAAGCCTTCGTTACCAAGTTACGGGCCCTTAAAGTTACAAAATGAAAAATGTTTTTCTTTGATAACTTTCAAAGTGAATATTCAAAATCCTCTAAATTTTGGTGATTGACTATACAAATGAAGCCCTTTGATGACTTTTCATGCAGCAGTCAGTTGTTTTGCTACAAAGTCAGGAACGGACTATCCCCGATGGTCCTAATCCCAAAACTTTGAAATGACAGATAATTTTTCAATAGTTCTCAACAAAATGAGGTTACGTAGACAATTTTCTGAATAAAAGTACTCGTGTGGAAAGTCGATCAGAGCAACGATTCTTAATAAAAATGCAGTTTTCCTCGACGACATCAAACCCGATCGTCCACCATTATTTGAAATGAAAAATTTTCACAGTAGAAATACTAATGCTAACGTTAATTCAACAACATTTATAACAGGGATGATGCAAAATATGCTAAAATGAAGTCGTGAACAAAAAGTACAGTACCTAGTTGAAAGTTTCATTCACAATGTAGATATTTTTTCAAATGAAATATCAAGTTATGTAGATTCGTGGTGTTTTTGAACTAACAAGCTACTCCACAATGAAATATCGAATTCAGTCCATATTTTCTATGTACGCGTGGAATAAGCATGTTTTGTGTTGTGTTATCTGAATCTCATGAAACTCAACAATTGGATGTTGCAAATTCGTATTCACGGATAAAATATTGAAGAAAATCCCCATGGGATATTGCAAACCAAACACCAATGTGAATTCAACGTGAATAATCGGGCTGGTATCATAGGAACCCATCTTATAGGACCATTCGTTCTACAAGACCGATTGGATGGAGTTCCTTGACATGTTTTTTGGGTAACCTTCCACAGTCTAAAAATGAAAATATAATCAGGAAAATCTATACAAGTGTAGAAATGGCAACCTAATTAGTTCACCCCGATAAGTTATTGCGTTCACCAAATTATATTTCCTATAGAAAAATGATTTAATTTGTCAATAACTTGTCGTTTTCTGAATTTGTCTATAAAAAAAAATTGAAAAAATTTAAAAAAATTCAAAAGATACTTCTCTATATAGTTTTTGCTTGACCTTTCGAGGATTTTATCTGCCCCCGTTCTCAAAATCTTCTCAATCTCCTTCAATTGTTCAATTAATTTGGATTTTTTCGCTTTTTCATTTGACGCATGTCAATTGAGTTCATTCAGAACGATTTGAATGGACTTTTGGAACATGTTCCATTGCAAACCTGGAGAGATATGTGGCTTATGCATGATGGCACCCGTCCTCATCCTAGTTTGATTGTGCGGGACCATCTGAAACAGATTTTCCCCAATAGATGGATTGGTAGAGGTGGGCCATATTCATGGCCACCGCGGTCTCCGGATTTAAATCCATTGGATTTCTTTCTGTGGGGGCATCTGGGAAGCCTCGTTTACGCTACACCTATTCACAACAGAGATGCATCGTTGAATAGAATTACATTACATTGTGAAGCCATACGAAACGACCCTGGCATGCTATTTCAAGTGCAGAGAGGGTGTTTGCGCCGACTAAGAAAATGTATTGAGAGAGACGGGGGTCATATCGAGCAGTTTTTTTCGCGAATTTTGCATTTCTGTTTGCTCTTGAGGCTTGCGATTGATTATTTACATCATGAGTTTTGTAAGGTAAACGTGTTTGCATGATAAAAATTTGTTATGAACATTGTACCTATCATTTCTATTTTCATTACAAATTAATCTTTTCGAATAATGGTAGTCATCTCAAATTGGATGTCGTCGAACAAAAATGCATTTTCATCAGAAATCGTTGCTCCGATCGATTTTCCACACGAGTACTTTTATTCGGGAAATTGTCCAGGTAACCTTGTTTTGTTAAAATATATCGACAAATTCCAGTCATCTCAAAGTTTTGGGGAGTAAACCGTTCCTGACTTTGTAGCGAAACAACTGACTCCTGCATGAAAGCGCATCGAAGGAATTCATTTGCTCAGTCAATCACCGAAGTTTAGATGATTTTCAATATTCACTTTGAAAGTTATCCAAGAAAAATATTTTTCATTTGGTAACTTTGAGGGCCCGTAACTTGGTATCGAAGGCTTTTAGGACAAAAGTTATATGAAGTACTGGTGATATTTTGACCCCATCTATACATGCCCGAGAGTAAAAGAGGAAGTCCAGAGACACCCTGTATATATATATATATATATATATATATATATATATATATATATATATATATATATATATATATGTTTTTACATTTAAAATTGTAATCAATATAATTATAGTTTAGATATTCATAATATCATTATAAATGTCTCATAGCATTATTCTTAATTTCAAATAATTTGAAAGAAAATCCGAATAACGTGAGTTATAGTCATCATAAAGTGAATGCAATAGCATTTAATTTCGAATATTTGGGTGGGTTATGCCTTAAAATCACCACTCCATCCTTGTTTCACAGCGAGACGTCGGCAGCTGTTCTTCAGTGTGGTTTTTAACAGTATATGTGGAAGGTCTATACACCGGCACACAAAAAAAAAAAAGTTGTCTGTGCACCGGGCGCCACCTATCTACGGGCATGTTTTTCGACCCGCTGAACACGAATTTAAAGTCAGTTTAGGCCGTCCGGGCTTCAATTTCGAGTAAATTGCAAAAAACCCCAAAAAATAGCAAAAATTCGATGTTTTGGCAAGAAAAAAAAATTTGAGATCTAATGCAAGCATAATTTCCATGTATTTTGATCTGTTAAATACTAATTGTGATCGTACTTCAATCATAAACCGTTTTAAATCTAAAAAAAATTGTAAAAAATTATCAAAAATTACAAAAATCGAAGAAAATTGGGATTTCGTTTTAATCTATCTAAAAACGTTCTGCGGTTTTTTACCGGCTGAAACTCCCCACAAACGTAATAAAATTGATCAGGACTCTTATTGCATAGATGGGAATTGCTTCTTGTAATAGTATACCCTCCAGTAGCCAAGTTTTCCACTACTGAAGAGCTGCAGTCGCTGACCAGACGCCGATACTGGGTTTCCGAATCCCTGCATCGTAAAGTACTCATCACTTTTACCTGCCATGACGGCACACACGCCGTTAACCCAGGGACTCTGCCAGATGGTTCTGTTGCCCACCGTCACCCCGAGGAGGTGCCCTGGTTGCAAGTACAAGCGATCATGCAATGAAATGAAGTCTGCACTTCGAAGAAGTTGAAATTCCAACACGATGACAAATTTTTACTAAATAAAGGAAAAGGTGGAAAAAGAGGTATCCACATCGTAGATCATTTGAGAATGAAACAGTACAATACCCTCGAAAAACCGTTAAAAATTCAATTTGTGTACATTCTTGGATCTTAATCTTGTATTTTAGAAATAAAAAATACAAGAAATTTATTTAATTGTGTTAAAAAAAAAAAAAACAATTTTTTCAGCAGCAATTTTCTGCTATTTTATCGGTTTTTTGCAGTTTTATGAATGTTTGAGGGGACTATGGGCCAAATTTATTGCAGAATCAGAATTTTTTATCTTGTCAAAATATCGAATTTTCGCTATTTTTGGGGTTTTTTGCAATTTACTCGAAATTGAAGCCCGGACGGCCTAAACTGACTTGAAATTCGTGTTCAGCGGGTTGAAAAACATGCCCGTAGATAGGTGGCGCCCGGTGCACAGACAACTTTTTTTTTGTGTGCCGGTGAAATTAAATACAAAATAAAATAACTGTATAGCTTAGTGAAGTACCCTGTATCGTCGTAAATCCTCGCCAAAATCGCTCGAAGCATCAAATTAATGTTAATTTCACTAACGATCATATAGTTCGTACAGTATGAATTATTTGTTTTACGCCGGTAGGTATGAAGGTTGCAGATACATATTGTAATGATTGGAAAATAATTTAATATCTTTCCTAATGGGCATATGTCTATTAAAAATGTAACATCATTGAAATTTAAGCATTGGTTCGGTTCTACTCGAGATCGAGCCAATATTCACAAACCGATCGAAAGCTCTTCTGCTCGATTGAATGCAATTCGATTTTTGTTTTGAGGGAAAAATATTCAGAAATATGAATGGCCGTCCGATAGCGAAACAGTGTCATATTTTTACTCACCATTGACTACTAGGAAACCTAGAGGGGCCTTTCCAGGACCAGCCAAGGGTTTCACATATATTGTTTTGGGCTCTTCTTTTCGATTCATAATTCTGGTATGAAAATTCTGGAAAAGTCAATAATAATTATAAGTCGTCTTTGTATTTCATTTTGATGCCAGCATGCATTTCCTCACCCCATATACTTCCGATCAACTATTGAACTCCATCACATTTTAGTCTCCGCGAGCGTGGATACACATTCATTCCAAATACATCAGTCTCATTCCTGCAATGATTCGTGAAATATCAACCCATTTCAATATATTTTCCCATGTTTATTATCAGAGAATACACCAACAAACAATCAATAATATTACCATTACTAAACTTTATCCGATCATTTCAACTCTTTAACTCCTACATTCGATCGAGTCATGTCCAAAACAACTTCATATATTTTGAGTCGAGTACTGAATAAACCGAATCAAAACATCAATCAACAATCAATGATAGCACCATTATTGATTTCTTCAATCGTTCGATTAATGTCCGAACCAACTACATATGATTTGTGTTGAATGCACCGAATCCATACACCAGTCAATAATCATCGCACTACCATTAATTAAGTTCCAGCTGAATCCTACCCGACTGATTCCTACAATCGAAAAATGCCCACATCAACTTCATATTTTTTATCGAACCGAAGCATACATTATCCGGCAATCGATAATAAGCACCACTCTAATATCTTCACTCGAGGAATGTTGAGATTAAATTCATATACTTTGTGTCAAATACTGGAGAATACAATATACCGAATCCATACGCTAGTCAGCCATGAATACTATTATAATTAACCCTTATCCCAATTTGCCCAATCGAGTAATGCTCAATCATCTGCATATATATTTTTTCAGATCACAATGAGAATACAATATACCGAATCCATACGCTAATCATACATGAATATTATTATAATCAACCCTCATCCTATCGACATGCAAATATGACTTTTATTTCAATGTGCGTTATCGATAAATAGTAATCAGATTATACAGCAGGTACCGAAGGTCGGCGGTTCGGACCCTTTCATGCTGCACGATTGTTCCGAACACCTGCAGGCGCTTGACGGGAACATGCTGGGAGATTTGGACAAAAATTACCAGCTTGGACCTTTCCTTATGGGAATTATCATGGGAAAATGGGTGATTTTGCGCCAAAACCGGCCTAGCATATCTACTCTTATCAATTTCGTTAGCATAATTGGTCCCAGTGCGGAACCTTGAGGTACCCCTGTGACACATTTCGTAGGACTAGATTTGATTTTTGTCATGTGTCCATTCTCCACGGACGTGAGTTGTTGCCTATTCTGCAAAAAGGAAGTCACCCAATTATGGAGAGTATCTCGAATACCGCAGTGATATATTTTTGACAGGAGTAAACTATGGTTAACACAGTCGAATGCCCTGCTGAGAACGCAAAAAATCCCAGCAGGACACTTGCCTACGTCAATCATTCTGAGTGATTTTCCAATATATGCTGAAACAGCAGTATTCGTGGATCTTTCCGAACGGAAACCATGTTGACTGTTCGTCAAAATTTCTTCGCTTATAAGGAAGTTCATGTTGAAAAGGGAAACATTCTCAATCGAATATTGATAGAAAGATTTTTCTGTGAATTGAAAAATCCACGATTAAAATTTTAATCGTGGATTTTTCAATTCACAGAAAAATCTTTCTATCAATATTCGATTGAGAATGTTTCCCTTTTCAACATGAATACCCCACAAGAGGTTATCTTGACGATGGAAGATAGTGACTAAAGTGATTCCACATCTGATTTTATGAACATCCTGTTTATATTTTCAACAAATCAAGGAAGTTCATGTCCAGGAAGCTGATCTCAAAGATCTTTGACAGACTTGAGGGTACTGTCACTGGTCTATAATTTTCTATGTTTTGTCTAACCGATTTTATATACGATGGTAAGATCTTTCAAATCTTCAGTGATTGTGAAAATTCAACTGTTTGAAAAGGAAGGTTAACTATAAGGGTGATGTGTTCGATAATATATTCAATTCAATTAGTAAAAATGCTGAAATTTCATCAAAACCAGATGGTTTTTGATTTTTTAATTTGCGCTTCAGGATAGAGAGAAGCTCGTATTTGGGAAACGGCCTCAAGAATATAGTGTTTTTTCGAATTTTTGCAGGCTCATGAGCTTGATTACGAGTAGCTGGAATTTTTTCCTTCAGTTCAATTGGTGCATTGATAAAGGAACTGTTTGAAGCAATCGCGACTTGAGTAGGATTTTCAATAGGTCAACTTTGGTTCATTAATAGTTATAGCAATAAGAATAGTACTAAGCGCAAGGAAATAGAAGACATTTTGTACAACAATTTAAGATTTGGGAAATAATCTTGAGACTGACCACAATGACTGACAGAACATGACGGTCTGCACAGTTCTGTGTAACGTTTTGGAAAATATAACATATTTCCAATTCCAACTCGAAAGTGTACCTGGATTTTATTTTACAATTATGGAATTTAACAAAATAGTAGGAGTGAAAGTTATTCAATAGCCATGGCAGCTATGATTGACATGGGTTTTCAATTGTATCTGAGAGTTGACGTGAGAGACTTGGAGATTACACATTACGGAAAATATTTCAGTAATACTCGTTAGATTTTCGAAGTTGAGATATTCAAGGTCGCGTTTCCACTATTACTGAACTCCAAACATGGAATGAAAGAAATAATTTGTTCTAATGGTTTCCACTTTCTGTACATTTTGTTCTTTTTTTGTGTACCGATTTTTTGAAACCATGGAAACGAAATAGAATTTGATGTAAGGTAATAGCGAGTGTCAATATTCATAATTCAAGAAATATAAGAAATGTAAACAGTCCAATAAAAGTCAATATTTATCACTCTTGAAAATTGTTCTAATTTCATTCATGAAAAAAAAAACATATGTTCATTCAGGTTCTATTCAACAGACTGTATTTCGTAATGATTGCATCGTTCTCCTGTTTCCAAAGACGATGAAGAATGTGATAAAAAAATTCCAGGATTTATGAATACAATTTTATTTTGAATCGGTAGTTATAAACGGGATTTATTTGAAAGTATCAAGTTTCAATCTGCTTCGGTATGCTTCGCTCCAGACTGCGTTGCTTAAAACATCACGAATGTCTGAAATAAAAAAAAATATATATTCGATAACATCGAAGGATAGTTAGTTGTATCCAATCAAAAATTTTGAATTGGTATTATGAATTGAAAACAAACTCACTTCAGGAATAGCCTTCTGAACACACTTCTCGAATTTCCAAACTAGTTCATGTGGTTCTACTTCACCTGAAAATAATTTTGTTATGTATGCCAATAAGGTTGATCAAAAATATAGGAGACATGTATTTGAATACTTCAACTAGTGTCCGACCGAAGCTTCATTTTTATTTTCGTTTTCGGCCAAAAAATCATGATTTGGTCATATTTTCGTTTTTGGACATAAACCGGCCGAAAATCAGAAGTTCGTTAATTGTCGCACGTCAATCAGTCTACTTCGTGAATCCCGGCAACATCAGGTGACGTTCGGGTTATTTCGAGGTGGATCGAGTCCGCTCGTGGTTTCACCGAGCTGACTTAAACGGACGCGATTTTGTTTTGAAGTTATGAAGCGAGATTATGTTTTATATTTTCTTCACGCGCATGAATTAATGGGTGAGTTGGTACTTCTATTTGTTCTTGACTTTTATTTTATTTCTGTCATGTATATGAAGATTATAAAGGTAGGTATATTTCCTTGATTGATTATATTATATAATCAATCAATACAACAAGAAATACACGACATATTTAATCCTCTAATGTAATTATCGTGTTTTACTTCTTTAAAAGCTCATGTTTGCTCAATCTCTCCCTAGGTGTAAGAAGAAACAATTAAGATTCCAGTGTACAGCGGAAATATTTATATTTTTTATGTCTGAATCATTTTCGTTTTCTGCCGAAAATTCACTACCACTACTACCACAAAATTTCAACATAACCGCTAAACAATGTAACATTATTGTGGCCACTGAGAAAACTAAATGATTGATTATTTCCAAAAATCCAGAATAATGCGTATTGAAAATACAAAGAAAAATTATAAAACAGATCTCTCAAATTACCGCAATACATACTAGGATGTTGAACTTCAAGTCAACACAAATCTAATGATCAACTATTTTGCTTAGTTGAAATATGCACATAGGGACCTATTATAGGAAAAACAGGTTAGACATAATCATGAACACATATTAGGCAATAATACAATTGAACTGACTGTCATGAAATTTGATTAAAACAAAAAAAAATATTCGTTTGAAAATATGGATGGGGTGTTCATAAAATCAGATATGAAATGATTTTCGACTCAAAGATGAACTACAGTCACCATCTTCCACCGTTCGAAATAACCTCTTGTGCGATATTCATGTTAAGAAGGCGAACATTATTGAATTTAATGGGAAGGTTTCTCTGTGAATGTTTCGCTTTTCAACAAAAAAAAAAATGGACCAGTCGTTTCAAACACACACATTACATACAACAGAAGAAAATTCATGTGATCTCTGAATGAATGGGTTTGTAATATCATTTCACACAGTATATTGAATGGGCAATGAATAATAACAATATTGATTTGTTTTATGATATGAACAGAATGTACATAGAATCAGGTTTTGATATCAGAAAAACACTCATTTCAAAGTGTCACTCCAGAAGGAACTTTTCTAACATTTTTCCATCATTGCATGGTGAAATTGCTTCTAGAAAAAGTGTTTCCCATTTCTTCCGGTCCTCCTGATGTTTGTGGAAGCGTGACATAGGTTTTCGTCGACAAAAATGTATTGAAGACCTAGTGAATGCGTTGCCACTCCTGCATCAATGTTATAAATGATTTCGGGTGAGTACTTCTTCTTAGAAAACATTTTTCTTTGCCTAGTTCAACCATATTAGTCCCCAATTGAGACTGGAATATGAAATCAAATAACTATCTGAATTAAAATGCAAATTTTTACTTTCAGATTTCTTCTTTTGAGTTAGGGTTCTTTAACGATATCTATCAAATGTAGTTCAATGTCCAACGTGGCTTTAGCCGGAAAAGTAGTTGTTTCCTGTTAGAAAATAATAATAATAAAAAAAAAATAATAAAAAAAAAATAAATAAAGATAAAAAAATAATAAAAAAAATAATAAATAAAATAAAAAAATAATAATAAAAAAAAAATTATAATAATAAAATAATAATAATAAAAATAATAATAATAAAATAAAATAAAAATAATAATATGTAGTTGTTTCCTGTTAGAAAAAACCTTCATTATTGTCTAAGATTTTTCAACTTTCAGAAAAATATTTCTCTTCAATTTACAATTGAGGATGTTTTCCTTTTAAATAACATGTATCTTGGTTCATTCGCAAAGATCAATGGATGAAAAAAAAGTTTGAAAGAAAAAATAAAAAAGGATTGCTTTCAAACCTACATTTGAGAAAATCAGGAGGGTTTCCTTCAAAGAAATTATTTGAAAAAACAAGTTTAAAAAATTCAGAAAACGGTTCCCATGGAAGCGAAAGTATTTGAAAAAATCAGAAAACGAGATCCTATAGAAATAATTTTGTTCAAAACATCATGTTTCGAAAGATAGGGATGGTAAACCTCAAGATAAAATAGAAAATGGGGGAAATCTGGTTAGAGTCAATAAATTTATTTTCAAATCGTACGACGATTCCAAGTTTCTTTTCATTAACAGTTGTGAATAGAAATGTTGCCGAAGCGAAAAACAATAACTGGACACAAATCTCTTATTGACGTCATCGCTGCTGGGACAGTTTCCATTATTAATGTGCTGTCATTCATCTCCAACTCGAGCTTGTGATTTTCGATGGATTTAGATAGGTCTCTGGTGAAAAAAAAAGAAAGTCATCCTGTTTGAATCGGAAGAAACTGCCATAGGTCGTAACGGTACATTTTGTGTATACTCCGTAGACGGGCTTCAATTAAAAAAAAATCCGCACCATCTCATTCAATAACAAATCGAAGTGTGCGTCGTGAAATCCGGTCAGTTAAATTCCCACTGGCTCGGAGTTCGAGATGATAAAATAAAAAATTTCATATAAAATATAGATCATTTCTGTAGTATAAAACGAATGGAAATATTACGAATACTCAGTTTTAAATTTTTTATACTATCTCATTCAATAACAAATCGAAGTGTGTGTCGTGAGGACCAATCACGTCAGTTTGATTCCTACTGGCTCAAAGTTCGAAATTACAAAATAAACAATTTCATATGAAATATAGATCATTTCTGTAGTATAAAACGAATGGAAATAATACGAATCCTTAGTTCTTTGTTCTTCAAACTATCTCATTCATTAACAAATCAAAGTGTGCATCGTGAGGAACAATCACCTCAGTTAAATTCCTACTGGCTCGGAGTTTGAGATGATAAAATAAACAATTTCATTCGAGATATAGATCATTTCTGTAGTATGAAACGAATGGTAATATTACAAATCCTTAGTTCTTCATTTTCCAGACTATCTCATTCAATAACAAATCAAAGGGTGCGACGTGAGGAACAATCACATCAGTTTAATTCCCACTGGATCGGAGTTCGAAATGACAAAATACACAATATCATATGATATATAGATCATTTCTGTAGTATAAAACTAATGGAAATATTTCGAATCATTAGTTCTTCATTCATCAGAATATCTCATTCAATAACAAATAGTTGAATCGTCGAAGATAAATGCACTGACGAATAACTTCGAACATTTTCGCCTGTGGAAGCCTGAGTGTTCTCACAGATCGTGCGGTTGATGCAGCTGTATAAAGGATTCTCCTCGTTATGTTCCCGCTCAGTTGTTCCTCAAATGTTCCTGCTCAATTGTGGCTTTGGAATAGGTGTCCACCCAGGGATTTCCCACACATCGTCCCGAAAAAAAATTAGTTTACACAAATTCTTCGATTTATAAAATTCAATGTTCTGGCGTTTAAGAAATCATTTAGCATTTGGATCACCTATACGAACAGGATCTCTAAAAACCCCAAATTCTGTGATGAAACCTGAATTCGAATCAGGGCCTGTTAGATTCCCAATTAACCGCTCTGAACTCTGAGCTTTCTTGACCTACGCGGACCATGAGTAGTTATTTTTCACGATAGCTGAATTATTTTTCATGGCAACTATTGGATGGCGTTAGCTATTGATGGCCGGCGGCTGACCAATGCCGTTTTAGAAAGCTGGCTGATATAGGTATGATGGCTGCCCCCTTTCCCTCTCACACTCCTACAACCCAGGATAGCTATGTAATATTCTGGAACTAATACACAATATGAGTTTAGGTACTCATTTATTGTTCCTGAATATTATACTTCACACATCTAACATCAAATCGTACATGACATATATATTGCCTGGTGTCGCTCCGCGACACCTGTGTTCTATTAACTCCTAATTAGCGCATGCGCTAATTAAGAGGTACAATATATCACATATCTTCCCCCTCAAAAAAAAATACATAAAAATCGTAATACCTTTCAAAATTTTGGTATAGGTTAACCTATAAATTACATAACAATAGAAATACATTTAACATTTCTGTGTAGATTAATCTATCAATTGGCTGTTTTACTTTTTTTGGTCGTTCTCTTACTCTTTCCCTATCTGATATGTTAGGGCTCTTATCAGTTTCTGAAGAACTATTTGATGAATCTACGAAAATATCTTTCTCCTGACTGATACAATTCTCATCAGAATTATTATCTGTAATGCCCGTTTGGTTTTCTCTCAAAAGTGTTTCGAAATGCTGGTATTTTTTTAATTGATTTAAATGTCTCTTCCATGTAATACCATTCACTTCCGGAATTGTTACCAAATATGTAGAACGACCAATTTTTTTCAAAATTGTACCTTTAACCCAAACAATTTTTGGTAAATTACGGTAATCTTTGACAGTCACTTGTTCACCTACACTAAATTCTAATAATCTCCTACCTTTGTGATATTTTATCTGTTTCTCCTGTTGTACTGGAACTCGATTTTTAATGTCTGAATTTGTAACCTGTTTTTGTTTTTCTGGCATCATCAAGTCAAAACGTGTTCTTAATTTTCTTCTAAACATTATTTGAGAAGGACAAACTCCCGTAGTACAATGAATTGTATTACGATAATCAAATAGAAAGTTATTTAATACTTTATTCAATTCGATGATTCGATTTTTTCCCAGTGCATTTTTGAGGGCAATTTTCACGGTTTTTACAACGTTTTTCGCCGCACCATTTGAAGATGGATGAAACGGAGGGGAGGTGACGTGGCCTACCGCATTCTGAGATAAAAATAACTGAAATACTTGTGAGGTAAATGTACTAGCATTATCCGTTACTAAAGTATGGGGAAGCCCAAATTTGGCAAACAGCTTTCTCAACACATCTATGGTTTTTTTTTGATGTAATTGTATCCATTACAAAAACTTCGACCCACTTCGAGTAAGAGTCTAGAACAATCAAAAACTGTTTGTTCAAAAATGGACCAAGAAAATCTAAATGCAATCTCGACCAAATTTCAGTTGGATACGGCCACGGATTCAAAACTGCCTTGTTAGGAGACTCATTATTGGTGAGGCAATTTTCACAAACTTTGCAAATTTATTCGATCTGTCTATCTAATCCGGGCCACAAGAAATATGATCGGGCTACGCTCTTCATTTTCACTACCTCCATATGGGTCGAATGTAGCTGTTGTAGCAAAGGTAGTTGTAATAATTTCGGAATTATGATCCGATTGTTCCATAAAATACAATCCGATTCTAAACTCAATTCGTTTCTCACTCTGAAAAATGGTTTGAATTTGTTCTCAACTGTTCTAGGCCAACCAGTGAATACAAATTTTTTAATTTCACTTAAAAAGGAATCTTTCAAAGTTTCCTCGCGAATCAATGAAAATTTCAACGGAAAATAATTATTCTCAGTGAAATAGTTTATAAAATCTATTTCTGGGAAATTATTCTCAAAACCTTCTTCCATTTCAAGTGGCAGTCGTGATAAGGAATCCGCATAATTTTTTTGTGATTGTACATATTCAATATTATAATCAAAATTTGCTAAAATTAACGCCCATCTACGTAGCCTATTCGCTGAGAACTGGGAAATTCCCTTTTCGGGATTAAATATGTATGTCAACGGTTTGTGATCAGTAATCAAAGTAAATTTGATTCCATAAAGGTATTGGAAAAATTTTGTTACCCCAAAAACTGATGAAAGGGCTTCTTTTTCGATCTGACCCATTTCTTCATTCGGTTTTTCCGGCCCGTCCGGCATCACGTGACTCAGAACTGAACCGATACCATACTGAGAAGCATCCGCACACAAACGTATGGGAAATCCCGGGTTGAAATGGACTAAGACGTCCGCCGATATTAAAATTTCTTTCACCTTATTAAATAATCTGTCACACTCATCCGACCAATGCCATCTCACATTGGCTTTGAGTAATTTATATAAAGGATGTACGGTCATGGGCAGATTAGGTATAAATTTTCCATAAAAATTTATCAATCCCAAAATTGATTTTAATTGCGTTACATTCCGCGGTACTGGCGCATTTTTAATCGCCAAAATTTTATCTTCCGATGTATGCACCCCCTTTTTACTGATAACGAATCCTAAATATGAAATTTCAGATTTGAAAAATTCACATTTTTCTAAAGCTATCCGTAATCCGGCATCTTTCAACCGAGTAAAAACCTTATTCAATCTCTCAATATGTTGTTCACGATTACCCCCTGTAACTAATATGTCGTCCAAAAAAACTATGGTTCCTTTAATATCTTGTAACAAGGAATCCATTATTTTTTGAAATTTGGATGGCAGGCTTGCTATGCCATAAGGAGTCCTAGTATACTTAAATAATCCCCTATGGGTGGAAATCGTGACCAATTTTTTTGGATTCTTCATCTAACAAAATTTGTTGATAGGCCGAAGATAGGTCTAATTTTGTAAAATGTTCACCACCTTGTAACTTTACCAGCAGGTCCTCTATTTTTGGTAAGGGATATTCATCGATTTCTATATGGGAGTTAAGTGTTACTTTGAAATCCCCGCATATCCTAACACTACCTCCTGGTTTCAAAACAGGGACGATGGGTGTACCCCAATCGCTATTATCAACTGGTTATATAACACCCAAAGCCTGTAACCTCTCCAGCTCCGCTTCCACCTTTCCTTTTATTGCGTATGGTAGCGGACGAGCCCTAAAAAATTTTGGTGTTACCGAATCCGATTTCAAGTTAATTTTATTACGCCCTTTGTAAATGTGCCAATTCCGGGCTGAAATACATCTTTATAATTTTCCCTTAAAAACTGGAGGTCTTTCGGAAAATCTATGAAATTCAATTTTGAAATACTTAGGTCAAAACGACAAAAAAAATCCCGTCCCAGTAATGGCGGACCTATTGCATTCTTAATAACATAAATATCCAAACTAGATTTCTTATTTTGATAAATTATGTCACATGCAATATAACCTATAGGAGAAATTTCGTCCCCATTGTACAGTTTGAAAATTTTACTCGTAAATATCAAAGGTTTGTCACTGAAATATTGCTTATAAAAGATTTCTGAAACAACACTAAAGCTAGATCCTGTATCTAATGTGAAAACAAAAGGTTTGTTTTCAATAATCACGTCAATGTTAATCGAATTTACTTGACTATCAATATTAAATGAGGAATAATCAGATGATTCCAGAAAATGCTGTGAGTTTGGTTTATTGTCATTGTTTTTACTTGGGCACACAGGTGCTAAATGACCTTATTTTTGCATTTATGCCAAAAACAGTCTCGAAATGAACACTTCGCTTTTTCGTGATTCTTCCTACCGCAAACCTCACATTTTGGAAACGTTTGTTGATTGGGAATGGATGAATCATGTGCCTAACCATTGTCGTGACCATTCCTTCCGGCTCGATTTGTCGGTAGAACATTATGTCTTCCTGAATAGTTACCAGCATAATGAATTTCTGGCTCGTGTTTTACGAAAACGGCTGACTCGCTTTGGACAGATGGATGGGTGGCTGATTTGGTGGTTGCAATATTTACCACTGCCTCCAGTGTCACGGTAACTTTCTCCTCGAGAAGGCGGTCTTGAACTGCACCCCTGTCATATCCAATTATGAACTGATCCCGTAACACCATCTGAAGATGGTCCACACCAAAGTCACACAAAGCTGCTAACTCCCGTATTCGTGCACTCCACTCTCTGGCCGATTCACTAGATGATTTACGCGCAGTGTGAAATTTATAGCGCGCGGCAAAAACTGGCAAACTTATTTTGAAATAATCTGACAAAAGTTTAATCAAATCATCATACTTTTTTGTCTCTGGTTCCACAGGTAAACATAAATTATGCACCAACTTGTATGCATCCTTGTTGAATGTGTTTAACAGGATTGCTTTCTTACGGTCCTCTTCCGTAATCGCATTCGCTTTGTAATAATTTTCGATGCACCTTTTAAATATCCCCCAGTCTGAATTTGCCGGGTCAAACTCGCGTAAATGGCCGATGCTGGAAACAGCCATTTTATACACTCCGTCACTGAAACACGTAATTACTTAGTTTGACTCGTGGGTTCTTTTAGAATAAAATTAATTTGAACTATATTCCACTGTAAAAACGTCCTCGTCGCCACTATGTAATATTCTGGAACTAATACACAATATAAGTTTAGGTACTCATTTATTGTTCCTGAATATTATACTTCACACATCTAACATCAAATCGTACATGACATATATATTGCCTGGTGTCGCTCCGCGACACCTGTGTTTCATTAACTCTTGATTAGCGCATGCGCTAATTAAGAGGTACAATATATCACACTAATGACAGGCGACCAGGATTGTTTTCTTGTTCACGATTCCACGACTTTTCATAATTCTCAACGATTCCCCTGCAACGGACCACCCATGGTCATTTTCGAACGCTCGCCTAACTGTCCCAACCCAGTGGCAGCACCAGAAACGCTCAAAATCCTAGACTGATTTTAGCACCCCAATTGCGCTCAAACCGGCTTAGCTCATCTACTAATGGTATTTTTGAGTTATGGAGTTCAAGATCGGGAAAGGTAAACCAATTATTTTCAGAAGTCGTGAAATGGTGACGACTGGAACGAATATGAAATATTATATTCACCTGATTCTCTGGTTTTTTTCCAACAGATTAGGTAATGCTGACATGCATGATTTGAGGGCATCCAACTCTTCATTCTTTCGAAATCGAAGACCATATCTTTGTTCACCTGAAATGTTTTCGAAAGCAAACATAATTGAGATGGGTCTTTGATATCGTGAGTCAGTTTTGTCAATACATTGAGTAACTAAGAAATCGAGTATTTGGAATATAGGCGGTGAAAGTGACCTTTTGCCTAACGAGTGTTATATATATATATATATATATATATATATATATATATATATATATATATATATATATATATATATATATATATATAAATATATATGAATGTATATATTTCAGTCGAATGGGTTCTATTTGCTGTATTTCGTACTCACCACACCTGCTACCATCCAGAGGCATAAGATATATCTCTGGAACAAAACAAAACGAATTGTTTTTTTTTCGGAAATATGAAGTATTTCGAATGCTCATAATGAGAGTATAAAAAAGAAATGTTGACTATATCCGAAACAGTTCCAAACTTGTGAAACGAAACGAAATTTCATATAGTGCAGTTTTGAATGATGTTTTTCTCGAACTATTTCCACCCAGACTGGGGAAAAAATTTCCTGCATTTCTCAGTGTTAACATAGTTGCGATTATCAAAGAACAACATTGCCCACCCACACCCTGTCGAGAGTTGTACAAAACGAAATTTTTCAACAAAACAAAGAATTAATATTATTGTGGATTTGGCAGCTGTCATTTTACGCAAATTATTGTTTTTTATGATTGAGTGAATTTTTCCACTGAACACATATCGAAGAATATTACTAATGATGGAAACTCTTTTTTGCATATACTTCCAACAAATATTTTTCAAATCCATGTTCATTGATTTCTAATACTATTTCTAATTGTTTATTGTGCGCTAAAAATATTGTTCACGCAGAGTTAGTTTCACCCACCCACACCATGACAGGCTTTCATTTCATAGATTATCAGAAAAACTTTGAATTCGAAAAAAAATGTATATGCTCTCGAACCTTTATCACAAATTCATATAGCATCAATAATACAATTTTCAGGTGAGTTTAATGGAAAATTAGGCATCATAATCTCTCACTTTTTTCGAATCATTTTCTCCTCTTTTTCTGATAATCCGATGAATAGAAATAAAATTTCAAAAGAATCTTATAAACATTGCACAACAGCTGAAATTATGGGATCAGGTAGTTAAATGCATGAAATATCCATTTAGCTATTCTTTACCATACGAAATCCGAAAACTCTTTGAATTTTGTATTTTCAGCTGTAACTACAAAAATGATGGAGATACCGAAATATTATCGTGACTTTCTCTACAAAAATGGTATCTATGAAAATTTCGATATACACACATCGGAAAATGGATTTTCAAGAATGAGGTGACACCATTGGAAAAAATGTATATATTTGATGATCAAATGATCAGTAGTAAGGAACAAATGTGAGAAATTGATAAAATACAGAAAAATTGCGAAGGAAAAATAACTTATAAAAAATAGTTAACTCATCAGAAAATTCTCTCAAAATTATAAAATTGACACTTAATACAGAGTATGGCTACCTCGTTGATCAATCATAGCTATTGTTCATAGACAAAATGAGAATGTCCATGTCATCTTGGGGTGAGTTGATCAATTCGGCTGTCAGATGCTGCCTGAATGCAAAAACATTATGAATGTTGCCCATATGTGGGTTAATTTTTCTTTGAAGCATGTCCCATAAGCTCCATCGGATACTGGTCTGTCACAATATGAGCAACATGTGGCCGAGCATTGTCATGCATCAAATGAAACTTTTCATCATCAGCTCCTGCAGAGGGATGCACGATGTGTTGAAGAATAGTATCCAAAAATTGCTGAGCTCTGAGAAACCGCTGTGGAAAAAAGAGCAATTGTGATTCCTCCCCATACCATAAGAGTACCTCCTCTAGAAGTATGCACTTCCTGGATGTGTCTCAAGCGTTCTGCATTTCCAAGTCGCCTCCATACTGTTGTTTGATTGAGAAAGTATTTAAAAATACTCGTGGTCAAATGAATCATTCAACTTAGATATTAATCATATGAAAGAGGACGTACTTGAGAATTCTACACTCGCCAATGCCTATTCCAGACAAATTATCTATAAGAATAACAATCGTCAACTGTCAATACATAAATTATATTTGAATGATCTCTCAGTAGAAGGAATATTTGAGTGTTGTGCAGTACCTACTGAATGTAAATATATTATTGTGATTGTAGTCTATGAACCTCCTGGTACTGATTTCAAACTATTCTGAGAATGTTTTGCAAAGATGCTGGAAAAAATTGCTTCTCGTTACAAAACGTTATTGGAAGAGATTTCAATAATAATTTCTTGGAACGTAGTGATAGCCGGGCACTTTCCGAGGATTCGCTAGGATTATTGATATAGCAATAACAATGAGGTCTCCAACTAGAGTGACTGGAACTTCTAGTATTTGTGTAGATAACATTTTCATAAGCTCCAGTATAACTGACTGGGGATCAGAAGTAATGAATCCAATTCTGATCCACAACAATACAAATATTCGTGGGAATTCTCCGGAAAGAATACTGTGAAATTTTTCGAACTGTTGGAACATGAACAATGGGATAATATCCACGAAGAAAATGATGAAGAACTTTTTATATATCATCAGTAGTTTGATAGATTCTTGTTTCCCTATTTGAAAAATAGTCATTAATGAACGTCACAAAAAATATGTTTACCAAAACATATCAGAAAAATTCTATCTCCAGGAAACCATGGATGACGAAAGGTTTGATAACGTCAATAACAGAAAAAATATATACAAAAGCTTACGGGATAAACCAAATGACCTAAATATAAATAAACTGTTCGGTGTATACAAATGCATCTGGTAACATATTGTTGAAAAATAAGTAAGTATACTCAAACAAAATAATTGTAGAATGTAAAAATTATTGGAAATGTGTTGATGAAATATGTAATGAAAACAAATCGAATCATACAATTAGAGAAATTTATGACGATTATCAGACGTACACAGATCCGGATAATATAAGTTACATATCCAATGAATATAATAGTAAAGTGGGAAAAACCTTAGCGAAAGAAATAAATATTCTGCAAGACTATAACAAAAATATAGAAACGATTCAAAATGATATGTATGTATTTCCAACAACAGAAAATGAAGTATGCAACACCATTACTCCCTCAAAAATGAAAAAATTCCTGATGAAGATAATATGAGTTCCGAAACACTCAAACAAATGAAAGATGAAATAAAAAGTCCTCTTACCCGCCTAATGAATAGGATATTTGAAACGGGGATATTTCTGGATATCTTTGAAATAGGATTAGTGAAACCGTTATATAAAGCTGGGAAAAAACTATATCTCGAATTATAAGCCGGTATCACTCATATCTAACATCTCAAAAATTACAGAAAAGCTAATAAGATATGGGCTACTGAATTTCCTCGATGAAATTACGATTCTAGAGACGAAAGATCGACCAAAGATGCAATATTGAAACCAACTTCTGAAATATACAATGCGATAGAAAAAAAACCTTCTGCAATGTGTTTATTTGTCGATCTCTCCAAAGCATTCGAAGAAAATGTGGTCATACGGAATGAGAGGACGGGCCTCTGACCCTGGAAGCTACATAACTAACAGTAAACAGAAAGTATATGTTGAGGGTATCGCTAGCGGATGGAGAAATGGTAATTACGGGGTTCCACAAGGAACAGTCCATAGCCCCATTATTTTTACAATTTAAATGATTACCTACATCAGTCAAATACCAAGGGTACTATTCAAAGTTTCTCTGACGAAACAGCTATACTTTACGAAAATAAATCATGGAAATACCTGAAAGAGGAAGCTGAGGAAAATATGCGCGAAATTGAAAAATTGTTTGAATTCAATCTGCTCACGTTGAATGTAAAAAAAACGAATGCCAAATTTGAATGAGTATGAGTTGCGAATACATGAGCGCAAAGATATATGATTAAACCCCGAAATATTTAAACAATATTAAAAATTATAATGAATACAAGAAAAAGATTGAAGAATGGTTATTTATGGAAGATTGAATGGTGGTCCGTGACGTTATCAACAAATGCCTGAAATGAAAATAATAAATAAATAAATGTTTCAATCAATATAAGTTAGTATATATTATCCTTCTTCCAAGATTCATTAGATCGTTATATTTATTCCTCCAATAGTGTAAATATGTTCTTATCACTCGATATTATTTTCGCTTCATAGTCTCTACTACTAACTCATTCGTCTTACTGTTTCACTATTTTCACTGTTTTATAATTCATTCGTCTTACTGTTTCACCATTTTCACTGTTTTACGATGTTCACTGGTTTACTATATAATTTTTACTATTTTAACTGTTTCACTATTCTATTTGTACTTTTTCTACTGTTTTACTATTTCATTATTTATATTTTTATGATTACTCATTTACCGATGAACATTTTTATATTGCCCATATAGTTATAGGTAGATACAAGGAACATGCAAAGCCACATACAAGCTGATGTTGAAATATCAGCTTCCCTGGAATTGAACTGTTTATTTGCATGTTGAATAAGTTTCACTTAAAAATGTATTTCATTTTGGTAAATGAACATATATTATTATTATCATCATTATTATGCGAATTCAGCAGTGACTTAGAATACGAATGTTTTTTTTTATGTTTCGGGAATAAGGAACCATATGGTAATTGATTTTGGATACTCGTACATGCGTGAAGCCCATTGTGGGGAGAAAAAATTATAGTGAAATCAATTGGAAATTGACTATGGTTGCGATTTCCATGTTGTATTTTCAGGAGCATTAATGTTCGAGAAAACAGAGCAGGTTCAAATTCTCAGAGGTACTCCACAGGGGGGCATACTCTTCCCCCTTCTGTGGGACATGGTTGTAGATAAACTGCTAATTTCTCTGAATAACCAAGGGTATCACTCTCAAGGGTATGCAGATGACTTGGTCATACTCATCAAAGGAAAGAATACTCGAATAACCTCAGAGCTAATGCAATATGCACTGAGGACAGTAGAGGAATGGTGCAACAGAGAGAGCCTAAGGGCAAATCCGATCAAAACAACACTAATTCCCCGTCACCCGGAGAAGAAACATTGGAGATCTCATACCTCCCAGACTATTCGGTGAAACATTACAAGTAGTAGAGCAGGTGGAATATCTAGGGCTGGAACCCGCATCTCCAACATGTAACCAATAAAAGCAAGATAACCTTCATGATGTGCAGGAGAGCTTTTGGAAAAACCTGGGGGCTCAAACCAAAAGCCATGCACTGGCTTCACACAGCGGTGATAAGACCAAGAGTAACTTATGGCTCACTCTTAAGGTGGCCAAAACAAATCAAAGACAGGCAAAAACCGACCTTGGGAAAAACCAGAGGCTTGCCTGTCTCTGTATCACGGGTGCACTCCATCAGCTGCAATGAAAATCATCCTAAATCTCGAACCCCTTGACTCACATGTCACTGGAGAGGCCAGGATGAGTGCATATAGACTGAAACAAACAAAAAACTGGAGAATCCGAACTACTGGACATACCAGAATCACTCATGTAATCAACATCGAAGAATTCGAAATGATTCCAGACTACATGCAACCCCTATACTCATTCGAAAAACCATTCGAAACACGAATTGACGGATTTGGATGGGTCCCGAGTATAGAATCACAATCAACTGCGGACATAGTATACAGACGGTTCAAAGATAGTTGAAGGAACGGAAGCAGGAATACATGGGGTAAGGCCAAGAAGGTATTACATAATACCACTCGGCAAATGCTCCACGATATTCCAAGCTGGAACCCATGCTATTATAATATGCATCCAGAAGAATCTAGAAAGTGGTTATAGGAAAAAACACATCTACATTCTATCTGACTGTCAAAGTGCTATCAAAGCACTCAACTCTATACAGATGAAGTCTGAACTGGTCTGGGACTGCCTCCAGAACCTCATCGAGCTAACAAAACACAACAAGGTCACCTTGATGTAGGTGCCAGGTCATAGAGGCATTGAAGGCAACGAAAAAGCGGACCAGGTAGCAAGACAAGCATCTGAAACGCTATTCACAGAGCCAAAACCTGTACACGGGATTAGCAAAAACCGATGCAGGACCCTGATCGACGAGTGGATGAAAAATAGACACCAACAATATTGGGATCAAACTGGCAAATACACAGCAAAGTCATGGTAGGGCATCCAAACCGGACCCTGACGGCTGACCTTCTGAACCTAAACAGAACGAAGGCACGTATAATAATAGGTCTGTTGACTGGCCACTGCGGCCTAAGAAAACACCTAAACACCATGGGAGAACGCAGGAAAACCGTGGAGTGTAGGCTATGTGATGAAGAGAAGGAAACAACCCCTCATATTATCTTCGACTGTGACGCCTCAAGTAGTAGTCGACACAGAACCTTCGAAGAGATCAGCCCGGAAACAGGCATGAATCCGAAGAACCTTATCAACAGGCTACTTAACCTTATTAAAGGCACAAACCTATTTGAATGAGGAACCACTGACGACAGAGTGATACAATAGACCCCAGCTGGTCGCAGTGTCAAGGTAAGCTGAGTGCCAACCCTGTCTCTGGCTCGTTAGCTTTCAACCAACCAACCAAGAGCTTTCATAAACAAATTTCATTGTTCAATAATATCGTAGCAATTGGCTTACCTTCATTTTTTCATCGTTGTCATCAAAAACTCCTTCTCTCACAGTATAAATTGATTCCTGCTTAGCTCCAGTGATGACCATGCATTGGTCGTGCCAAATCTTGGTGAGAGGCAAGAATTTGTCGCCGAAATCCTAAAAAACATGTATTTATTGAAATCAAATGGAATATGACGAGGGGTAATGAATATGATGTCAATTCTAAACATATTACCGACACCTGGAAAAATCTAGATTTTGGGGGTTTGTTCAGAATATGGTGCAGTTGCGTGACATACTAAAATTGTATTTATGTTCTGGTATATACAACTTTTGGAAAGACGATGAACAAAATATTCAGATGCGCAATTATGGATTAGATTATTTCACCACGTTTGCATCACCTCTTTTTCATTGTGTCTAATTGTTTGATTGTCTGTTCAGTACAAATTTTCAGAACTATTCTACACTTACTTTTCAATGAATAAGATACTTGCAATTTCCTTCAGAGCTCAAAACTGGATGAAAATGCATTACTAACTCGCTTTCTTGTCTGTACAAATGGTGAAATAATTACTGTCTGTCCATCTGTTCGTCTGTTTGGTTCAAATTTTGCAACAGGTTTAAATTTCTCAACAATCAAACAGATTGATCTATTATTGGTAGGTATAACTTTATTCTATTTCAGATATGAACAGATGAGGGAAAACTGAAATGAACACACACAAAAGACTGAAAGGCAGAAAATTATTATTTAAATAAAACAAAAATAATACACCACGTTTATAAAATGGACGAAACAATTCAATAGAATTCATTCCAACCCCATACAGATTTATAACCCCATACAGATTCCTAACCCCATGAAGATTTGTGATGGTGAATTTTTTATAGCTATGACAATAAAACGTGGGGCTCAATATATAATAGTCGAGAGTATTACACAACAGTTCATTTTCAGTTCAATAAAAATGTTTAGTTCAGTAGAATTGTCTTAATTACTCTCGTTTCGGATGTCCATCGTCATAATAGATTTGAGAGGAAAAAGGTGGAGCTGAAAACCTTTCAAATCCATCAAGACGATGGACGTCCCAAAAAGTCTAGTAGAAGTGACTTTCCTGCGAAAAATAGTTCCAAGTCCCAAAAAAATATGAGCAATAGCTCATTCGATTTGGGATGCAATTCTGAGAAATTTGTTGTTTTGTTTTTTTGCTGACTAAAATTGAAATTGTTATTAACAAAAAACGAAAACGAAAAATGGGGTTCAGTTTCTTTAGAATAACTCAAAAACCATGAGCGACAGCAAAAATCGGATAAAAGATTCTTAAAGGAGAGGGAATTTCCAATGAAAAACTCCGACTCATAGAACTCTAAAGAGAGTGAACCGTCTCTAAAGAGAGTAAACCACATAAAAAATATTTTTTTAATGTATTAAGTATCAATTTGAGAATTTGAATAAATTTTAGTGTGTTTTTCACACTGGAAAAAACAAGGTCCCGTTAGAAAAGGGGAGGTTATTTTTCTTAAAATTTGACATTTGTTAATCAGTCCTAATTTTTCGGACCTTGGTTCTCATAAAAAACGGCATAAATATTCGAATAATAGCTCTGAAACTGTTTCGCTTCTTGGAGCCCTTCTCATACACAGTGTTAACAATAAGTGCGAAAGTTTTCAGGAGGTGATTCCTTGTCGAAAATTAAAGGGGGTCTTTCATGTGAACAGAAGCTCTCAGGCCCTTTCTAGAAAAGTTACACGCTTCCAAAAATGGGCAGAAAATATAGTTTTTTTTCTTGAAATTGCTGAAGAGTAAAAAAATGGCATTTCGTGAGCATGTTCTACCAATAAAAAGGCTACCTATGAATAGTTTTTTTAATTTTGCTGAGATCTTCCGTAGGGGTGGAACATGCAACCCCTATTCCATTTTTCAACAGAACTTTTCAACGAAACTGAATTTATGAATTGAAAAATATGTGTTGAAGAGAACAAATAATTGTAAAACTTTTTTAAATCTTGAGACGTGTCCGTAAAAGCGTAGGTTCCTAATAAAAACATCGACTACAACATTGTACATGAACGGATGATCTGAAAATGGAATCGAAAAAATCTAGTAGGTGGCTGTCACGTTTTTTTTTTGCACAACTTGTGACTCCAATCTTTATATCTTGAAATTATTCCGCTTACATTAACTTTCAATGTAGGCAGTTTTGTTTTAATAGAACATCAAATTAAAAATACAAACAAAACAAAATTATGTGTATTACAACAAAGAAAAAGGCAACAAAATCAAACGGAACATAGTTATAAAAACTACTCAGAATGACCACCTCCACCCATTTGACAAGAATCAAGTCTTCGTCTCATAGACTGGCGCAAACGTTGAAATATTCCGTGTATGTTTTGGATTGCCTCGCAGGCTGCAATGATGCGATTCGTTGAATCATTCACACATTCAATGGGGGTCGTATAAACCAAGGACTTCAGGTGACCGCAGATGCAAATGTCTGAGGAGTTTATGTCTGGAGATGTGGGAGGCCAAAGTTGAGGTCCTGCTCTTTCTATCCAACGATTTGGATACACGTCGTCCAAGTACTGACGAGTAGTTATGCTGGAATGGACGGTCGCACTAGCGTGCATAAACCACATTCGTGGTTGAATAGCTAGTGGAACATTTTCAAATCAAATGGGAAGGAAGCTGCTCCTGGAGAAGATTCGTATAGGTTGCACCAGTTAGCCTCAACGGAAGAAGATACGACCCAATAATATTTTCGCCAATAATTCCGACCCACACGTTAAGTGAAAATGCATATTGATATCGACCTTCTTGAATTGCATGTGGGTTACTATCGGCCCATAGATGATTGTTATGGAAATTTGTAATCCCTTGCCTTGAAAAGTTGGATTGGTCCGCGTTTTCTATAAATCTAGCATTTTGGGTGATCACTTGAAGACTACATTGATGAAAGTCTACTCGAGGGAAAAAATCTCGCGACAAAAGTGCCTGGACTCGTTGAATATGGTAAGAATACAATTGATGATCCTTTAAAATTTTCCAGATTAGTTTATTGCTAACATTAAGTGTTTTAGCAATTTGTCGGAGCCACCATTCTTATTACTCATGGACAACCACAATCAGTTGTTCGTTTTTGGTTAAAGTACCTCTTTCACAGAGACATTGGTGAAGATGTGCAAAAATTGTGTGATGAGGTATCACGAGCTGAGGTTACATCTCTACATGGAGGTTACGTTCTTGAGTCCGGCCCAGCCACCCAGTTCCTGAGTCCGGCCCTGCCTCCTAGACTTCCTGGCTACTAGAGATATTGCCGATCAAGCTCCTACCGAGATTTATCTTTTTGCAGAATGAGCTCCCACCGAAGCTTATCTTGTGAACCGAATATTGACGAAAGAACTATAATAGTTTTATTCTTTGTTTATGTTATAAATTATCTGAGACACGTATTTTGATCATCCAATTTTTGTCACTTGTAACCTGCATTTTCAATTTTCATCAGAAGCATCGAGTAAAGTGAATCTTCAATTGTGCGAAAAAGGTGAACGTTGAAAAAAAGTTATTCAACACAAAATTGGTTTCAAACAACGAGTAGTGCTTTCCGAACCAAGGGCTGCGAAGGCACTATCGTAACTTAGAGCCGTAATGCTTCGAAATAATTTCCATTTGCACGACCATACATAAAATGCATATCGGCCATTTTAGCGTCAGTGTAAATATTCATATTGAAGATTCAAAGAATACAATTGAACTTTCAACTACCACATAGGAATCAGAGAGACTTGACAGCCACCTACTAGATTTTTTCGATTTCGAAATACCACGATTGGAGTCACAAGTTGTGCAAACAAAACGTGACTGCCATCTACTAGATTTCTTTGATTCCATTCACAGAAGATCCGTTCATGTACAATGTTGTATTTTATTTTTTCATTAGGAAACTGTTGCTTTCACGGACACAACACAGGAGTTACAAATGTTTTGCAATGAATCGTTCTTTTCAAAACATATTTTTTGATTGGCAAATTTTTGTTTCGTTAAAAATTTCTGGTAGAGAATGGAATAGGGGTTGCATGTTTCACCCCTTTGAAACATCACAACAAAATTGAAAAAATATTCATAAATAGCTTTTTTATTGGTAGAACATGCCCATATCAAATCGAATCAATCAAATCAAAATTACTTTAATGTCTGAAGAATGAAAATTCCTATTGACAAAGTGAAAAAAAACAGTAAAAAAGAAAAGAGAGAACATCAATAGCAATTGAATATCTGCTTATTTTTTATACATACCTCGTTACATATTCAGAAATATATTGAATTTACCTTGTCATTATAACACAAAATTTGTAGAGCAGGTTACTACACGTCGAATTATTCATATAAGTAGAAGTCTATATATACAAAAACATACATTACATAAAATGAATTTCAAACAATATTAATGTTAGTCACTAGACGTTAGTTTATTGAAAATTGGAGGTGTTATTTATAGTATAAAGTTATACATAACAAAGAAGGGTATATACAGAAATCAGAACTCTGATCTTTACAATTAATTAAATTATGATAAAAAATGAAATGTAATGAAATAGAATAAAATAGAATCAACAGAATAGCACATACAAAGTGAATACCCATACGTATCAGTCGATTTGAAAAGCATAACAAACAAACAAAAAAAACTAAAATAAAATCTAAAATTTTACAGAATAAAATTCGTCCAACGAGTAGAATGCTCTGTCGACTAAAACATTTCTCACAGAACTTTTTTTTTTTTTTTATTCCTAATCGTTTTGATTCCAATAGGTGAATAATTGAACATTTTTATGCCATTATATATAATGGAATTTTTTATTTGTGCAGATCTTGGAATTGGTAAGGTTATATTTGGGGTTTGTCTTGTGATATATTGTGCGGTGCCATACACTCGATCCCTAAACTCACTGTGAATTAGGCAAATTGTTTCTAGTATATAGATACAAGGTAAGGTCAAGATTCGTTGTTCTATGAACAAGGGCTTACAATAATCACTGAATTTAGCTCTGCACAAGTATCTAATTGCCCTTTTCTGCAATACGAAAATAGATTCGAATAAAAATCCACTACAAGACCCCTAAAAGCAGATTCCATATCTCAGATGAGAATCAATTACCGAATGGTATACCTTTTTGGCCATATCCCTACCAAGTTTCCAAGAGGTAGTTCTCACTGCAAAACATCCAGAGGCTATTCTTTTGCCCAGCTTTTTTATATGGTCCTCAAACTTCAACTTTTCGTCAATGTACAAGCCAAGAAACTCCGTTGTTCTTGTACTGCTAATAACTTCATTACCCAGATACAGTTCTGGCAGATGACCTTCAAAGGTGAGGATATTCGTTTTCGATATGTTTAACGATAATAAATTGGCATCGCACCATTATTTTACCTTTATAAGATCATTATTGATTTGTAGATGCAGATTAACGTCATTTCTATTGTTCCAAAGTATGGTAGTATCATCTGCGAACTGAGTAAACTTTCCCGTAATCTTTATTGAGGCTAGATCATTTATGTAGATTGAAAAGAGAATTGGGTCAAGCACTGATCCTTGAGGTACTCCCCATTTGATCAATAATTGTAGCGATAATTTGTTCTGAAGAGACACGCTTTGCGTGCGGCCATAAAATGTCATTTCGTCAACTCTTCAGCAATTTCAAGAAAAAAAAAGTAGGTAAATTTCGACAGGGAGTCACCTCCTGAGAACTTCCACACATATTTGGTAACACCTTGTATATACACTTATACTATATTACGTTATAAAAGTTTCTAAAATGTGTGTTTTCTGGTTATTATAATTTTTGTGACATTTTTTTGTACCAGATGGAATACTTTTTTTTCGAAATGGTCTTTCTAGGAACATATGAGTCTATTAGTATGTTTATTTTTCACTTGATCATTACTGCTTTATGATACCTTGGCAACGGTTGCTATTAAGAGACCCATAACGCCCGGGGAGTTATGGAGGGCATTATGAATCATAACGCCCGCTAAATGTTTTTTTCTGTAGTTCAATAAACTAATTACTCAGAAAAGTTTCATTTATAACTGTACATAAAAAAGGGACCAATTATTTTCCCTCAAATAAAAATTACAATTTTCAAATGTTCCTGAAAAATTAGTACCAAGTTTGAAGTTCTGTGAGTTGACCGATGATGAACTCCTCAATGTGCATTCGGTTTCGTTCGGAACGTTAACATTTTCTTTTTCGGAAACGGAATGGGCTATCATTGCAACAATTTTGTTCTTCGGGGAGATACTTTCTTCAATATAGCTCTTCGCTACCGTACTACTCTTCCATTTTCCATGTAATTTTAGTGTTTCAAAGGAAGCACCACCTTGAACAAGGAGCGTTGACGACGTTCGGCGTAGACAATGTCCGGTGTAACCTTTCGGGTTTTCCAAATTTAGGTATTTCGCTATGATAGAAGGAACAATTCCTATAGTATTTTCACCCACAGGTAACTCACTGCATTTATTATTTCTGTGGGTTAAAAGAAACCTACGTTTTTTACATCCTTTTGGTCGTGGTGCAATGTACTTTTGAACTGAGTTCAAGGCTCCTATTTCGCTTTCTTCAACAATGGTGAAACTTTTTGAGGTGCAGGTCTTGGTTTCTGGTACCTTGATCAGTAAAACGGCTCCTCTGTCTTCAATGTCATCAACTGTTATCTCGACCATTTCATCACGTCTTAAGCCTCCAAATACTCCCATTACCAGAACAACTTTATGTAGCAGGAAAGTATAATCTGGAGCTTTTCTTATGGAAAGTAATACTTGTCTACCTTCCAATACCTTTGATTTTTTAGGAATGTATCCTTGTGAATTAACTTTTAGAAATGCCATCAGTTGACTGAATGGTGATATATTGATATTTTCTTTAACAATCAATATTGATTTTATCTGTGAGTGTTTGGTCCATAGACTATTTGCACTATATTGTTCAGACTGAAATAATGTAAAATAAATAAAAAATATTAATATTTTTCATGAGATGAACTCACCAGTTCCTGAAAGTATGCCATTAAGACAGTTTCATTTACGGTATTCACTCTGTTTTCATCTTTCCATTTCAGAAAATGGTCATACTCCTTCTCGTATAATTATTTGGATTTCACAAGCAGTAAATTTCCTAACGCCTTTTCAGCTTTGAGCGTCACATTCTGTGGGATCTCCATAATTATCATGAACACAACCGCTTTCAGTTTCCTCCACTAACAAGCTTGTCAATTCTTACAAAAATGCAGCGTCGTTATATCAAATAAACAATCCTTAGCAACCTCTTCAATGTTTCCATGGCAATTGCATAGAAGCTCACTTGTGCTGAGTTGCTGACCAGAACGCAGTAAATACTGTGTCGGGCAACATTCATTCCTCGGGCCAAAGGCCCTCGGGTGAATGTTACCCTCCGGGCGTTAGGATCTATATAACGCACCTGGTACATAAATAGCTATAACATTCCCATAAAAAACATCAACGAAAGATACGACGTTATAATCTGAGAGTGTTGTTATACAACTGATGTTACTTAGTTTATCATTGATTGATGTGTAGTCTGCTGTGTCAAAGAATGTTTTTGTATAATAATTACCAATCATTAACTTATTTGTGCCAGCGAAATTTCAAGTGTAACATGATGTAGATCATCATCAACAAAAGGAAAAAATAATTGTTTGTCTTTGGAATTGGAGAAGGTTGACAGAATAAGATCTAATTGATTGCCATTAGCATTCACAATATCAGAGTATTGTTTGAGACTCAAAAATGATATGGTGTCTGTGGAAAGTTCACCGATGGCATCTCCAGAAAACAGTGTGATTTAAATTCAACGTTGAAGGCCCAATGAATGTTTGGAAAATTTAAATCGCCGACTAATAATATTTCATCGTTACTTTTGTTATTATTGATGACATTAATCAGATTTTCAGCAAAGAACTCCAGGTCGTTTAGTTAAGCATGTGGAGGTATAGTACTTCTAATCCCAACAGGAACGACATGAAGAGTTTCGAAAGTGAATTCTTTTCGAAACGACATAACTTGTTTATGATTGTACCAGGAATGGTTTGAAAGTAAAAACACTGGTCTTACATAAATTGTGCAAATGAATACTCCTCGTAGCGCTCTCATTTTTATTGCCATACCAATTGGGATTAGAATAACTTTATGTACATACAACATATATACAATCTTTTACATTCATTCAATACGACAGATACCCATATATTTTCTATCATACCATCCGTGACCCAATCTCATGTATCATGCATTAAACTCAATGTTTTGTATGCAGAGAAATATCTCTTCTCAAATGACACAATCAAATACGACAGTTGCTATTGAAAAAAAAACGATGAAGTGACTGGCACAATTATGATGTCAACCAAAATATGCATATTCAAATATACAAATTGAAGTGTACGAGCAATTTTTCTCGTCCGGGCATGTGAAGACATAAGCGAATTTATTGCAACTTTTACGTGCTTACTGTATGCAAAATCAAGTCGAATCTACATCGATGAAATCTTCCTAGCATTCAAAAAATTATGTGGTCCCAAGTTCAAGCAAGAGCCTCAAAACTGAATTAAGAATATATGTATGACTTACCTCTTCTAACAAATAGGCGATAGCAGAGGAGAATCCAATGACCGCAATCAGTAACTTAATTATCTGGTTCATTTTCAAACCTGGAACATGCCAAAAATATCATCAGGATAATTATCTGATGGAGTTATGTTATATCAATTATTTTTATCATTCAGGCGGGAGACTCATTCACCAATGGTCATAATTCAAACATTATTATCGATGATAATATTGAGAATGATTTTTATTAGAAAGTACCACAAGAAGGCTTCTCTTGTCAACAATATTTTTGATCTATTTACAACATCAAATTGATCAACTATCAAATTAATTCTGATTGGGATGAATTCATTGACAACTCTTCCTGATGTTACAATTCAATTCTTGTCTTGAATATTCACAATGTATTTTTAACGACATAAATAAAGTACATCCCCCACGTGCTAGTTGGTGAGGACGCAAGGACTCAACGGTGAAGTCATGGTCGTCGAGATGCTTTCAAGAAACCAGATGGTTTCAGAAATAACATTCTCGGAAATTCAGGAACTATATTTTGAATATATAATTATAATACTAGCAGAAGCTAATGGTCAGTGATCCAGTATCAATGTTTTGGTTGTGGTTTAGTTGAGATTGGGATCAATATGAATTGAAGGAAAAACGGTTGTTCCTTGCCGACATTTCGAATTAATTTAATTCATCTCATGGTGAACTTTACCAATGCAGAGTATTCTGACATGCATTTTAGATACGGACTTGCCAACGGAAATACATATTGAGCTAGGAGCGTTATCCGAACCGCACAACTCCTACTTCGAAAAGTTTTCAAGAATTCACGCTTGGTTGAGGGAAACCGGAAGTTTTGAGAAAGCCAGTCATCTGTCGGCTGCACATCAGACGGTAAGAACATCAGAAACCGAGGAAGCAGTTCTTACTCTGGTAGGAGAACACCCGGAAACGAGCCCCAGAAAAATAGCGCTGTCGTTAAACATTTGTCATGTTCTGGTATGGAAAATTTTCATTGATAATTTGTTATATCCCTACCATATTCAAAGAGTTCAGTCACTACTCCCTCGTGACTTTCCGTTACGTATCAACTTCTGTCGTTGGTTTTTCTAATGTCTTATTCAAAATCCTTCATTTGAAAATCAAATCCTGTATACCGACGAAGCAAATTTCTCAGGCAACGCTATACGCAATTTCACAACAATAATTTGTGGTCAGAAAAAAACCCCAATGCGATACAGGGATCACATTTCCAAGAACAGTTCTCGTTTGACGTGTGGGCAGGAATCCTTGGAGATTATTTTATAGGTCCATTCTTTATTCCGGGAAGATTGAACAGAGAGAGATATTGTCATTTGACTATTGTACTGAAAGATGTACCGCTTAGACTACGAAATTAAATGTGGTTCATACATGACGATGCCCAGGTACATTTTAGCATCCAAGCCCGAGAATTTGTATATCAAACTTTCGACAACCGTTGGATAGGTCGGGGAAAGCGTCAACCATGCCCCCCCCTAGATCACAAGACCAGATCACCAGAAGTTTGGATTTTTGTCTGTGGGGACATGTGAAATCTTTAATTTACCAGACACCTATCCAAAATAGAGAAGAATTGAGTAATCGAATAATTAACTCTCGTAGAACGATTCAGAATACTCCAGGAATTTTCCAAAGAGTGCGCGAATCAATGAGAAGAAGATTGGATGTGTGCCTATAGGCAGGAGGTGGACATTTCGAACATTCATTGTGATTTTTATTCAGATTTATGTCTAGTGTTCCGTTGTTTCTTGTTGTTTCAGAAATTGTTTCTATGTTGGATAAAAAAAAAGTTTTCAAAATTGCTTCACTTTTTGACAAATTGAATCAAAAACTTTTTAACAAAAAATTAAACCGACGAAAAAATCAACTGAAAAGCAAAAAATAAAATGAACCTCCTTAGTCTAAATGATAATTGAGCTCCCAAACTGATGTAAGTAACTGATTTTGAGTCGGCGCCAAACAAACAATTATCGAAGATCATTATCTATGAAAGAAGTCATCAAAACGCAGCCGTGCATCTCGCTGCCATCATTTTACGCTTCACCTATTTCAATTGCTAGTTTGTTTGGCGCCGACTCAAAATCAGTTACTTACATTAGTGTAGGAGCTCAATTATCATTTAGACTAAGAAGGTTAATTTTATTTTTTGCTTTTCAGTTGATTTCTTCGTCGGTTTAATTTTTTGTTGAAAAGTTTTTATTTTTTACTTTTCAGTTCCGTATTTCGTCAGTTCAATTTTTTGTTGCAAAGTTTTAATTTTTCAATTTTTTGTGGCTAAAATCTACCAATTACTACCTACTTGTTTTTCGATTACTTTCAAAATACTTACTTACCCACCTTACTTCAACTATTACCAGTTAAATAATATGATTATCTACTTTTACTATTTGTTGTATTATAAATTATTTTCGTTGTTCTGGTTAGTTTATTTCATTACTTCGTATATCATTCCATCCTCTCATAAAATATACTGATTTTGACGGATGTGAAATAAGAATAATGTCAGTAGCGATCTGTCATTGTCAACTACGTATGTGTGTGCCAATGTTCACTAGTGAAAAATCAATCATTTCCTATTTTGTCACCCTTGGAGGTGGCTAATTCCTTCCTTAATCCAGAAATAAGGTATACCCTATCCATTAAAAAAAGAATCATCCAAATCGAAGAACCCAGTACAAAGTTATGCCTCATAGAATCGGTTAACGGACCAGGATTCAGAGGGTGAGTGATCAATATCCTTCATTTCGCTACCCTTAGGGGTGGATTTTATCTTTTAAATTCATATGGGACCAAATTCGAAGTACACCCCATCAGTTATCTATGATCATACATAAAAAAATATAAAATATACGGGTCGAATAGAGAACCTCCTCCTTTTTGGTTTCGTTGGTTAAAAATATCTCGAAAACGGCTGCTTGTAGCGACTTTTGAAAATCATACCTTTTTCACGTGAAAATGATGGAGGAATCTATTTTCTTTCTAGAAAATGTGATACATACATGCACGACAAAGTTGTGATTCTCCAAAAAAAAAACACTGTAGGCGGCGCCCCCTACAATTAGGTACCAAACTGAGATGAAATTTGAATTTTTCATATTAAAAAAAAAATTTTCCAAAATTATTTCAAAAATTATTTACGAAAAACCAAACTAAAAATAAATTTTCAACACCATGTATATCAAAAATGAAGGCATTGCGGACCCATAGTTATATGAACTCTCCACCTTATGAATAACTGAGGAATCGTCCTGTGGAATATTGGACACTCATTACACAACACCCTGTATATATCTATCTATACTACTATAAAATTGAATTTTGTTTGTTTGTTCGAGCATCACGCAAAAACTACTTAACCGATTTTGATACAATAATTGAGCCACATTTTTTCACAACCAATTGCAAACAATATAAGGTGAGCTCTCATTTCGAATACATCTTCCCGTTGTATAACGGGATAACAGGATAACAAAATGACAGCATAACGGGATAACCAGGTAACGGGATAATGGGATATCAGCGAAACGAAATAATGGGATAATGGGAAAACGGGATGATGGGATAACGATTGAACAAGATAACGGATAACATGATAACGGATTAATGGTTTGACGGGATAACAAAATAACTGCATAACGTGATAACGGAAAACAGGATAAAGGGATACAGGATAACAGGATACAGAATACGGGATAACGGATGACAGCAAACGGAATAAAGGATAATGGGCTTGGATCCCAATGTGTTAGAATAACCCTCTGAATATTTGAATGATTCAAATGTATGTAGATTGATAAAAAAACAGCAGAACACTTCAATTCTATCTTAAGTTTTGACCAAGGAGAATTTTTTTATATCTGAAATTCGGCAGTAAAAATTATCACGATACAGGTATATCTGAAAGAGTATCAGATATAGTAGAATGAAATTTTTCACATTGCAGGTATAGGTACCTACGTACTGAATTTATTTTTCCTAAAATTCGAGTCACAAGCGGTTGAAACTTTTCCCTGAATTTTTTAATAATTTTATTTTCTTAAATAATTAATTTTATAATGTACTGTTTCCCTGCGCTGAAAACTGGAAAAAGTGTTGTGTTAATACACGAAGAATACATTTTCTCAACGAACATTATGGTTGGCTAAACTGACGTCATTTTGACCTTCGAATAGGTCGGCGTTGCATTGAGCTTAGTTGAATTATATGACATATTCACATCAGAGTACCCAGTATTGGAAAAAATGATTTATGAGTCGAAAATTGAAATGTCAACACATTCAGCCTGATAGGTCGAATTGTCTAAATAACGGCCGTTTCAACCGATTCATCACCGAAAATTACCAATGAGGAATAAAAAATTGGAAGTTGAAAGAAGAAATGAGAGATTTTGATTGAAATTCCATTTGCACTGATTAATATGACTTTTTTTCAATTAACTCAGAAACGCGTAGGGCTGACATGGCGTCATTTATCGAAATTGATTTTCACAAGTATTTCACAAGATATGTTATAAAAAAGTGGAATCTTCTTGAAAACCACGCAGAGAAATTTGCAGGCATATTAACGAAGAAAAACATAGATATGTCAATTTTTATCTACGGAACTATTTATTTGAAAAATCGACCAAATGCGTAATTTCTATTTTATTTCTCTGCTAAGAATAATTCAATTTTGCATAAAGGTTACCTAGTAGGGGTACGGCGTATCAAAAGAAGATTCAACAAAATTCGAATCTTAAGGGGTTAAAACTATCTCTCTGAATCTGTTCTTTTTTCAAAACGTCAAGATAAATCAATTTCATTTTTTTTTGAAGATTGAAAATAGTTTTTATTCCTGGATTTTGCACACCAGGCGATAAAATCTACCCGTATTATGAAACAGGTTATATTTCGAAGAGTATCAGTAATAGAAGAATTATATTTTACAAGAAAGTATCATTCCAAGGGTAGATATGTCAATTTTCATCTACGAAACTATTTAATTGAAAAAATCGAAAAAATGGGGTATTTCTATTTTATTGCTTTGCTAAGAATAATTCAATTTTGCATAAAGGTAACATTGCAGGGGTACGGCGTACCAAAAGAGGATTTAACAGAATTCGAATCCTTAGGGGTTAAAACTATCTCTCTAAATCAATTTTTTTTTCAAAACGTCAATATAAATCAATTTTTTTTTTCAATGATTGAAAATAGTTTTTATTTCTGGATTTTGCACACCAGTCGATAAAATCTACCCTCATTATGAAACAGGTTATATTTCGAATAGTATCAGTAAACGAAGAATTATATTTTACAAAAAAGTATCATTCCAAGGGTAGATATGTCAATTTTAATCTTCGAAACTATTTATTTGAAAAAATCGAAAAAATGCGTAATTTCAATTTTCTTCTGCTAAGAATTATTCAATTTTGCATGAAGGTAACATTGCAGAGGTACGGCGTACCAAAAGAGGATTTCACAAAATTCGAATCCTTAGGGGTTGGAACTATCTCTCTAAATCTGTTTTTTTTTTTAAATGTCAAGATAAATCAATTTAATTTTTTTTCAAAGATTGAAAATAGTTGTTATTTCTGGATTCTGCACACCAGGCAATAAAATCTACCCGTATTATGAAACAGGTTATATTTCGAAGAGTATCACTGATAGAAAAATTATTTTTCACAAGAAAGTATCATTCCAAGGGTAGATATGTCAATTTTATTCTACGAAACTATTTATTTGAAAAAATCGAAAAAATGCGGAATTTATATTTAATTTTTTTGCTCAGAATAATTCAATTTTGCATGCAGGGGTACGGCGTACCAAAAGAGGATTTGACAAAATTCGAATCCTCAGGGGTTAAAACTATGTCTCTAAATCTATTTTTTTTCAAAAAAAAAATTTTTTTTTTTTCAAAGATAGAAAATAGTTTTTATCTCTGGATTTTGCACACCAGGCGATAAAATCTACCGTATTATGAAACAAGTTATATTTCGAAGAGTATGAGTAATAGAAGAATTATATTTCACACGAAAGTATCATTCCAAGGGTAGATATGTCGATTTTAATCTACGAAACTATTCATTTGGAAAAATCGAAAAAATGCGTAATTTCTATTTTATTTTTTTGCTTAGAATAATTCAATTTTGCATAAAGATAACATTGCAGGGGTATGGCGTACCAGAAGAGGATTTCACAAAATTCGCATCCTTAGGGGTTAAAACTCTCTCTCTGAATCTATTTTATTTTCAAAACGTCAAGATAAATCAGTTCAATTTTTTTTTCAAAGATTGAAAATACTTTTTATCTCTGGATTTTGCACACCAGGCGATAAAATCTACGCGTATTATGAAACAGGTTATATTTCGAAGAGTATCACTAATAGAAAAATTATTTTTCACAAGAAAGTATCATTCCAAGGGTAGATATGTCAATTTCAATCTACAAAACTATTTATTTGAAAAAATAGAAAAAATTCGGAATTTCTATTTTATTTTTCTGTTCAGAATAATTCAATTTTGCATGCAGGGGTACGGTGTACCAAAAGAGGATTCAACAAAACTCGAATCCTTAGGGGTTGAAACTATCCCTCTAAATCTATTTTTTTTCAGAACGTCAAGATAATTCAATTTTTTTTTTCAAAGATTGAAAATAGTTTTTATTTCTGGATTTTGCACACCAGGCGATGAAATCTACCCGTATTATGGAACAGGTTATATTTCGAAGAGTATCAGTAATAGAAGAATTATATTTTACAAGAAAGTATCATTCCATGGGTAGATATGTCAATTTTAATCTACGAAACTATTTATTTGAAAAAATCGAAAAAATGCGTAATTCCTATTTTATTTTTTTGCTAAGAATAATTCAATTTTGCATGAAGGTAACATTGCAGGGGTAGGCGTACCAGAAGAGGATTTAACAACATTCTCATCCTTAGGGGTAAAACTTCTTCTAAATCTATTTTTTTTTCAGAAAAAAAATTTTTTTTTTTTTCAAAGATTGAAAATGGTTTTTTTCCGGTTTTCCAAAATTATATTTCGAAAAGTATCAGAAATAGAAAAATTATATTTTACAGGAAAGTATCATTCCGAAGGCGTAATCAGTCTTTTTTTCCAAAATTCTTATCGATAATATTACTTTCTAAATATTACAATAATTTTCAAATTTGAAATTATTCATTTTTTCCATCATTCATTATTTCGTTTTCTTCCATGTTTCAATTTGAACCTAAAGATGTGAGACAATACATAAAGTTCACATTATCCCACCCTAAATTATGGTTGGCAAAACTGACGTGATTTCACCCTGAATTTAACGAAGGGAATTTTATGTCATATTTCCGTTGGATTCACCAGAAAAATCTAAGGTGATTTGAAAGTCGAGATATGGCCCTTTCTATATATTCATTACCTGAAATAGGCTATTTAAAATAATAAAATTGGGGATATATTTTTTTTCAATTAAATCCGCACCACTATGGAATATTTTCAATCAACTCACGTGAAGGATCGAGAAATGTTAGCATATTTATCAAAACTGTATTTTTCATCGAACCAGAAACGCCTTGGTAGCAGAAAAAAGCCGACGTTAAATGAAGAAGGAAAAAAGTATGATCTTCCTGAAATTCACGCAGGCAAAGCCGCGGGCATAAGCTAGTATGATATATTCTTCCATTCTCAGAACGATTTCGACATTGTATACCAAACCGATGATAATTTAAGTACATGTATTGAAAATAATACCCAAAGAAGCTGAAAAATTTTGACTATTCAAATCAACTTGTGGTTATTTTCCAAGTTGTTATAGAGTCCAAACAGGCAAAACTATAAAAAAAAACAATATCCAAATAGGAAATAGGAAGTGGTTCAGCAATGTTGAAGAAAAATGGAATTTCTGCTACCCACGTATGAGAAACATTGTTTCCCTAGCGGTATTTCATTTGGAAGAAACAAGTATGAAATTTAGTAAATACAAAAATTCCCAATATTTATTTAATTACCACATTAATTAAATCGTTTCCCTCTGCTCTACATATCAATAATCGAATGTCATGTGGGAAATGAAGTTCATCTCTCGATTATCGATTGCGTTAATTGAAAGAATGAAGCAAATATTTGGAATGATGGAAGTTTTGATTTGATGTTCACTGATACCAATTTACTTTTCATCATACTAATTGGAATCCCATTCCACATCGACTCTGATTTGCACAAATTATGATGATGCTTCGCTGACAATACGTGAGTGTCCCAAATTCTCAATATACGTATATGGTGGAAGACATACTTTATTCAACTAGAAGAGGCATTCATCAAGATTTCATTGTTAACCATCATGACAATTGGAAAAAAACAAATTTGGCCAAAGAAAAATATTTTCTATATAAAAAACATAAAAGTAATTTGGAATTGGAAATCATATCCAAATATGACCATTGATAGACGTTGGTCGTGCCCATAAGTTGCAGTGTATTCAGTTTATTTTGATTGTATCACAAGTTTATATGAAACATTATATCTGAGTTATTTCACTTTCATAAAATGAGAAAAGTTCTGAGAAAAGTCCTCAAATATTTAGGATAGCATTCTGTGCTTCGAATCCTTGGTACAATTGATGAAAAGTTCCTTCAGGGTGAGTTCTATTTTCCATCGTTAGCTGTATTTTCAACGATTCGGATACGATTTTTGATGTTGAATGATATTTTTTAATTGGTGCCTCAGACATTCAATGGACTTCAAAATTTCAATCTTCTGTAGAAGGAGAGAAAGAGGTTCTGGATGTTGTGAATCCTACATTGTCAGAGATTTAATTTTTGATATTTTAGTTTTATATCAACGTTTTTCGTAATTTTGAAACAGTTGCTCAAATATCTTCTAATATATTTCTCATCTTCCTTGATGCGTGCAGTATTCGACTGAGGTCACAACTTGTAATAACCATGCCATCAACAACAAATCTATTCTGTTTTTTAACCGACGAAACCGAAAAGGAGGGGGTTTTCTATTCGACCCGAATATTTTATGTTTTTCCATAATATTTTTTTATGTATGATCACGCATAACTTTTTACTGAGGCGTACGATTCCGATAAGTTTTTTTTTAGTGGATAGGGTGTACTTCGAATTTGGTCCCATTCGGATTCAAAAGATGGAATTCACCCCTAAGGGTAGCGAAATGAAGGATATTGATCACTCTGAATTCTGGTCCGTTAACCGATTCTATCAGGCATAACTTTGTACTGGGTTCTTCGATTTGGATGATTCTTTTTTTAATAGATAGGGTATACCTTATATTTGGATTTCGGAAGGAATTAGTCACCCTTACGGGTGGAAAAATAGGGGATAATTGATTTTTCACTAGTGAACATTGGCACACACATACGTAGTTGACAATGAAAGATCGCTACTAACATTATTCTTGTTTCACATTCGTCAAAATCAGTATATTTTATGAGAGGATGGAATGATATACAAAGTAATGGAATAAACTAACCAGAACAACGAAAATAATTAATATTACAACAAATAGTAAAAGTAGATAACATATTATTTAACTGGTAATAGTTGAAGTAAGGTGGGTAAGTAAGTATTTTGGAAGTAATAAAAAAACAAGTGGGTAGTAATTGGTAGATTTTAGCAACAAAAATTTGAAAAATAAAAACTTTTTAACAAAAAATCAAACCGACGAAATACGGAACTGAAAAGTAAAAACTAAAAACTTTTTAACAAAAAATTAAACCGACGAAAAAATCAACTGAAAAGCAAAAAATAAAACAAATCTTCTTAGTCTAAATGACAATTGAGCTCCCAAACTAATGTAAGTAACTGATTTTGAGTCGGCGCCAAACAAACTAGCAATTGAATTAGGTGAAGCGTAAAATGATGGCAGCGAGATGGACGGCTGAGTTTTGATGACTTCTTTCATAGATAATGATCTTCGATAATTGTTCGTTTGGCGCCGACTCAAAATCAGTAACTCACATTAGTTCAGGAGCTTAATTATCATTTAGACTGAGAAGGTTTATTTTATTTTTTGCTTTTCAGTTGATTTTTTCGTCGGTTCAATTTTTTGTTAAAAAGTTTTTTCTGTGTTATCGTCCCACATGAATGATTGAAAACAATGAAGTCGAATCGAAAGAGTGAATATCAATTGACTTTATTTCATCTGTCGATAAAATTTTATTGTGTTTTGATATTACAGAGATCATTGCTGCAGATTATCCAACTGAGGAATGAAGACACACCAAATTCATAATTTTGTTCAAAACTAGAAACATTTACATTTTCAAAATACCTGATTTTTTATAATGCTGTACAATGACCTGTTCATCGTGTTCCAATTCCGTTTTGTCCCGACTAGAAAATAACTGTAGCCCAGGCAAGGGACGTTTCGTTATTTATGAGAGAAATTTCCTAAAATATTGACAGTTTTCGAAGGTTTGAAACTGCAGAAGCTCTCAGAGATGGCCCGAGTGACAGAAAAATAATTGGCCTTTTTTTTGGCGAAGCTGTTATAGCCTCCAGATTCTACGCTGTACTTGCAGTGGACTATCGCCGCATGAAGCTCATACCAACGATTCTGTATCGCGACATGTTTATCTGGGGATACTGTCTGCAAAACTGTGGAATACTGTGCTATACTGTGGTATACGACGCGGGATTGTACCGATATTTTTCCAAATTGAGTGTCAACTTTGGCAGTGTCTGTCTGTCGACTAAGTACATAAAGCAAACTGATACCGACTGGTTCCTTATGATTTTTCTGGCTGCGAGTAATATTCTGAAAGTGACTGTATTTTCTGTTTCCTAGAGTAGTTGGGAAACGAAAGCTGAATTTTCCTGTCAACACATATTCTCTCGCTCTTCCATATGCACTCTACGCAGTAAGGGTATGGACCAAACTGTGAAAAAGATGTTCGACGGGTGGTTGCATAAGCTCCAGTTCGGAGGCCTTCACTTCCACCCGGGCATGATACTGGTTGACTATGAGACACCACAGTCAGTGAAATGGGTGTAAATGAAAGTTTCTGAACTGAGTAGCTTGCAGGGAGTGAAACTGATTATGTGTACGGAAGACGACATCCCGAAAGTACATTCCATCATTCTCTTTCTCCCTAGAAGCCAGAAGAAATGGCAGAAGAAGAGCTCCTAAAACCAATAGAAGCTCAGAACGAAAAGCTGAAGACATGCCAATGGGAGGTCGTCAGCCTTAAAGAAGAGAGTATGAGCCAAATCCTGCCAAAGAATCAGGAACAACGGGTACACCGCCCATTACAGGTTTGGGAGAATCTCCGTGCATGGCCTACGGAGGAACGAAGAGGAAAACGTGGAGATAGTGACTTTGAGCATCCCTGGAGAAGATGTGGGGAGCACGGGAACCTCCACATCTAAAACCTCTAAAGCGAAGAATCATCATCTGGAGAAGCAACAATGAAGGTTCAAGGAGTTGGAGAAAAGGACCGCACTCTCACTTATGTGGACAATACCTCCATCGAGAACCAGTGAGATGACGGCCATTGACATCGTCCAGGTGAACATTCATCACGCCAAGGAAGCATCGGCGGTGATCTCTAGAACGTTCACCAAAAACCAATTTTGGATCGAACTGATTCAAGAACCTTGTGTCTACAAAAACCGGGAGGGAGCCTCACCAGTCAGGACTCCAAAGTAATATATCATATCAGTGAGAATGCACCCAGAACATGCATTATGGTAAGGAAATACATCAAGTAATTTTGTCTTTCAGAATGCATGACGAAGGATCTCATCCGAGCCTACCTCGAATCTGAAAATCAACCCCAGTTATGGCTTCATCTTATATGGCAGGAGACCATAGTCTAGTAGAGAAAATAACTGCCACTACTCCTAGGATGTGACGCTAATGCACACAAAACTTTTTGGGGCAGCAAGGACACCAACCAGAGAGGTGATCAATGATCATAATTCATTATTGGAAGAAACCTCATTGTACATATCATGAAAAAAACTTTTATTTTTGTATCAAGGGTGAAAGAAGAAGTTTTCTTACAGTAGGTACACTGATAAACTGGAGAGAACCGAGTGAACTATCCATGCCTGATAACAAATTGAGAAGAATATAACGCCACTCTGAAAGCAAATTCAGCACATATCCAGAACAGAGGGGCCAGGCACCATCTAGAACTGAAAAATATTCTTGAAGAAGTAAACGGGACAATACTAGTTGTATACGAATCGAACTGCCCCGAAAAAAAAAAGTAGGAAAGCATCTTGTGGGTGAGTGATCTGGCAAAATAGAGATCCAAAACACGGAAGCTCGTCAAAAGGGCGAATAGTATCGGAGATTGGCGAAGTAACACCAAAAAACTAACCACTCACAACAAAAATCTGAAAGAAACAAAAAACTAGCTTCAGAAAATTTTGTGAGGATATTGACTCCACACTTGCTGCGGCAAAACTACATAGAGTTATGGCAAAAAGAAGAGTCGATGACGCAATGGTACTAGAGAAGCCAGATGGTAGCTACACCGAAAGTGAAACAGAAAGTGCTCAGCATGCGTACCAAACAAGCAAATCCTCAGAGACCGCATTCGTGCAATTGCCAAATGAAATCCAGGGTGGACTAGATAGTAAGGGAACTGTAGCATGTGCCTTTCCAGACATATAGGGGGCTTTCGACAATACACCACACGAAGCTGTCGATAGAGCACTGGAGGACAGAGAAGTGGACAACACGACAGCTAGATGGATGTCAAAATTACTGTCTACCAGAATGGCAGATATTGAAATAAAACGAAACATTATCTCTATCTGCACAACCAGAGGATGCCCACAAGGGGTTTCCTTACTTATGTGGAGCCTAACAGTTGATAGACTCCGCTGCGGTTTTCGGTATATCGTGTCAAAGCTATGCTGATCGCATAGACAATTTCGTGGGTATTATCTGCGATATAGTTCGGAGACGTCTCAAGTACATTGAAAAATGGTGTCAATCAATGACACTCAGCGTCAATCCCACCACGACAACCCTAGTTACTTTCACAAGGAAAGGTAATATTAACCCCAAAACCATCGACTTAGACGGAAGAATTATTGAATGGAAGCCATAGGTCGAATATCTGGAACACTAGACAATTAACTCATATGGAACAAGCACGAGGAAGGAGTAACCAACAAAGCCACGGAAGCTCTTATGATGTGCAGAAACTTCGCGGAAAAGAACTGGAAATATTATTCGAAGACCCTGCAGTGGATGTTCACGTCAATGGTGAGACCAACCGTCACTCACGGGGCAGTGGTTTGGGGCAGCAGAACTGAGCTGGTTAGTACAAGGGCAAATCTATCGAAAATTCAAAGACTAGCTTGTGTGTGTATAACAGGTGCAATGAGAACGTGCCCAACGGCCGCTATGAAAGTAATCCTGAGCCTCACACCCATCCATAAAGTAGTGGAGGATATAGCCATCACCACCAAATGCAAGTTTCGACTCCTCCCTGGAAATCATCAAACCTGGGATATGCCCCAGGAGGACATGACAAAAAGGTTCAGCTTTGTGAAAGAATTCAACACAAAGCTAAGTAGCAGAAGTTATTGGGACGAAAACACCATATCAGAACTCAAGAGAAGTGTCATTTGATGGTTAACATATGGATTCAGAAGGAACTGGAGTAGGAGTATAATGGCCTGTAACCAAATAGCTCAAAAGCTTAGGCAAATCCCCGAGCATTTTCCAAGCGAAAATCTACGTCATCGGAAAATGTGTCCAGTTCAATATCGAACAGCCAAGCAGCCATTACTGCTCTGAAATTCCATGTAATCAACTCCAAAATGGTCTGGGAGTGCCTATAGAAACTGACTGAACTAGGCAAGAACAAAACTGTTACCCTCATATGGGTTCCGTGATACGATAGAGTGGAGGGTCATGAAATAGCAGATGTACTTGCAAGAAGGGGCAGTGAAGTAAAGTTATATGGGAAATCATCCTTGAACCATATAAAATATTTTTTCAGGAACATGCTTTGTCATTAAAAGTTTATATATATCTCTCTCTATCTATCTCTCTCTGCAATGTAATGAAACGTAGCTCCAATAACCCTAGTGGTAGATCTTCAAATACTGAAAATAAAATGGGTTTCTGTACAAGGAGAAGAAATATGTTCTTGGTATTATGAATCCTACATTAATAGGGACGTAATTTGTGATTCATTTATTCGATAATATGAACATGCTATTCATAGAATCAGATGTGGAATCACCTGCGACTGAAAAATAAACTTAAGTCCACTATCTTCCATCATTCAAGATAACATCTTGGGTGGTATTCATGGTTGGAGAGGGAAACATCACCAATTGCATATTGAATGAAATAATTTCTCTGACAATTTAAAAATATATGATGGAATTTTTTTTCTTAATACCTAACAGAAAACAAGTACTTTCTCGGCTTAAGCTAAGAAATGTCACTTTGCAATGATGGAAAAATGTCAGAAACATTTCTTTTGAAGTGATACTTTGGAATCAGTGTTTTTCTGACATTAAAACCTGACATGGACTATGATAGATTGATTTGTGTCTAACATGAATATGAAGTATATCAAATCGAATATGGAATCATCTGCGACTGGAGATGAACTTTAGTCACTATTTTCCATCGTTAAACATAACATCTTAGGGGATATTCATGTTGAAAAGGGAAACATTCTCAAATGGAAATTCTATAGAAAGATTTTCCTGAGAATTGAAAAATCTACGACAATAATGAAGTTGTTTTTTGTAATATCTAACGGAGAACAATGTCCAGAGAACAATGTTTCAGAAAAATATTTCTATTCAAAATTCAATTAGGAATGTTTCCCTTTTCAATTTGTGATACTTTTGAATTTCTTGAATTACCCATTGTACTCAAACGTTTACTCGAATATTTTCAAAAATATTTCTTATCTGGCAATGTTTGACCAAGGTAACAACTAGTAATCAGTTTGCCGTCAACAACAAATTTATTCATTTTGTTTTGTGTTATCTTATTACATGGATCCTCGAAAGTAATGATATCTAACTGATATGGCCAAATAATTGTTAATTTATGACCCATGTTTGAAATCATACCATGTCTATGTATCTATTGAATATATTTCGATTGTCGTAAACTGCGCGAAATGGACGGTGCCTTGACAATCTTTATTACCCAGTCGCTATCTATTGGCTTGATGCACAATTTCAATTGATACCGATCGGCTTATGTTAATTGTTTCTGCTGAGAATAATATTCCAAAAGTGACTTTCTGGACTGTTTCTCAGTGTAGTTGTAATATGAAAACGTCTAGAAGAAAGACTAGGTATAAAAAGAGCTGCAGAAAAATATAATTCAAAATCAGCTACTTTGCGGCACAGAATGGAAAAAAGTAATTCCGAAAGGGAGAATCAAGAGAGGAAGAAATGTTTCTTTGAATATTTCTCGCATCAGATAGTCTCAATAGATCGAGAGAAACAACTCAACGATTATATTGTGAATTGTAGTAGAATGCAATCAGTTCAAAAAACCAAAGAATAGTATTGTCGCCAGGTATTTTTCTTTCCATGAAACTGCCGGGTCAGAATTCTAAAAGATTCTTGAACATCTGCTGAAATAAAAACTTTTCAACAAAAAATAAAACCGACGAAATACGAAACTAAAAATTAAAAAATAAAATAAACCTTCTTAGTCTCAATAACCAAGCTCCTAAACTAATGTAAGTAACTAATTTTGGGACGGCGCCAAACAAACAAGCAAATGAATCAGGTAAGGCGGTAAAATCATGGCATCGCGTTGCGCGGTGACATTCTGATGATTTTTTTGAAGTATAATGGACAGGAAATGAATGAAACCAAACACATTGCCAACACATTCAATGAACATTACATCTCAGTTGGCAAAAACTTAGCAAATCAAATAGTCACAAATCCGCAATGCAATAATCCAAAAAGAATAGCTATAGCGAACTCCATGTTCATCAAGCCCACAGATCCTATAGAAATGATAAGAGTCATAACATCTCTCAAAAACAATAAGACACCCAGAGTGGATGCGATCAAATCCGAAACATTAAAACAAATCACTGAATCAATATCGGAACCACTAGCTTTCATCATCAATGGAAGTATCATAGCGGGTCCATTTCCAGAAAAATTCAAACATACCATTGTGTTTCCAATATACAAAAACGGGGACCACAAAAACGTTTCCAAGTACAGACCCATCTCGGTGATAACTAACTTTGCCAAAGTATTTGAAAAAATCTTGCAACTACGGCTCTCAGAGTACCTCACAAAGTATAAACTACTCTCTGAAACACAATTTGGATTCCGAGAAGGCATTTCTGCCCAAAATGCAATTTTGAACCTAACTTCAGAAATTTACTCCAGCTTGGACAGGAGTAGACCATCACTATGTGTTTTTATTGATTTATCGAAAGCCTTCGATACTGTGAGCCATACTCTACTACTGGAATCAATGGAAGATATGGGAATCAGGGGACATCAACTCAACTTATTTGAATCATACCTATCGAACCAACACCAGAGCGTGAAAATAAACAATACATTGAGTGAAATCCGAATGATAGAGTATGGCGTACCACAAGGCACTATTTTAGGGCCAATACTTTTCAATATATACCTGAATGGACTATTCTCTGTCCAGAGCTGCGGAAAAATAACAACATATGCTGATGATACAGCAGTTTTGTATAGCTCCAAAACTTGGACATCTCTGAGAGACAAAGTTGCAACTGATTTCAAGAAAATCAAACAATGGCTCGATAATAAGCTCTTTACAATCAACTTCGATAAGACCTTTTATCTACCATTTAACAACGATAAAGCATCTTCTCCAAACTTCCATAATCTGTATATAGATCAAAACATGAATATAAAATCATGTAAGGAAATGAAATACCTAGGTGTAATTATAGATTCCAATCTCAGATGGGAAAAACACATAGCTTTCATAATAAAAAAAATTCAGTACCTTATGTTCAAGTTCAGAATCCTCAGAGATATATTGAATGTGTCCCAATTGAAGATATTATACTACTCGCTAGTGGAATCCCATATTACATATGGAATAATGTCTTAAGGCGGAGTTGGAAAAACCATACTTAAAAAATTGGAAACCACTCAGGAAAAAATCTTAAAAATGATGTTCAGGAAGAAAAATGATTACCCGTCAGACGAACTTCATGTTGAAACCGGACTCCTGGATCCAAGGCAATTATTCTTCAAGAATTAAAACATTAAACAACATAAATCCGAACCTAACCTACAAAAAAATGAACATAATTACAATACCAGAAACCGACAACAACAGTACCCTTCTCCTTTCATGTTCAAAGCCATAGGACAAAAAAGCTTCAAATACTTGGGCCCAAAATTCTACAATTATTTACCCGAAATGATCAAAAATATCAAATCACCCTTAAAATTCAAAAAAGAACTGAAAAAATTCATCATGTCCCAAACACGTGAATCCATCCACAACATACTAGAAACGCAGTAAAAAAATTTTGAGTATCCTATACTCAACCCAACACAATGCCTAACCTCTAACCTTAATCAATTGTATACCGTAATCACACCCTTAAAGACTTACCCTACACTATCTCTTACTACATGATTCTATCACCTATCTATAATATTTTGAACGTTCCCAATGTCTAATTTTATCAACTATCTCCCATTTATCTATACACTATATACACTATCCACACACTTATCAAGTTAAGTCAAATTAAGATTGTATATATAACTCACTATTTTAATAACTTTACAACTTTATTTTATTTATTACAACTTTATTTTATTTTATTTAAATTTTAAATTTTAGTCCATCTTATCTTATTTTATTTATATATTTCACTATCTAAACTGAACTAATATTCATCATATGTCCAAATAGTCTACTATTTTATATGATGCTAATTATTACCTTGTTCATGCTCCGCACAAGTCTCGACTTTTGGAGCCAATCTGTTTATTGTACCTCTATGTACACTATTGTACTTTTTTATTATTTTTATTGAATTCAATGATTTTTATTGATTGTTCGTTTGGCGCCGACTCAAAATCAGTTACCTACATCAGTTTAGGAGCTCAGTTATCGAGACTAAGAAGGTTTATTTTATTTTTTACTTTTCAGTTTCGTATTTCGTCGGTTTAATTTCTTGTTAGATAGATAGATAGATAGATAGATAGATAGATAGATAAGTTTATTGTGTTAAAAAAAATACATTAATTTTTATACACACGGGCTTGTCTAATAAGCGAGCGTAATTCCATATGGATCATAAGTATAATAAAGAATTGTACAAATTTCTACGTTGTAGCTTATAGCCTTATTCACACAGTCATTCATTCATAATGAACGAACGTAGCTTCATTATATTCATCAGGGACTTCGCTAGGTTTGCTAACAGTAACATGATTCGCGTATTGAGTACAAGTACTAGACCATCAATATTGCCGATTTCCGACAGAATCGCATTTTGCCTTATGCCCAAGTAGATAGGGCATTCAAACAGGATGTGTTGCAATGACTCGGTCACTTGTAAGTTACAAATTGAACACAACTCTGTAGTGTCGATCCGGTAATACGAGCCGTGAAACGAAAACATCAAACACTCCTTGCTAGAGGTTCTGATTTGAGCAATTATACGTGTTATATAAATTTGTGAGGGAATACTCAAGTAGGATTTTGAAGGATCGGAAGCTGTTAAGCCATTGTATATGAGCGGGTAGGAAGAACTTGCAAGTCCCTCTGAGTCAAGCGAAATTAGCTTTTGCTTGAATTTAAACAGAATGTCGTCCGTGAGCTTTTTTAAGGTATAATTGAGAAAACGCTGCCATAAATTTTCAGTCATTGATTTTTTTGTTAAAAAGTTTTTATTTTTGAATTCTTTGTGGCTGAAATCTACTAATTACTACCCACTTAATTTTTTATTACTTCCAAAATACTCACTCACCTAGCTCACTTCAACTATTAATTGTAAAATAATTTGATTATCTACTTTAACCATTCATTGTTATATATTTTAAATTATTTTTGAAAGTTCTGGTTAGTTGATTTCATCACTTTGTATATAATTCCAACCTGTCATGGAATGTAATTATTGTGACGGATGTAGGAGGAAGTGTCCACTACATATGTGTGCCAATGTTCACAAGTGAAAAATCGATTATTTCCCATTTTTCCACCCGTAAGGATGCATGATTCCTTTCGGATTCCAGATATGATCAACTATGAGGTATATTCTATCCAATGAAAAAAGAATCATCCAAATCGATGAACCCAGTACAAAGTTATGCCTGAGAGAATCGGTAAACGGACCAGAATTCAGAGGGTGAGTGATCAATATCCTCCATTGGGCTACTCTTAGGGGTGGATTTCATCTTTAGGATTCAAAGGGACCAACTTCGTTGTACATCCTATCCACTGAAAAAAGAATTATCGAGATCGAACGTCTCAGTAAAAAGTTATGCGTGGTCATACATAAAAAAAATATACGCGTCGACTAGAGAACCTCCTCATTTTTGGTTTCGTTGGTTAAAAATACAATTTTACGGCTGACCAGATTGGTCAATTCCGAGAAAACAGACAAAACTACGGTTCTCAGTACTCCGAAAAAATCCAGCGTCAGGTAGGCGAAATCGGGTTTGCTTATCGTAAGGGAGACGGCGACAGTCGGCTGTCATCATTTCTATTTTTGTTGTGTTGATATCACAAGTGAACAAAATGATAGTCGTTGCTATCAAAGGTGTACCACCCACATAGGGTGTGAGTATACAAACTTGTTCGACTCATTTCTGTCGAGCGGATTTTTTTTCTCCGGTAGTTTATCTAACAAAATAAAGTCTACTGGAAATCTGATGTTGCTAAGCCTTGGTAGGCTCAACAAAATGCAGTATCGCGACCACAGCCGCTGCGCCAATCCGTTACAGGACGCTGTGAATTATTGCATTTACCGGCATCAATTGAAAATATACAGAGCTATTTTATTTCTACAAGCCGTTCATTTAACTAATTGTTGAATAAGCGTCGTCTACTTTCAGTACAAGGTGGCTAAAGCCGGCATCTCACGGCGCGAGACTTAACGAGCTTGGCTTATAGGATTGTGCTTGGAGCACAGGAGTAGGGTTTAGGCAATCACGAACCTGATCGGTCTTACGGCGTGTATAATTCGACCGACTCGTCGTCCACCAGTGGCTGGAGGTTATTACACGAGCCTAGAAAGAGATGTATTGTCCAGTGTAATAGTTACTCAATTTAGAACGGATAGCGGGGATAGCATGTGCAGCATCGTATTATTATTATTTCTTTTCGAATTCTCTACACTTCTTGAATGAGAAATGTTAAAAAACATATGAATAGCATGTAAGAACATCTCATGTTTCCATTGAGGCAATGAACCATTCACGCCAAAATGGGATCGTCTATAAGCTTCAACCATAAGACGTTTCTGGGTTTAAACCGTTCGAGTATGCGAACAATCCAGGAAAAGTATTTACTATATATACAATTTCATTCATTCATTGGCCAAAATATCATTTTTTCAATCATTCAGTGCCGAAAATATCACAAGAGTATTTCCCAAGCCACATATTTGCCCCTCCAAATTGACCGTTTCCAGGAGAGGTTTTGCGCCTCGTGATATATTTATCAACACAGAAGAAGAAAATGTCCATCAACTTCAACTCCAAAGCATGTAACGCCGCCACCATTGGAAATACAAGCTGAAAACATGGAGGCAATCAAGCCAACATCTGAGATATCCTTTATAACACCTGGACCAATTAGACAACCACCAAAAATCACAAAGACAGACCAGAAATTAAAGACGGAATGAAAAATAAATCAAGGATCTACACTGATATGCTAGAGGATGACATAATCGAGAAATTGGCAAGAGTGAAGAGACAGAAAAAAAATCACTGAGAAACATGCAAAATGCGCAAAAGAAATGAATACTGCAGGAATGCTAATGAGCTTGAGTTCAGAAAAATAAAATAAAAGAAAGAATAGAAAAATTGCAAAATTGCTGGAAAATAGCGAATTGACGAGTTGGACTGGTGAATTTGAAACCAAAGACATATCGTAAAATTCAAATTTTTGTCCGTCAGAGTCAGATTATAATCCAAAAGGAGACGCAGGAATTTTTTAAGATTTGATCCCGTTTAATTCGAAAAAAAAAGGCGTAAAGCACTATGTTGGCCAAATCCTTTTGGAATTCATTGGGAACGACTGCCAGATTTCGCATCTGAGAAATATAAGACATAAACATTTGTTATGAGGCATTAGTATCTGCAGTTCTGTTCATTGACCGTGCCATTCAACTGGCCAATTAGTCTCATCAGAAAAAAGGATTCGATTCAAGAAATTAGGATTGGTGTCAAATCTATTAAACATTGTTTCACAAAACTCCATTCTGCGATCTGGATTGTCTTCGTTCAGTTCCTGTACCAATTGTACTTTATAGGGATGCCATTTGTTTTTTTAAATATTTACGAACAGTTTTTTATTTTTTGGTTTTGGGTTGCAACAACTCCAGTAGCCTTATGGGGGTCTTCAACCGTCGACAAAAAAATGTCAGTTATTGTTTGCTCTGGAACAGCAGGGCGGCCAATTGTTGGGAGTTCTCGTACATGTCCACTTTCCTCAACTTTATGAATACTTTTAGATACAGTACCACGTTCTATAGGAGTTTTGTCTTCAAACTTGTTATTAAATATTTCACATACCTCTTTGTGTGTTCATGTCCTACAAATAATGTCGCAAATAAAACATACTCAAATTTCATAATATTATGGTATTACCTGTCACCACATCCTTTCAGTATTGAAATTTCAATTCTTTGACGCTCTGTCAGATGAACCATTGTATTTCACTTTGATTTCCATCACTGGTGAGCCTATCTTAAAAAAACTACTAGATATAACGAAATGAAACCGATGTTCATATCATGTTCATCAGTACAAAAACATCAAATACTTTTTTAAATTTTAACGAATAGCAAGTGGCCCATTTCATTTTGTCTTTGTGTTAATATCAACGGTTGCAATAAAAATATTATTTATTATTTCTCAAAATTAATCAATATTGGTCATTATCAGTGTGTATGCTGCATCGACAATAAAAAATTGAAAAATATACGGGTTGTCCTATTAAAAAATAAATATATTGTTCGTATATCTCAGAAACTGTACATCTTGCAACGTCGAAAATATTAAATTCAAAATCGCTGGTCCATCTTATATACATAACCAAAATTTTGTCATTGTATCTTCATGTTCAAGATATCTTCATGTTTCCATACTCTACGCGCGCACTGTATAGATTGGTGAAGTACCCTGTATTGGCGTAAATCCTTTAACGACAAAAATGACCGAAATCGCTCGAAGTATCAAATTTATGTTGATTTCACTAACAATTATATAGTTCGTACAGTATAAATTATTTGTTTTACACCGGTAGGTATGAAGGTTGCAGATAAATATTGTAATGATTGGAATTAATTTAAATATCTTTCCTAATGGGCATATATCTATCAAAAATGTAACATCATTGGAATATAAGCATTGGTTTGATTCTACTCGAGATCATGCCAATATTCACAAACCAGTCGGAATCTCTTCTTCTCGATTGAATGCAATTCGATTTTTTTTTTGAGGGAAAAATATTCAGAAATATGAATGTCTGTCCAATAGCGAAACAGTGTCACATTTTTACTCACCAAAGACCACTACGAAACCCAGAGGGGCCTTTCCAGGACCAGCCTAGGGTATTTTCATATATTGTTTTGGGCTTTTTTTTTCGATTATTAATTCTGGTATGAAAATTCTGGAAAAGTCAGTTTGCAGCCTTCTTGGTGCGCTCCTTTCTATAAATGCTTTCTCTGGAGATATTAGACATAAAATTGACTCTCTGCAATTACTTTCCACCCGTCTCATTCATTCTCTTGAGAAATTGCCTCGCTATACCAGAATTGATGTATACCCTCAGATGTTCTCCATCTTGGAAAAGTCCCAATGAGCTTCAAAATTTCGACGATTTAATGTGCCATACTTTGGAAAATGTTACTAAATATTTTTTTAATGAAGATTCTTGGTTAGAGGCAACTTTTACGTTGAATCTTGGAGGTCTGGGGCTCCGTTTGGCTTTTTTCCTAGCTTAACCTTCCTTCTCAGCTTCCATGAGTAGTGTATCCATGCCCATATACGGAACACTTCAAATCACATTCTGTACCAGCGTTATTTAAATGCGAACTCGAACCACCACATCAAAACGCGTTATGTCTGTCGAAATATGGAAAAAAGTGTGACTGTTGATGATAATAGTCAAGAGTCGAGAAAAAGACCAAAGCGAAAACTTAAAAGACAACAGGAGTACGAAAACAGGTGAGGGTGCGAAAACAGGCGTTGTATATAGTGTAACGAAGCATTTTTTCAGAGCTCCGTCACCAAGAACGGCTGAAAAAAATTCATCATAACTTTGGTACATCTCTGCCTATTTTGGGGTTTCATTCCCATGTTCGAAAATTAATGTACATACACAAAGATACTGGAATTCACATCAACATCATGCATGAAATATAACGGAGTTTTTCTATATCTTATAAAATGGGGAAACGCTCCGGTGATGGTTTTTGTGAAAAGCGGGAAAGAAACCAAACTCGTCATTGGAAAAACCACGTCATTTTTCGTAACAGGCACGAAATCATCCTTCAGATTGCCGGTCCAGTTTCGATTTATCGAATAAAAAGTGCGACGTTTTTACCCTGAAAGGAACAAAAAACGCGTCTTTCTTAAGGCTTTTTCGTTTAGTTTTGACATGAATTAGACACCTATGAAAGGAACAGTGGCTTGTTTCTGTTGTTTTTCCGTAAGGCTTGTTACTGTTGTGCTTCTGTGAAACTGGTTTCAGTTATGATAGCGAAAATAGTGTGAGAAGAGTTTAGAGAAATATGGAAAAAAGGGTGACTGTTGATGATAATAGTCAAGGGTCGAGAAAAAGACCAAAGCGAAAACTTAAAAGACAACAGGAGTACGAAAACAGGTGAGGGTGCGAAAACAGGCATTGTATATAGTGTAACGAAGCATTTTTTCAGAGCTCCGTTACCAAGAAGGGCTGAAAAGAATTCATCATAACTTTGGTACATCTCTGCCTATTTTGGGGTTTCATGCCCATCTTAGAAAATTAATGTACATACCCAAAGATACTGGAATTCACGTCAACATCATGCATGAAATATAATGTTTTTTTTTTATATCTTATAAAATGGTGAAACTCTCCGGTGATGGTTTTTGTAAAAAGCGGGACAGAAACCAAAATCGCCATTGAAAAAACCACGTAATTTTTTGTAACAGGCACGAAATCATCCTTCAGATTGCCGGTCCAGTTTCGATTCATCGAATAAAAAGTGCGTCGTTCTTACCCAAAATAGAACAAAAAACGCGCCTTTCTTAATGGGCTTTTTCGTTTAGTTTTGACATGAATTTGATACCTATAAAAGGAAGAGTGGCTTGTTCCTGTTGTTTTTCCGTAAGGCTTGTTCCTGTTTTGCTTCTGTAAGGCTGGTTTCAGTTATGATAGCGAAAATAGTGTGAAAAGAGTATTGAATAGTGAAGTGATCCAGAAGCGTTGAGGCCTCCGTGAGTGGAAATTGTGAATAAATTGTATTTGAGCTTGGTTTCTCCGTGTACTGAAGCACCCTAAGTTTATTATTTCTGCATTTATTATCATTTCATTTTGTTCAATTATTTGCCCTTAATTCAAGTATTATTGCTTGCATTATTATTATTTCATTTATTCAATTATCTGTCGTGGCATTTGAATCTTTGTTCTACAATAGTATTCCTTCATTGCTTCAACTATTACCGGAGAATTTAAATATAATTTCTGCAATATTATTATTTACTTTATCCGAGCATTTGCCGTAAAGTTCAATTTGGTCAGAAGACTATAGGATGAATATTGGTTTATGTTATTTTTGAGTGGTACAATCGAAATTTTCGTGAAATCGATTGAGTGTTTAATCTAGGGTAATATTGAAACTTTACTCAATTGTTAGTTGGATTAAGGGCAAATATATATATGATTTATTTGCTAAGTTAAATGATATAAAGTGGATGATTTTATTTTTATTTCTCTCTGAAAAAAATTGGTGTCCCCGCTGAAAGAAATTCTCAATTAAGCTCTTGCAGGTGTTTTGTCGAGAGAAATCTTTCACACATAGTTTACAGATTTGACCGCTATTATAATTGTTGAGTTATGTTTTCAGTTGTTTGAGTTCAGGGAAAACGCTGAATGGAAACAACTGCCGCGAAAGTTTACATCGTTTCAATTAGTTAATTTCAGTTTTCCATTGTCTTGAGTTCAGGGAAAACGCAGAATTTAAGCCACTGACGTATAATGTAATTACATAACAACAATTATTTTTTCCCCGCTGTTCCGATTCAGAAACTAACCAAATCTAGTTTTTTTTTGTCCCGGAAAACATGTGCAGAGCAAAAGTTCACGAATTTCACAATTTATTGTCATACTCAGGAATAATATTGAATTTTGCGATTCGAGAAAGTGATTTGGTAACTAAGCTATATTGGCTCCATTGAGGGGATGTAAGTTATTTCATATTACGAAAAGACTGTGATGCTTTGTAGTATGTATCCACGCCCAGTTGTTAACGTTGCTTAAGCTCTGGAAAATCGCCGAGAATAAATAATAGTGAAACAAAGCCAAATATACAAATTTTGTTAAAAACAAAAGTCGTAGCCAAAAAATAATGTTTTGAGGAACAGAGAAAAAATATCACAGCCGGCATTATTGCAAACGTGAAACTTAGATAATAGACGAGTGGAACGTAGTATTCAATTTTGTTCTGGGGATTGATGAGGGGAAGTCGGGAACGTAAAATGAATTGCCTACAAACTTGAGAAATCACTTTCTGAGTCAGTCAGTTAACCGTGTTCAGGAAGAAATAGTTTTTTTTTTCTGTATTAATATTATTTCATTTGTTCCCTTAATTGCCGTGAATGTACCGTATATTTGGTAAGATATATGCCTTGAATTTAAATATAATTTCGACACTATCATATTAATAGGATTATATATATTACCCCCATTCAAAAGTCGCCAGACCAACTTTTAGATTTAAGTAAAAATAAATGTATCTGAAAATTGTTGTGACAAATCGTATTGAGTACTTGAATATATCATATGATTGAATACATATCACACACTATGTTTACATTGAAAAAGAAACCTTTTCCATTTTATAAAAATTATTGAAGTAACTCAGCAGACGTATTTATTCAAGTTGTAAGAATTCAGGAGAAAAAATAACCAAAGACATTTCTGATTGTCTGTCTCTCTGGCAATCGGCATTCAGCATCAAAAAATTGTACTTAAAGCGCACATTATTTTGTAATTGGTGTATACGATAAAACATTGCTTTACGATATATTGTTTAGCAACAAATAGTTTTGTGGGACATAATGCGCTTTGATAAGTTGCTCCTCAATTTTCCTGATAAACTAGGGTACCCACACTTCCCAGAAAAAAATTTGAACAAATACAATTCTTAATATATCCAATGCTGGATGAAATGACATAACACCACAGTTGTCGGTAAAAGAACAAAAAACCTGCGTTTGGCCAAAAAGTATGCAATCTAATGCCATTTCATCCATTGACTCATGAATGAACAAATGTGTCCATTGACTCATGAATTAACAAATGTCCATTGACTCATGAATTAACGAATGTGTTAATAGAAGCATTCGAAACGTCGTGGGAACCTTTTAAATCCACAAGACGATGGACGTCCGAAACGAAAGTAATCAAGTTACCACATCGTCTACAACCTTCAAACAAATGTTAATAGAATGATCTTATTCTCACCTGTTTGAAGTATAATTTCTACCCAGAAAAAAATTTGAACAATTACAATTCTAAATATATCCAATGCTGGGTAAAATGACATAACACCACAGTTGTCGGTGAAAATACAAAAAACCTGCGTCTGTACAAAAAGTATGCGCTTCAATGCCATCTCATCCATTGACCCATGAATTACCAAATGTGTTGATAGAATAATGTTATTCTCACCTATTCGAAGTATGATTTCAGATGCCGACGGTGGACAATAAATATCAATGTTATCCTTTAGGCTATTTATATACTTGATTTTTTATGACAAGACATAAAATTTATCAAAGTTTTTCCAATTTCACGATTCGAATACAATCTTCTGTAGCCATGCATGGAAAATGAAGTGATAATAATTTGTGTTTATGCTTACGAGGTTTCTGGTATTTTGAAATATTTGATTATTTCACAATGGGATTGAGATCTGACTGAATCATACTTTCATATGTATTTCTAGAGCAACAGGATTTATTAGCTACTATGTATTATTGATACGATAAAAACTCAAACGGAATGCTGTTGAGTTGTATCGGAAATACCAAATCTACCGTGTGACTGATATCTAATATAAATTCATGGTCTCCCAGAAAAGACCCTACACCATGATATTTTCATGAGGGTAGAATCATCTGAAGGAATGAAATAACGTACAGCTCATTCATAACAATGGTAATGATATACATACTCCCATTGTTGTACCCTCTTGATAAGTCTCTGAGAGTTTAAGTGTGATTTTCGAGTACAAATGATCAAGTGCGATTTGACCAGAATTATGTTTCATTTCCAATTATAATTAGTTCATATTCATAATCGATCTGGAAAGAAATCCACCATAGAATAAAGTCATGTTATTGTTGTGGGGAGTGAAATTCTTGTTTCAAAAACACCTACAACGAGAATGAAATGAGCTTTGATGGAAGTTATATAATGAAATGTTCGTTACCTCACATTTGACTATGCAATTAAAAAAACATATTCTTATTTTGTTGATGATACCCTAACGGATGCATGATAACTTTGTAGGTTACTTATTGTTGGTTAACCTGAGGATTTTGATATTATTATTTTTATTCCATCAATATAATCACTTTCAGCAGGCCCAAGAGCCCATTTACAGGTGTAAATGATTATCAATGAACAGAGGATTCGCATATGAAATCAATCAGGAATTGTTTTGATCATAGCATGCTCGAAATGTGTGAATAACAGGAAGGAAATATTAATATGGGGAATAACATTTACACTTTGATATTGTTGATGAAGGAGAATGAAATGAAATGTATTACAGGTGCGTGATGAATCAGAATCAGAATATTCTTTATTGTCAGAGGTAAAGTAATTCTTGTATACAAAGATAGGGTGCAAAAGTACAAGTACAACAAACAACATAACTAATATGAAACATGCATAACGTATAATAATAATATTTTTTAAGCAATGTTAAAGGCAAAGTTTTATATTTGAATGAGACCAATTATACGGGTTACAATTTAATTCTATAGGATGATACTAAAAGACCTCTCTAAGATATTCCTCCAATTCATAATAAGCTTTTGTGGCAAGTAACTTTTTGAGACTCTTCCTAAATTTTTTGTGGTTTGTTATTTCCTTCATATAAGTGAGCAGGTGGTTGTACATCCTCAATCCGGTATATATGACCAAGCCATTGATTGAGCTAGTTATTGGCAAAGGTAATCTCAAATGATTTTGTTGTCGAGTTATGTGATCTGATGAATTATATTTGAATTTGATTCTATTTTTGTGGACTAGACTGACTGATTCGATAATGAAAATTAACGTGAAAGTGAGAATACCTTAACGTACAAATGAAGGCCGACAGGGTTCCCTAAATTCTGCTTCTGACAAATGTCTTACTGCTCTTTTCTGTAGAGTGAAAATTGTTTCAAAAAATGTTTTGTTACAGGCTCCCCAGAAGGCGATACCATAACTTAGGTGGGATTCTATAGGAGCATAATATACTTACCTGGTAGCAGTATATCCAACATCGTTGGGAATTATTCGCATTGCATACCATCCCGAGGCCAGCTTTTTGCTTAGATTCAAGATGTGGATATCAAATTTCAATGATGCATCTGCAGTCCAAGAAATGTTGTAGTTGCTTTTCTTATGCTCGTATGCTCCCCTAGTAACAGTTCAGGAAGATTGCAGTGGAGGCATATAATGTTCGTTTTTGATATATTCAGTGATAGTAAGTTAGAGTCAAACCATTCTTTAATGCGGTCAATATCTCTCGAAATGGTTTGAAATAGGTGGGCCTCATTCTTCTCATGCCAATGAATGGTATTATCCTCGGCAAATAGGGTGAAACTTGGTCATGTCATTGATATATAGTAGGAAAATTACAGGCCAAGTACCAGACCTTGAGGTTCACCAGTGCAAATAGGATGAGGTTCTGAGTGATGGTCTGTTCTGACAATTTGATAGCGATTTGACAGGTATGACTCGGGTCATTTCAGCGTAGTGCCCTCTAGTTTTTGCAGGAGTATTCTGTGATTGAGACAGTCAAATGCTTTGGACAAATCACAGAACAGTGCTTCAAGAAATTCTTTTTTGTCAATATCAGTTTATACATCAGTGAGGAAGTAGGAAATGCGTGGAACCCTCAACATTGTGTATGAGAGGAGATTATTTATAATTTTATATATGAGACTAACTTTGCAATGTTTTCCGAGTGATATTAAAAATTCAATGCATCGATAATTGAGTTGTAGTTACAGTCTCTCACAGACTGTGCTTTCAAAAGTATTAAGTTTTCAAAATGTCCTCCTAACATTTTCTTTGGCAGTGATATATCTCTCATGAGACGGAATCCGAACATGACTGCAATACTCCGGTTGACCTCTAACTAAGGATAAATACATTCTTTTATAGAACCAACTGATTTTGAGACTATAAAGTTACTCAAGTTTTTCGTTGGAGTTGTGATGACATTTTCAATGTCATGAAAAAAGGTGAGTTATTTTTCTGGTCTGGTTTGACTTTCTAATGGAAAGTATGGAATTGCCCTACATACGTTCTTTCTATTCTTGTTCAGGATAACTTACTGATTTATTTAAAACTCATCTCCATACCTATAATCATACAGTGCGGCAAATCAACTTCAACATCGTAGCTACAAAAAAAAACGAGTCGATCTACATACACTGATATGTAGTTAGAAGAAATTTCATCATTTGCAACAGAAGAAAATGAATGATTGATTACCTTACGGGATTTTTGAAGATTAAACTGAAAATCACTTAAATAAAAATATATGCAAGATAAAATTACGGAAATGATTTTAGTGAAGTGATCTTCGTACCAAGTCAATATATACAGGATGAGACTACATATTTTTTCTCTTTGATTGTATTATGTACCAGGCTTTATATAAAGAACATTTTTCCAAATTCATACTCTACATCCCTTAAAGTTTGAGTCAACTACTCTGATAAATATTTCTTCATTTCATCAGATTATGAATAGTTTGATTGTTCTAAAAATTTATTATACTATGATAAATACTATTCCATGCTTATCACTGAAAAATTTGCTATTATAATTTCAAGTCCAGTAGAATATCAAAGTTTGTTGTTCAAAGAAGAAAAAACAATTACAATGATAATTGTTTCAACCATGATAATTGACCTTGGTGTTTCAGATTTGTGTACATTGATAAATAAAAAAATTTTGAAAATATTGATAAAGCACGAAAAGAAGTTATTAGAATATATTACTATATTTGACTTTGCTACAATTGATTAATTTATTGAAAATACATTGTTTAGTGCGTAAAAATTATACATACAAACATAATAACTGCTATGGTTTTATTGCTATTTCTGCATTCATATTTTCTGGTGAATTGATATGAAATGGTTTTATAGGAAATTATTGATTTATGGATTTGTGTAATATTTTGAAGCTTGATCCTAATTATATCCTCTGAATTTACAACTATATTATTATTTTTTTTTTGATAACTCGAGATATGACCGAGTACATAGGTTAAAACGAACCTTGATCATATACTGATTAAATTGTTTGAATAGGCCCCTCTTGGAGTAAATTCTCGTTGTCAATATTTTTTAGTTGCACAACCCTCAGTATAGAAACTCTGAAGACTTTTTAAAACACGCTTTTGTACTGCCAATTGTGTGAGAAAGATTTAGTATTGAGTAGAGTGAATCCAAACTATACATCATTTGGCGGTATTTGAAAAATCCTCATATTGGGTTTTCTAAAGTGTTTCTTTGGTAAAAGTAAATGTGAGGTTCGACAAACACTTGTTTTTTTTAGGAGTGGTGTGTGAATTTATAACACTCTGTATATAGCCAGGGTTCAGTAATCTTCAACATCCAAAATAGAATAATGTGTCATGTGGCACATCATTGGAAAGATAATTCAATTCTCTTTCCAAACATCCTATTTTACTTCATTTCGTTGACATGTAACTTTGCGGCTTTTTATAGTCCCCCTTTTGAACTGTTCGACGTAGAACAATGAAATGAAAGTATTGTATGATATCACCGATACTACTTTTTAAAATAAATGTCATTGTGATTGCCCAATAGATGGCGCATGTGGCACATCGTTGACAAGATAGTTCAATTCCCTTCCCAACCATCTTATTGTTTTTATCATTTCGTTTCTTTGTTTTTTCACAATGTGCATTCGAAATGTCAAGCATAAGTGCGGCTTTTAATAGTCCCTTCCTCTGTTAACCTTTGAATGGTTCAACTTAGAACAATGAAAAAAAGGTATTGAATGATATCACCGATACCACTTTCTGAAATGAAAGACAGCGTGATTGCCCGATAGATGGCGCAGGGAGGCATCACCTTTGAAATTTCAAATAGCATGAGGGGTTGTGTGGCTCATCGTAGGAAAAACAATTCAATTCCCTTCCAACCATCTTTTTTTTATTTCGTTCATACATTTTTTTACAATAGGTATTCTGCAACGATATAGGATGAGTCCTTCTAGGATTCAACCAACATTAAAACTGAACTTAATGATGATGATTTTTTTTTACCTTCAATAATATCAGGAAATATTTTGTTTTCTTTTATCTCGAAAATCGTCAAAAAAAATTGTGTTCTATATTTTCATGCGATTACGTGAATGATAATCAAAACCTTCGTTCTTCTGCATTACATTGCATATATTATTACCAAGCAAAAAAATAACCATTGGAAAAAAATTTTTGAGGACAACTTTTTTTTAAGTCTTGTACTATAACGTATGGAATGAGTTTAAGTCATCGCTGACAGTGGTTTAATTAATTTTTATTGAATTATTTGGTTTTTGAAAGCTTGTCGCACGAAGTGTCCATATAAGTAGGTACCACTTGATTTGATTGGGCAGTGATTGGTTGGTAAGTAAGAACTTGTAAAAGTATTCAATCAATCAATAATATATATACTATCGGGGAACAAAGACATTGTAAACCAGTAATAGTTCAATTCATATCCTTTTTAAAGAAAATGGAAGGGCTGAGAAGTTGCAAAAAGTTCAAAGGAACTGGGATAAGCATTTCAAATGAACTTACGCTGGAAGAAAGAAACAAATATAAAATTCTTATATTAAGGGGAATGAACTATTAGTGAACCATAAAGCATATACTGTGGAAGACACTGCTGGAGAAGAAGATACAGGAAGTGAAGGCGGAGACCGAAAGGAAGATCAAGCTCAACCTGCAAGAAATAGTATCCCAAGAACTGAACAGAAGCTGAATAACCAGCCCACTAGGGAAAGAGACGAAGACATCGGCGAAGGAGAAATCTCACAGCTCCCGAAAAAGACAAGAACTATATCAGCATCATCAGAAGGAAGAAACTCAACAAGATTACAAGAAAAAGAGTAGTCGGAGGAATACAAGAACAAGAGTCAAGCCTTGTTGAACCCTTCAGATTCTTTTTCCGCCGCCACTGACTGCTTATGAGAAAGGAATATTCATTTACTTGTACGGATTAGGAGCAATAATAAAAAAATGAATGCAAACATTTTCCAGTATCACAAAACTTTATAAATTTGAAAATAAAACATTCTCAATTGAAAATTGGAGAAATATTTTTTCAGATTGGAGTTACTTTTCGTGATATCTATCAGAAAACAACCATTTTCCCGCCACTCCGGTACGCTGGATATTGAACTACTTGTGATAGATATTGTGAAAACCCTAACTTTTAACCTGAAAATTCTGATAGTAAAAATTTGCATTTACATTGAGATATTTGTTCGAGAATCTTCTTATCCAGTCTTGACGAAGAATTAATATAGATTTATTCTTATTCTAAAAAAAGATTGCTCTCCAATTTTCAATTGAATGTTTTCTTTTCAACATAAAAAATCTTCCAAAATGTAATCTTGTACGATGGAAGATAGTAACTAGGGTTTATCTTACAGTCGTAGATGAGTCCACTTTTGATTTCATGAATCTCCGGTCATAATTCTGAAAAAGAAAATTATTGAAATATTTCTGTTCGTGTGTAATACACTTCTTATTGATAATTTCAATTTTATTCAGAAAATATTTCTTGAAAAAACAAATTGGAATCTACCATTCTTCAAGAAAAATAGTTTGTTTTTTCTTCTGCAGTAACGCAGAAATTTTTAAATCAACAACTTGGCAGTTATCGAAAGTAGAGAAAGTGTCTCATTGTCAGTGTTTCATCAGTGCATGTAGTAAAACAGATCAATTCGATATCCCTTCAGATGGAATGGTTGAATATACGGTTTTAGAAATGGCAGACATGCACTTAATGTATGGAATGGCTCATGATAATGCTCGTACCGCCAGACGAATGTATCGAGAAAGATTTCCACAACGTCCTATTCCCAGTACACAATGTTCATCAATATCGACTGTCGTCCCCGTGAAACGAGTATTTTCAAGAGGTCTGCTGTTCTCATAGAAGACCCAGGAGAGGAAGCTGTCCTCAACGAAATTGTGCAAAATCCAGACACTAATATAAGACAAATTGCGCACAGTTGAACGTAACCCATATATTAGTATGAAAAATTTCAAAACAGCAAAAACTTGATTCCTACCACATACAGCGTGTTCAAGCTCTTGTGCCGAAGGAATTTTCCAAAGAGAATGGCTTTTTATATATTTGTGAAAAAACACTGTTTTTATCTCAAGTGTTATTCACCGATGAGGCATGTTCTTCAGTAAAGCCATCAATAATTTCTACAACAATCATGTGAGCTGATAAAAACCCACACGCCGTGATTGAAAACCATTTTTAATATATGTTTTCTGTGAATGTTTGGGATGAAATCGTAGGGGATTTCCTTATCGGACCACATATTCTGCCTCATAGACTCAATAGCGACCATTACTGACATTTCCTGGAATTTATTTTACCCGGACACCTAGAGGAGATCCCACTGAGGAAAAAATTTCGAATTTGCTTTTTGCATGATGGTGCTACAGTACACTTCAGATTGGTTACACCAATATTTGGAAGAAAATTATTCCGATCGCTGGATTGGGCGTGGTGGGCCACAACCATGGCCACCAAGGTCACTAGATATGAATCCACTCGATTTTTTCCTTTGGGGGCACCTTGAATCGTTAGTGTACCGAACTCCACTTCATAGTGAAGAAGACATGAGGAATCTCATGCAAGAGTCATGCACAATTATTAGAAACACCCATGGTATTTTTGAGAGTGTCTGCCAGTCGCATAAACGCCAGTCGCATAAACGCATGCATTGAAGTCGGCGGTGGCCATTTCCAGCGGTTGCTCTGACTTATAGATTTCAATAATGGTCTTTTTCTAAACTTTTTTTTTTCCTAGGAGATTTATGTTATTATACTTTTTTGATAATGAAGTTATTCAGCAATAAAGCTGTCCTTAATTATTTTGCCATAATAGTCAACTTTGTGCAATACATATTCATCCTGAGTTCTAATAAGAAGGGTTGGGTGCTCCATAACATTACATGTTCTCTACACGAGCGGAAAAATTCCATTATTTCATGCGATACTGGAAAAATGTTTGCATTATTTTTTTCATTATAGCTTCTAACCCGTACAAGTAAATAAAAAACTTCAATCGAACAAAAAAAATGTCAAATGAAACAGCATTGAATATTCCTTCCTCATAATCTGTCAGTGGCGACGGAAAAAAATTCTGAAACGGTTGAACAAGGCTTGACTCTAAAAAAAGGAGAACCCTTTGAATTATTTGGGAAATGAATAACTTTATATGGTGCGCATTGTTGAATGGATTGTACTTGCCTTCTTCGAATTGATTATTATCAAAAATGTCGAAGTAAGCTCCAAAAAATCTTGAAAAAAAATCATTTTCATCACCCTGTTCTCGAAAACCAACCCGTTTGGGACATGTGTTCATATGAACTTTTCGACCTGAAATCTTCCAAAGATTTACCTTCCGAAGTTTGTTAACGCACTTAAATAACACCTTGTATAAATATACAGTGATCGGCAGAAAGTACCTACGCATCATATGGAAAATTATTTTATCAATAAACTTTGATAAATATCGATACGTGCAATCGCTTCTGCATCAAAAGAAACCCCAGAAGACACTGTAAAATGCCGTCCGTCTTTTCGTGTTCGGCAGGAAATTGAAAAAAATACAAATAATGTCTCAAAACACACTTATTCGAAAAAAAATCAAGGAATGTTATTCGAAAAAGTTGTTCAGAATAACATTTTATAGCTATGTACATGTTTTGAAAAGAATCTGGACTAAAAAAATTAAAATAAATTTTTTGCTATTGAAAAAATTTGAAAAAATTCATTTCTGCCAAAGGAACTCATTAGTGAAGCCAACAGCAATATTTTAAATGATATTTTGTAAAGATTTGCAAAATATTTCAATTTTATTTGGAGAGAATTTGGAAACTGTGAATATGCCATGTGTTCAGCTGCTTCATAAATACTCAAATATCTCCAGGACATTATAATCCCGATACTGTTAATCATCAATGAATGCCGTTGTATCTACAATAGTTTAATAGAAAAAAAATATTCGAACAAAAAATTATTTGATTTTTGGCAAATTGTTGGAATCATACATACCTACAATGTCATCATTGTTGGGTACATCGCAGATTTAATCATGATCGAAGAGGCCATGAAACAATTGACTAATAATGATAATATGTTACTGAGAGTTTTCGAACGATTTAGTATTGTTATTATATATCTAGGTATTTTTATCGTCTTTCTTATATAGTTTTTTTCATTGTAAAAGTGATTTTACATTTTGTTGTGCGTCAAAAAAAATTAGAGACACCCCAAGAAAAGATAAGTTTGCAGGAGAAAATTAAGCTCGTCCTTATATGTGGTGGAAGTTCTCATAGTTCCAGAAAAGCAGCAGATATATCCAAATAAGAATATCCATGGATCTACTGTGTTGCCTATCTCAAACAAATTTAAAGCTACAGGCAGTGTAGAAAATCGTTACAAAATTCCATATAGTAAGTCCGTCACTAATGAAAAATCTATTTGAAGGAGTTTGAAGAATAATAAATTTCGTGCATACAAACCAAAATTCATCCACACCTTACTCGATAGAGATTTCGATGCCCGCTTATATTTTTCATTTTGATACCGAAGCATGATTGAAGTATGCCAAAATTTCCCTACAAAAGGACTTTTACATCAAACGGTATTGTCAGTTCCCAGAACTGTAGATGGTGGGCGGATGAGAACCCAAATTGGACGATAGAGACAAAAAGTAAATTTTCCTTCAGAAAATATGTTTGGTGAGGCATATTAGATACGCAGATCGTTGGGCCTAAGTTTTTTAGGATCAACTTTAATTCATGAAATTATTTAGAGTTTTTAAATATCGAGTTTTTTATTTCTTACATGGATTACCGCTTGAAAGAAGAAATTATATTTTTTTCCAACAAGACGGAGCGTCGATACATGGTACCCTTGGAGTCAGAACGTGGCTTAACGAACACTTTCCTCATAAGTGGATAGAAGGATATTCAGAAAACCCGTGGCCTGCAAGATCCCCAGATTTGACGCCCTTGGATTTTTTTTATAGAGGTTCATAATATCGACTATTCAGAAGAAGTAATACGACAATGTATTGATAACATTACACCACAAATGCTGCGAAATGTGTCCAAAGAAATGAAATCCATGTATTGAACGTCAGGGTAGACATGTCGAGTAATGGACAATCACAAAGTTTCGAGTATGTATGGAATTGTTTGGTTTATATTTATTTCAGTTTCTAATTTTATTTTGAATTGTTTGAAAATAAAAAGATAAAAATTTGTAAGTTCTTGTTATGTCAAAAATCATATCAATTTTCAATTCTAATAAAAAATTCAAATTAACATTGTATGGATACATGGAACTCCATTGATGATGAATAGTATCGGGATTATAATGTCCTGGAGATATTTCAGTGGCCTCTCATGAAGCAGCTGAACACATGGCAAATTAACAAATTGAAAATTTCCTCCGAATAAAATAGAAATAGCTTGGAAATCTTTACCAAATATTATTTAAAATATTACTGTTGGCTTTACTTATGAGTTTTTTTGTCAGAAATGAATTTTTTCGAATTGTTTTTTTATGGGAAAAACTTTTAACTCAGATTTTCTTCAAATCATGTTCCTATAAAATGTCATTCTGAACAACTTTTCCGAAAAAAATTTCTCGATATTTTTTCGAATAAGTGTGTATTGAGACATAAATTCCATTAGAGGCGATTGCACGAATCGATATTTGTCAAAATTCATTAATAAAATGATTTCCCACATTCTGCCGGTCACTGTATAACCAAAATGTGTAAGGATATGAAGTCTCACTCACCTCTCAATTAATAACGTTTTTATTAGTCCGCTACCAAATAGAAACTGATACTAGGAGATCTCAGTCGATTTTTATACTTGTACACATTCTCAAGTTTTTCACATGAATCGTTAATCATGTCGGGAGTTATTTTATTGATTACTAACCAGACGCGTTTTTTCAACGTCTAGTTTGTTTCCCGGACACATTAAAGAATCACTAGATTGTGCATTTCGATGACTACAACATGATTTTCAAATAGATACATTTTTAAAACAAAAAAGTTTGCGTTCATTTTGACTGCACAATATTCTTTTCACTACAAAACACGAGTTTTTTCTGACACTTTGTACTAAAAAATACGATGATCACAGCCCCCTATGATGTTCGCTGACGCTGGTTATGAATGCTATGCAATAAAGCGCGTATAGAAAATCAATAAAAACGCAAAAAAACTATTTTCTACCACTTGTAATTACTCAAATCTCATGTAAAATTGAAAAATGGACTATTTTCAATCTCAAAATGTTATTTCCATGCGACTACAACAAGTAGAAATCAACAAAATCGCTGCCGAAACTGTGACGCAAATTGAATATGTTATGTACTACCTTCATGAAAAACCTTATGTATCCTTATGAAAAATTTATGAGATAATAATTTTGTACTACTTGTAGTAACCCAAAATTGATATAAAATATTAGAATATAATATGCTATGTTCTAAACTGTTTATTTCATGCAACACAATAAAAATTTGGTGCCCAAACTGCATCTATTATAGTACGTACCTTCCTATGAAAAATTGATAAAATCATAACTTTCTACCACTTGTAGTAACCCGAAGTTGATATGAAATGAAAGACTATAATATGTTACATTCTAAACTGGTATTTTCATGCAACTACAATAGGTAAAAATTAAGAATTTATAGCTAGGAATCTATTGGTGCCGAAACTGCGACGCAAACTAAATTTGTTCATGAACCTATATGGAAATCAAATTAATAGAGAATTCTCAACTATTCTTTGTTTGTTGTAGACAAAAATAATAATAAAAAGAATCAGCTTTTAGTTATTGATTCGGGTTGCTGTAAAGTGACAAAATATTCAAATAATAATAATAATCAATCAGTCATATCATTTTGGGTATTGTAATTATTGTTTATAAAAAAACGCAATTATTATAAATTATGGCAGTAGGTTGATTGAAAGTGGTGGCTCGTTCTTGCTTTAGAGCTTTATTACTTGAGTTTACAGAAGTTGAAACAGACCTCATTGCGTCAATTATTTCCTGATGGTGACTCAAATCTATCTGCAGATATGATTTTATCGAGTCACTACTTCCATGTCCTGTGATTTTATTCAATTTCTGTTCACCAATTCCTGTTTTAGCTGAAGTTGAAACGGCAGTGGCTCTTGCAGAGTGATTTGTTATTCTGACCTTTTTGACGTCAATTCCAATTGATGATGCCGCCGATTTGAACCAGGAAGAGACCGTATTTTGTCCAGCCGGAGTGTTTTTGTACCAACCTTTGGAGTTGGGGTACTGCCAGTTTGGATTGGGAGTTGAAAATAAACGGATGGTTTTGACGAGACGATCTCGCTTGCTTGTTTAACTTTTTGGGAAGTCCAACTGGCCATTGAGTATATTTGGTACTAACCACTTACTGTCAGCCATTTTTTTTTGAACCGCCTTGGGTAGTTTTAGAGAAAACTGGATTATATTCAATGCGACCTATTGGTTTTCCTTGATTATCAATTTCCCCCACAAAATATTTCATGCATGCTGCAGCTCCTTCATTCCCTCTCCAGGCCAATTCATGAGCAGTGATGTAAATTTTTTTTTTTTGCAATGCCCCCGGGGTGTTTTCATTACAAAGCTCAATATTTTTTTTTAAACTCGTCTGCTGGTAATGCGGATAAACTTGTCTTCCTCTTGGCTGGGTCATTTTGTAACATCCGACGCTTAGCATTTTTTGCAGCTCTTACGTTTTCAAATTATATATCAGAAAGTAGATTCAATTTGCGATTGTACCTTTTGGAAGAAAGTTCTTGCAACTGCTTGGCTGTGGAATTCCATAAAACTTTTACTACACTCTCCTTGTAGTCTTCGGAAATCTTTTTCCGCATATTGAACCCATAGTCTTCGAGAATAAGCGCCAGTTCCTCCACAGGTATATCCGCTCTCTCAAAATTATACGATTTTTCTTCGCAAAAGTTTGTTAACTGCCTCCATATGCTTGTCTTGGATTCCTCAGTATCCGCGGGTATTAACTGCTGAATCTCCTGACGAATACTTCCTTTACTTTCTTGACCGAAGCGAAAAATGGTTGTTCACGTCATGCCGCTTGACAGATTCGGAACTCGAGTACATTTTAGGTTCAGGTTTTTTCTAGTTTCCATTATAACTAAACAATGTGAGTCAATCAAAACATTCTGTTTGGCTAAAGTCTGGTCGAAGAAAAAAAATCAGCATTGTTGAGTGTCAAAAAATAAATTCTGAAATTATTTCATTTTTAAACACAATCTGGTGTGGAATTTTCTTACCAAATACCACACGAGGTTAAATTATTTCCGAAATTTTTCGAGCTCATGAATAATTTTGGAAAATTATACCTCGTCTTCTACTTAGCTTAGAATATTCATTAGCTCGAAAAAATTTCCGGAAATAATTCAACCTCTAGTGGTATAACAAGTGAATATTTTTACAATTTTAATAAAAATTAACATCAATTTCAACTCAAAATGTATCAAAATGAAAACCGTGGAACCTCCTTTCTTAATTCCTTAGTGTGACTCACTGCACATACATAGAGTTCAACAACCTAATTATTGACCCACCTATTCTGCACGAACTCAATTTCAGTGTACCTAGACCATCGTCTAGAGTAGACAACACGTTTTATTTACCAATACCACGAACGGATATCTTGAAATACTCACCACTGCATAACATGTGTGTCAATTGTAATTCTGCAGGTTGTCAGATTGATATTTTTGACTGTTCAATCTCTGCGATTAAATCATATTACTTCAGTTAATCTCGATATGTGTTATTACTTCGTTGATTTATTATTTTGTATTGTACTGTATTTGTAACTTCCATTCCTGTTCTGTAGTTGGGTGTAACCTGTAGACCAGTGTATCAATAAATAAATAAATATTTTCTTTCGAGATCAGGAGTGTGTTCCATTGGAAGTTTCCTTTTCAGATAGTCTCCCGAGATCAGTAGATCTACCGTAATCCATGGTTTTATTTTATGAAAACCATTTTTTCTTATGACATTAATTACAGTTGCCTGACGTATGTAATGTAGTGATTTGACAATGAAATTATCGTATGATTCTTGCGTTTCATTTCATGTTAAAATATCATCCCACTGGTCCATTTCTGGAAGTGATTCTAGTTTATCGTATTTGATTTTTCAATATTTTATTGTTTTATTTGAATTTTGGTTTTTTTCAAACGGAGTAGGCGAAGAAAGGGAGAATGAGTGATGGTCTGTTATGCCACTATGAATAACTGATGAATAAAATTCAATTTGATTACGCAGCAGGCAATTGTTTTTCCTGATGAAAATATGGTCGATTATGGAGCTTGATCATCCAATTTCTCTTGTTGGAACATTGTTATATGAAATGAAGCCATTTTCGATCATTATGTTTCAGTAGTGATTAACATATTGTGAATTTGAGTCTGCTAGATTTATATTTATGCCGCCAACAAACATCTCTATTGTCTGTTCATCAATATTCAGAAACTAATTTTGAAGGTCGTTAAGATATTCATCCATTTATTTTCAAATAGGTAAAACCTTATTGCATGTAAATCATATTTTTTTCGTAGAACAAGTGTGAATACAGTCTTATACTAATTTATAAGGGTTCTAACATCTACTAATAATAGTAATATTGTATCGGGCTACTATACTTAGGCTTATACTATCTATACATACATACATATACTATATAAAGGCGTCGGAAAAGATAAATTGAACATTAGAAAAAACGATAGAGAGAAAACAAAACAGTAGTTATTCTGGGTTTGGAAAGTATGTTTTCACACCATGGTATACTTGTTTGGAAGGGGGAACATAGTTGAGCTCTGACAATAGAAAGAAGTTGTTCGTTGTTTTGATCATTGTAATGGTGGGTGAACAGTTTATTGTTGATACGTATGGTACGTCGAAAAACTGAACAAGTCTTGTTGATTTGTTTGGAATTCTTTTTTCGAGTGAAGACCTGAGGAAGGGGCAATTATAATATTTTTTAAATATTTCATAACACATTATTACTATACTTTGTAACGATATATCTGTTACATTTCTTATTGATATGCTCTATGCTCGAGATTTATTCAACTTATAAATCGTACATACCAGAATCAATCCACCCAGCGCACCTGCCTATCTCGACGTTCAATTCAAGAAAGAGATCGATCATTCCTTCGGTTCGAACAATTCACCAATTCTACCTGAGATTTTTCGCAACCTATTCTTGGTTTTTCTCTATTGAAAAACACTGATGAAAAAAACACTGCTTGACGCTATGAAAACAACTGTCATGATACCATTTTCAAGAGACGATAATGAAGGCGCATTCTTCACGACCTGAGCAGTGAATACCAACCCGTACTACCGTAAAGATAACCGGAAAAGTTATGAGAAATTGGTTATGTATAAGGAAGTCACGAAAAATTCGTTACACACCACCACAACCCGGTGTAAAAATTTGGAAACCTAGAAGTTTACAATGTTCATCCTTTTGCAACTGAAACCAGGTATTGAAAGTAACAAGGAATTCTAAAACTATAAACCCAAAAAAAATTAAAAGGTTAAAAAAAAAAAAAGGGTCAAATGAGTTCAAAGCCAACCCTAACTTTCAACAGCCCTGTATACTGACAGGCAAAACGTTGAAAAGTATTCAAATCAAACAAAATATTTGTAAATCATAGCATTCACAAAGCTGAAGCTTCTACTCGTTGCACTCCCGGCAAACTAAATGAGTGAAGGAAAAGATACATTTGAAATAAGTAAATAGTAGCATTAACCAAGCTGAAACTTCAATTCTCTGTTTTCACAACAGACTAAATGAACGAAGGAAAGAAAATGGTTGCGATGAATGACGACATCCAGGCCCAGAAACTGTGTAACCGGAGTCCTCCCAAACAATCCAGCCAGAGTGTCCTCGTCACTGCAAGGTATTAGGTGCTGCGCCGTTGAGGAACACTCATAACCACTCGTCCCCAGATTACTTGAAACAACCACCGATCTCACCGAATCAGGACAAGGAAGGCCCCATTCAACACAAACCTGGTGAAACAAAATCATTCCAGTACGAAATATAACCAATTTTGGTTTTACCAGCTGTCACCTACAACTGGAGTAACTACAGCGTCACCAAACTAAAAATGAACTTATGATTCACGATACAAAATACCAAAAAGGGACGGGAATGTTCCCGTTTTTGCCACTGCGAGCAAGTCCTCAGCCTAAGCAGACCAGTCGAGCTGAGGTCGGCTCAGTAGTTGCATCCAGCCGTCACCTTCAAGACCTAAAGTCATGATCACCCGTAGACTCACGAATAACCAAATACAACCCCCCAATACCTTCCCTTCGAAAGATCCTGTCGAAAAAATTCAACAGCCAAACCAAACTATGCACGCACCTAACAAAAGCGAGTCCCTTCAAAATTTTGAGGTTGCGCTAGCTTAATTATAAATTAGCCGAGAAAAAGAGACAGATACGATAAAGAAATAAGATAAATAGATAAGAGAAAAGATAAGATGAATAAGATAAGATAAGATAAGCATATGAGAGATTCAAACTCATGGGAAATAGCACCCTAGCTCGACATTACAGTAACTACGGTATATTGCCAAAATTGTGAAACATCAAAACTCATTACCTAAAAAGAAGGTATCATCGAAAAATTTTATGTTCCATTGGAAATTCATTAAACAATCTCAAACGAAGTGAAATACATCACTTCCAGCTAAAGACAAATGTTTAATACGGTAAGATACGATACGATATTATGAGACAATTTTCAACGAACTGAAATACATCATCTCCAGTCAAAGATCCTACTGTCTAATACGGCAACGATACGATAAGACATCAAACGGAATAAAATTCATCATTTCCAGTTTAAGATCTGATTTTCTAATAAAGCCAAGAGAAGTAAGAAACGACAAGGAAATGACAAGTGGAATACATTGATGTAGTCTGTAACCAGATTTCATGAAAGACAAAGTAATTTTGTACAAATTCAAATTGAAGGAACTACAAAAAAACAGCAAAAATGATTCAAAATCAATCTCTCACATAAGGTGTTGACAAGGTTCCTTTTTGGAAGTACAGAGTTTCCATCAGGAATTACCAAAAGATAAACACTTCCTCGAAGTACAACCTTAGTCGACCCTTTTTGCTACGTTCCACATCAACATATACACGTTTTCCTCAAAAGTTGACCTTGACAACTGAACGATAAGTAACTGCAAAGGAAAAAGGCAAGGTAATAAGGTGTATCGGTTTATTCACTTCCCTATTGAAAATGTGTTACATTACCTATTGAAAATCTTAGCGACATCTAACCGTCGGTAATGGAACAATCATTACGGCTAAAGAAGGAGAGCTGTCGCAAATGATCTGACAGTACGATCATATTTAAGGCGATGGACGTGACATTCTCGCTCCTTTTTTTATCTTTCGGCAATTTAGATATATTGTTTTCTGAAGTTCGCCATTAAAGAGTAGAAGATGCCATGTTGAAATAATTTATTAAATCAGAGCATTTTCCTTTCTCCGCGAATATGAATTCAAATCAGTGAATAGTGTATGATGTCAAGGAAAGTATGTATTGAGAACTATGTTTGGACCGTAGATATTTCAAATATGTCACATTCAAATAAATAAATCTCGAGCATAGAGCATATCAATAAGAAATGTAACAGATATATCGTTACAATTTGCCTGTCTTCTATTATCTGGACTGGGTATTTTGAATTCATTTCTTAGAGCTACGGACCTGACTGTATTATAGTCTGGGTATATTTTGTATTCTTTGTAATATAGGAATCTCAGGAATATGTTTTAAATTTTTTCTAACCTATTCTCATGAACCAGATGACAAGGATGCCGGACTACAGCACCATATTCAAGTTTTGGTCGAACCAGAGTGTTATAAAGTATGGTGATCGCTTTGGTGCCCTTCAAATGTGTACTTTGTCCCATTAAAAAACCCATAGTTCGTAGTGCCTGGGATGTCATGTGATCGAAATGTGGTTTATACGAAAGAGTGAAGTTATAGTATATACCTAAATCTTTTACAGTTTCTACCCTGGATAATGGAACACCGTTCATCGAGTAATTGTATATTGTCTTGATGAATTTTCGGGTACACGACAGTACAATACACTTGAATGTATTGAATGGGAGTTCATTTTCAATACTCCATCGATGGATACTATCGATGTCCTCTTGTAATTCGACAGTCTTGCAAAGTTCCGACCTCTCTATAAAATTTCAGATCGTCTGTGTTCTTTATATTTTGTGTAAGGTCATTTATAAATATAAGAAAAATCAGTGGACCGAGGTTTGATCCTTGAGGGACCCCTGGGTTTGCGCAGAATTTCCCTGAACAATTACTACCATATTTGACTCTGAAGTGTCGGTTGTTCAAGTAGTCTAGTCAACAAGTGCTTTTTGGACCAACTTCTTTCAGCGGTCTCCGAATTTTAATATATTTTTTTTTAATATGAAAATAATTCTCATGGTTTAGTTAGCGACATTATTTCAATATTTCCTGCCATATGACTTTTTATATGAATTATAAGGTATAGTAATATCACTCATTATTCATGCCAGCAATTTCAATAGTGGCAGTTAAGTGTTCCACTCTAACGCTTGTAAGGTCCCCTCTAACAACAGCTTCAGTTCCTTTCAGCATTCTTTTCTTACTATATTTTTTGTGATTGTTGCGGTTGAGTTGGAGGTATATTCCTCTAGCCTTTCGATCGTCCTTTTTTCCTACACTGTAACATACCTTTATGTCATCACTAGATAGATTGATTTCCAGGTTTCCGTTCAATAATGTGATGATTTCATCCCTTGTATTTTCATTCGACTTCTCAGGTACATTGAAAATTCTCAGATAACATCTCCTCGAGGTTTGATCGGGAATTTTTTTTTTTTTCCCAAATTTTCTTGATTGTATTTTCCAAATCGTTGATTTAACGCTCACGTGTATCTCCGAATTCTGGTTACTTTCTCCTCCAGAGTTTACGCCTCTGCTACGTTCTAAACAACAGTTTTTATAAACGTCTCACTTTTCAGGAATGATTTTATGATTGTCACTGATTAGCTGAAATCCATCTTGCTTTTCTTGAATAAATGAAGATATCAGCAGTTGATTGTCATTCATCAGCTGACATCCATCTTGGGCTGTGATATTTTGGATTTGCAGTTACTACTCTTTCCCAATCTTTTCTTTCATTAATTATGAATTTTATGCAATTTATTGTAGAATCATAGCTGGATTCAATAATTTCAGTGTAGGACAAAATCCATAAGCAAATCATTTCGGTACTAGATGAAATGACTAATCTCGATATCCAGTAAAGTTTTTTCCCAGTTGTTAGGTTTGATTTTTGAAACGAAATGCAGAGGTACCAGTTGTTGACCAGCACCCGGTAATTGACCATTTTTTTCATTAATGCGCGGCAATAAGGATACTTTATTGTTTTGTTGTTTGCATATGTCTTCAAACTTTGAATGGGACTCTGGTCTAGTTTGATCACAACTAACCCAAATGAATTTTGGGATAAGTAGGTCACTGTCATGTTTTCCCATTTTTTCGTCTTTCACTGACAGTGAACAAGTAATGTGGCAATAAGCATGGTAGGTAGACAACTTTTAGTAATCTCAAATCAACCGCTCATGTTGATAGTTCAAATAAAAACATTTTTGAGCTACTAATTGATGGAAGAATGAAGTCAAGTATTTCTATCGTAATAATTGTTGAAATGTGTGTTTTTACTTTTTGAATTCATGTGGTTATCTATTAGAACAAAATATTTGTTGAGGCTCCAGTAATTGACCACTTTGGTCAACTATTGGTGTTTCGAAGGAATTTATAGCTTAACGCAATTGTCTGTTCCACAGCTTTTGATAAGAGTGGAAGATTTAATTTTATTTAAAAATTATCGTTATTTCAGAGCGGACCTAGTAATTAACCACAGTTTTGTAGAGGGTCAACAATTGTTTTTTTGTCATGTTCAACAAGTGGTGAATGAATTTTAATTTATATCAGGTTGTTTTATTTTTAACTGGAGGTTTGATAAAACCACTGTAATTTCCAGAAAAAATTACTAAAACTGGAAGGAGATTCTTTAAATATACAAAAGCACAATTGCACAGTCTGTAAGCAGTATTAGCGATCATGTCCGCAATATTAGTCAAGCCAAGAGGCAACAAATCCAAAAACAGCCCTTGTATTGGGTGATCAAGGAATGAGAAATGCATCACTGCCTCGTTTATAATTTCTGCCGATGGACAAATCCATCCAATAATGATATTTGAAAGTATTTAAGCGGAAATTGTAAGAAACACCAATCCTGAGTGGGTGATGAAGGTCCTTTGATTAACTTTCATCTGAGAGCATGTTCAATTACTGTTTTTGTCTGTTCGCGCTTCTACCAAATAGGACACGCATTTTACAGTCAGCCGATGTATTCTGATTTGCCCCGCTAGTTATTTCCTATTGATGTTGATTGAATGTAGCCACTTTTCCACTTTCATTGAAGAATACCATACAGCAACTTTGAACAGGTTCTGTTTAAAATGGATTCTGAAATATAGGCAGTATATTTCACAAAATGTATATACGATGCTTTGCGAAAGATCAAGACGAAAAAGAAAATCCAATTAATTTTGACGTACCACATTTTCTATATTTCGATTGACTTATTTTCACAAAAATTATGGAATAATTTAAAAAAGCAGCAAAGGTGGAATGGTTCGACGATGAGTCATCTGAAGAAATGTATGATGTTTGGATAAATAATAAAAAAAAGTACACATACATAATGAAGGAAAAGTATATCAATGTCTCCTCCTTTATTGTGTACTTCTCGGCAGCTTTGTTTCAAATGTATCCAAACATCATACTTTTCTTTAGCTGACTCATCGTCGATCCATCAGATAGAATTGAAAAATGGATAATAATAATAATAAATAAACTGTCGAAGCGAAAACTTAGAGAAAAACTAAATCACACGAAAATAACAATGAAATTGAAAAACAAAAATTTATTATTGAGACTAAGAACTTGAAGGAATACAAAAATAATACGGAAATTGAAGAAAATTGTAGTGTGTGTTTCAACTCGTTAACAAACTAGAAAAACCGAGTACTTTTGAAGAATGCTTGAGTTTATAAATTAACATTGTTTTTCAAGATTATGTCAAAAAATCAGAACTTGTTTTTTATAATAATAAATCTACAGTTTTGTTTAGGAACTTATTTCGTTTCATTTAATCAAGTTGTCAACCAACAATATTGGGATCAAACTGTGGGGCAAATACACAGCAAAGTCATGGTAGGGCACCCAAACCGGACCCTGACGGCTGACCTCCTGAACCTGAACAGAACGAAGGCACGTATAAAAGTAGGTCTGTTGACTGGACCCTGCGGCCTAAGAAAACACCTAAACACCATGGGAGTACGCAGGGAAACTGTGGAGTGTAGGCTATGTGATGAAGAGGAGGAAACAGCCTCTCATATTATCTTCGCCTGTGACGCCCTAAGTAGAAGGCGACACAGAACCTTTGGAGAGATCAGCCCGGAAAAAGGGATGAAACCGAAGAACCTTATTAACAGGCTTCTAAACCTAATCAAGCGCACAAACCTGTTTGAATGAGGAAACACTGACGAGAGAGTGATACAATAGACCCCAGCTGATCGCAGTGTCAAGGGAAGCTAAGTGCCAACCCTGTCTCTGGCTCGTCAGCTTTCAACCAACCAACCACTGGGTAAGTGATCAAGTACTAGCTCTTGCTGGTCAATCACTGGTGATTTATGACAATTCCAATTCTAATATTCCCTTAACTACATTTCACCGTTCTTTTCAAGATTGCACATAAAATTAAGAATCCCAACCTTGGTCATTCTTGTATTCATTTTTAGTTTTCATGAAAAGTTTATATGTTAGTATCTATGAGTAATTTTTTGAGAATAGCTCTCAATTGGTCATCTATTGGTGCATTCACCCAATAACAAAAATGAAATCCAAAATTCAACGCATTCTCTGTGAAAATATTATTTCTGCAGATTGAGTTGTTCACCAAAATTTGTTATTGGAAATAACTATTTGTTGATCATATATCAGCTGATCCAATAATGAGACGTGATCATATTCAAAACCTTCTCTCTGTTCTGTCTGCGGCACAAAAAAACGCCACCGAATTTCAAGAGATCGATGACGAGCACGGCTCCAATAATGGTGGAATTACTACTCTCAAGAAAGCACTATGATTCTGGTTAACACCAATAAAAAGAAAAAATCAAAGTTCATATGTTTAATAATACATATTAATCAATGAGTCCATATTGAAGGCATCATCTCCTTTCACCCTCTAATGTTTTCTGTTTGAGATGATTGGACCTTCTTCAAAACATGATGAAATTCTGGAAAAAATGAAGTTGTGAAGATTACTCACTAAAATTCATGGGAAAAATTCAATATAATATATATTTATATATATATATATATATATATATATATATATATATATAGAGTGGCCACTTTTTTAATGGGATTGTATTGGTAACTTTTAAACCATAAGAGTTAGAAGGTCGGTCCACTGGGAAAAAGTTGCATTCATAGAAGCATTGTCAAGCAGTTCAAACAAATCGAGATTATCAGGGCTGGTTATTGAGATATCATAAGAAAAGTAAATTCTGTCATTTTGATTTTTCTTTTTTTCCCACTTTATTTCGAATATTATCAAAAAATGTCACAGGAGTTTTTCATTCGACAGTAAATTATCCTCAATTTGACATAATCAGATTTTGTATCCAACGTTTCGTACGCTCTGGGCCACCCTCAACCTCATTTTCTTCAATACGGACCTGCATATTTTATGACACTTTTCGGAATAACTTTCAACGCTGAATTCAACGATATATCATACAATGTCATTCAAAGTTGATTTTCTGGTGATTTTTACCCTTATCCAAATTTCTTTGGGTCGGATCTGTATTACATTTAGGTACCTTTAGTTTAATTAACAACATGCAATACATTTTGATAAAAAAATCAACTTACTCATCTTCAACTGAATGGAACGTAACAGAATCAAAGCAAGAAACAAGTAATATTTATTTACAAATTTCAAGAGGTGAAAAACCTAATTCATAATAATTAAACGAAACTATCATTTAATGAAAGAAAAATCAAATGATTATTCGAAAGTAAATGATGAACATCAATGAAGTAAGTGTTCGAAATGTCCACCATTTTGTATAATGCACTTTGCGGTTCTGGAACCCATACTTCTTATACATTTGCTTATTTCGTCTCCTTGAATACCTTCCAATACATTCTCAATCTTCTCGCGAAGAATCTCTATTGTCGAGTTCGTAGTATCATGAATTTTATTTTTGAGATATCCCCACAAATAAAAATCCAGCGGATTCAAATCCGGAGATGTGGCAGGCCATGCTACTGGACTTCTTGTTCCAATCCATGAATCGGGAAAAGTTCGATTTAGATAGTCTGTGACTATTCTTGAGTTGTGTGGACCATATCCGTCTTGTTGGAACCATGGACTATTACGCCGATACCGTATATGAAGATCATCCAACATTTCTTCTTTAATTTCTACATATTTTGCTCCGGTTAAGTTGCCGTCAATAAAATAGGGTCCCAGTAATCTATTATTCAACAAACCACACCATATGTTCAAAGAAAAACGATATTGATGTCTAACTTCATGAATTGAGTGAGGATTTTCTGTGGCATAAAAATGTTTGTTCCTTCGATTGAACATGCCAGAATTTGTGAATGTCGTTTCGTCTCCCCAAATGATATTGTGCGCAAAATTGTTGTTATTCCGCACCTTCCGTTGAAACCAATTACAGAATTGCAACCTTCTCTCAGGATCATTGCGATATAGTTTTTGCACGGCTTGGTATTTATAGTCATGGTATCCGTGTCTCTTGAGTATTTTATTAACAGCACTTTTTGATAAATTGCATTCACTGGCCATAGTTCTCGATCCTATTCCTGGATTCATTCGAATTTGGGCCAGAACATTGATGTCATTGATAGGCTCGTTTCGTCGTACATAAGGACCTCTAGGTTTGATGAATGAATTATGTGCAAGTAACGTTGTAGATAAACGTCGAAACATTTTAATATTTGGTGTTGTTCTTTCAGGATATAATTCACCATACCTTTGTTGTGCTTTGAACGAATTTCTATCTAGTTTTATGTACACTTCGTACATATCTCTCTTCTCTTCATTTGTGTATCTTACCATATCGAATAAGTTGAATTGAAATTACTCAGAAAAGTATTTGATGACAAGTTCTTGTGACACAATAATAAACGAAGTGACAAATAATCTGACATTTCTTGTTATGTTCTTTTTTATCCACGGCCTACTACTTGAAAATAATACATTCAATAAACCTAGAGTTGTGTGTATATAAGAAAAAACAAGTCTATCAACGATATCAATGTTCTGACCCAAATTCAATTGAACCCAGAAAAAAAATCGAGAACTGTGGCCAGTGAATGCAATTTATCAAAAACTGCTGTTAATAAAATAGTCAAGAGACGCGAATACAATGATTTTAAATTTGAATACCAAGCCTTGCAAAAATTATATCGTAATGATCTCAAAATAAAGTTCGATTCTGTTATTTGTTTCAACGGAACAAGTGACAAATCCAACAATAATGATTCCTCGCGAGAAGATTAAGAATGTATTGGAAGGTATTCAAGGAGACGAAATAAGCAAATGTATAAGAAGTATGGGTTCCAGAACCGCAAAGTGCATTTTACAAAATGATGGACATTCCGAACACTTACTTCATTAATGTTCATCATTTACTTTCGAATAATCATTTGATTTTTCTTTCATTAAATGATAGTTTCGTTTAATTATTATGAATTAGGTTTTTCACCTCTTGAAATTTGTAAATAATTATTACTTGTTTCTTGCTTTGATTCTGTTACGTTTCATTCAGTTGAAGATGAGTAAGTTGATTTCCTTATCGAAATGTATTGCATGCTGTTAATTAAACTAAAGGTACCTAAATGTAATACAGATCCGACCCAAAGAAATTTGGATAAGGGTCAAAATCACCTGAAAATCAACTTTGAATGACATTGTATGATATATCGTTGAATTAAGCGTTAAAAGTTATTTCGAAAAGTGTCATAAAATATGCAGGTCCGTATTGAAAAAAATGAGGTTGAGGGTGGCCCAGAGCGTACGAAACGTTGGATACAAAATCTGATAACGTCAAAATGAGAATGATTTACTGTCGAATAAAAAACTCTGGTGTCATTTTTTGATAATATTCGAAATAAAGTGGGAAAAAAAGAAAAACCAAAATGACAGAATTTACTTTTCTTATGATATCTCAATAACCGGCCCTGATAATCTCGATTTGTTTGAACTGCTTGACAATGCTTCTATGAATGCAACTTTTTCTCCATTTGACCGACCTTCTAACTCTTATGGTTTAAAAGTTACCAATACAATCCCATTAAAAAAGTGGCCACTCTGTATATATATATATATATATATATATATATATATATATAATATATATATATATATATATATATATATATATATATATATATATATATATATATATATATATATATATATATATATATATATATATATATATATATTTATATATATATTTATATATATATTTATATATATATTTATATATATATATATATGTATATATAGATATCAGTTAATGTCAGGTTCATTAATTCAACACAAAGATTGGGTATGATTCATTATCTCTGCATTCAATATGAATGGGTTGAGAATAATACTTGGCAATACTCACCTCAGGATCGGCATCATGAGTACATTTTGCCAACGCCCAAGTTTTTTCTTTAGGATCAGTAGCTGAAAAAAAGTCCTTGATCATTTATGGAATAACTAGGAGCTCCTTGATGACAGGGAAGCCAAAGAGTGTGGATTACTTATAGTTTTTGAGTTAATTGTGGATAATGTCGTCAAATAATCACAAAATTACCGAAGTCATTTTCACATTTTTTGGTGAGAATTGTGAATGGGAGTCAAAGTAGGTACACCAACATGCTCATTCCATTCAATTATTTTTCCAAACCTACCAAATATAGGTATCACACAAGGTTTAAACGGTGATTAAAAAACGTATGAAACTTATAGGATTTAGAAATTGGAATGAGGAATTGTAATGAAGTAAAGCATATGGATGAGTCAATAGTTAATAAATAGAGCCGAAAATACAAAATAGTGCCACTTGCGGTTGTGCGATTTGAGGTTAGAACAATTATAGTCCTACTTGCGGTCAATCGATATTATTGAAAGGAATAATGTTATGAGGGACCCCACTCGCGGTCAAAGAAAATTTTGTGATTTTTTATAGGTTTATTTGAAATACACATAGAAATTGTTCAGTTTTTATCATTCTAGTTCTAATATTTCACCTACATATCTAATTATTTATTCAAGTTTCTGAATATGAGCTGGGGATTTTAGATATTTGTTTGAATATCTTGTTACATTGTGAACTTCCAGGATATTTGTAATTCGTTGATTTATTTCTACGTATGCACGTTTTCTCTTCTTGCCCTCTAGATCAAGTTCTTGTCTGGTCAATAAGAAATCATTATAATCGGCCTCTTCTTTAAGTCGTGAAACAAGAGTGTAAATATTGAGATGTCGTTTCTTCATAATGTTATCTGATCGATTGTTCCAACCTACGGCGTTGTTCGTTCTGTGTTTCTTACCATAACAGTTCCCCATTCCTTTGGTGACAAAATAATCGTAAAATTTCGTAAGCTCCTTATTATTATTAGGAGTGTCTACTTGAATAAGCAGCCAGCCATCATCCACATTTTCTACAGGTAAGTGTGCTAGAGCTGAACAAATTCTCACAAGTAATCTGACTTCTTCATAATGTTTGTAGTCAGTTACAAGTCCTATTTCTTGAACTTTTCGCCATAGACACTGATTTCAATGGAAATCACAACCATGGATCTTAGCTTCGGGAAATAATTCAATTGAGGTCAAAATCGCTGCTTCTTCTTAATTTAGACTGATTGACATAGGATTCCGTTCCGGCAAAACTTTTTTCAATAGGATGAAAAGCTGATAATATGTAGCACGACGTTTTTTTTTAAATATCATATAGCACCCGAACAATATTCGTGGACTCTTCACTGCTTCCGGGCAACTTTCGACTATTCCATTCATAAAAAAGCTTTGGGAAGTGGCAATAGCGTTTTTCCCTTTTTTGAAGAAAGTGCGGTTATTCTGGAGTCATCAAGTTTTTCATCAATTTTTTCATCGATACCACAGTATGGCGGAAGCGAATAAATGAAAAATATATATTGAAGCTGAAATCCTCATTGAATAACATTTCTTGGCATATACCCCACATAGAAAACTGTGACATGAATGATTTGGATTTCTCTCGTTCCGGACGTCCATCGTCTTAATGGATTCAGAAGGATTTCACGACGTTTCGAATGCTTGTATCTGCAATCGTCTTCAGTATTCACCTGAGTAGTCAAGTTACCACATCGTCCACAACCTTCAAACAAATGAATGATTATGCCATCAACATTCTAGATATTTTTAATACACCACGGAAAAAAATGTTTTCCCAAGAAAAAAGTCCATGGACAAATTGAACCTCCAGTCAGATGATTTAATGACTATGTGCGTGAAATCAGAGAAAACCTCTCCAGTCTAAAACATATTTGCGACTGTACAAGAACTGCAGAAAGTTATCCAAAACACTACAGAATTCAGTTGAATAAAAAAAAACAGCTTATAATAATTACATTCCGGAATCAGAATACAAGTCAAAAACTAGCTGGCAAATGGTAAATCACGAACTCAACAAAGAGATAAAGGAACAAGATATATCAAATGTACCGAATGAAAATTTCAGCAATTTTTTTGCCAATGTTGCGGAAAGTGTAATATCAGGCTCACCTCAAGCGACTGATACTTCGGTTGACTTACTCAGTTCTAGTTCTTCGTCTTGTGACTCTTTTTTTCTTGCACCCATATTACCTCCTACCTCCTATCAATAATCGAGACAGTAGGGCCATTGAAAAAATCGAAATGTTCAGATTGCTATGACTTATCAAGTGAAATAATGAAAGGGATCATTGATGCAATTATCAGACCACTCACACTCCTCTTCAACTCCTGCATATCTACAAGTTGTTTTCCTGGCTGTTTTGAATTTGCGAAAGTTCCACCATTATGAGAAAGAGGTGATGTCTCTAGTAGATAATTATCGTCCTCTTTCAATAATTCCGGTTCTGGGTAAGATTCTGGAAATCATCCTGAAAAACAGGTTGGTCCGTTATTTTGTGATAAATAACTTTTTCAGCGATTATCAGTATGGGTTTAGAGCAGGTAAGTCCACAACTGATGCTTCATTGAAAATTATGAGTTGCATTGTTGATGCCCTTGAGAGAGGGGATCTCGTGGTTATCACACTGTGTGACTTTTCCAAGGCTTTCAATTGTGTATCTCTTATCTCTCTTCTTGATGAGCTGAATTACTATGGAGTGAGAGGACTTCCCCAGTAATTATTAAAATCATATTTGACAGATAGAACCCAGTCGGTTTATGAAAAAGATGCCTTCTCTGGCGGTGAAATGTTTTTCATGGTATTCCTCAAGGATCTGTTCTGGGGCCATTGTTATTTTCAATTTATGTAAATGACTTCAGCCATTTTATGTCACCAAATAAATGTCTTCTTTTCGGAAATGATACTTCCTCAGTGTCAACTGGTACAAATTTGAAAAACGTTAGTGGAAAACAAAGATAAAAACTGGATTCTCGTTGGTTTATAGTAGATGAGTTGGAATTAAATGAAGATAAGACCAAGGAAATTGTATTCTCTACAGTCAACACAAACATCGAGGTCAATAATGGAAAGTTACTTGGCGTAATTCTTGATGCGAACTTATCCTGGTCAACTCATAAATGTTTTGAATAAGAAACTCTCTTAGAACTTTTTCGCCCTAAGACAATTGGAAAAAGCAGTGGACCTCGTTGCCTTAAAAAGTGCATGTTTCGCCATGATCCACGCTCCTATAAATTACGGCATGATTATATAGGGTAATTCGGCACATTCCATCAAAATATTCAGGCAACAGAAAAAGGCTCTGAGAATAATTACGCTGGGTACAGAGCACACTGTAAACCACTTTTAAGAGACATGGGAACTCTACGTTTACCTTCTCATTCCATCTACCACACTGTTCTTGAAATCCATTGATACATATTACATTTATCTAAACATCTGGATGTTCACAATCATCATACGAGAAATGCTGATCTGCCCATTCAACCTCGTTACAGATTGTCAAAGTTTCAGAAAAAGTCCCTGATTATAAATATTTACAGTCATATACCTGAAGTTATTAAATCACCCAACCACAAATCGTTCAAACTCAAAATAAAATAATTTTTGTTGAGAAACTGTTTCCATAATACTGGGGAATATCTTAACTCAAGATTTCTCATTAGTGTGATTCTTGTCACTTTGCCAGGGTTGATACAGTAGTGGGCATATTGTGTTAGTTATTTTATGCCGGGAATGTCTTCCACTCCTGATCTGTTTGTTTGTGAACGATGTTATATAGTTTCAATCATTTTGATCGTATTTTAAAATTTTTGTTTGTGTGTTTTCTATTTTTCATTTCATTATTTTCATTAGTACCTACGCATGACTTCATCTCTTCAATACGACCCGGTATTTTGATATCTAGTGCACTCAGCGGTTCCTTCAGGTACTCCTTGTGATTTTTGCCTTATTCGTTGTAGACTACTTCTTGGTGAAGAATATAAGGCACTTCTGTCATGAAATCGAACCCTCATCTGTTGAATAACGGCATAACTTCTAGTCGGTGAATTTCCGGTTAAGGCAGATCTTCTTCTTTCTGTTGGAAAAACCCACCCACCTACCCAATAAAAAAAACTAGCATGGAGGGCAATTTGACCATTACTTTTATCCACCTGATGATTTGATCCGCAATTTGGAATTGCCGATTTATAAAGTTATTTTCTTGACCGCAAGTGAGATCACCCCTGACATCATTTGCATTTTATCATATTGATTGACCGCAACTGGGTCAGAAATTGTTCCGGCCGCAAATGGTACGACCGCAAGTGGAAAGACACGAAAATACGGCCCAAGCAATTCCGAAACATATTATTACAGTTTATTTCACCTTGCTTTGTTTTCAGGATGCTTTGAAGTGCACGGGAACTGAATCAGTATAAATATTATCACTGAGCAAAAAAAAAATATATACAATGATTAAAACAAAATGAAACCTAAAACCAATATAAATTGTACAGTGGCACTGCACACATTTTCCCGCGAAAATAAAACCCCAAAATTATTTGAATAAATAAATAAGTTCAGAAACTAATACCCGACTACGGAGAAAGTTGCGGTGCAAAAAGTACAAAACAAGGAAATGTTCTTGTCCGAAATTCTTATCTACTAGCTTTTCAATCATTTCTCTTCTAATGGGCAGATGATTTGAAAACTTTCCACCCTTAATATCTTCCTTCCAGTAAATAATATGAAGAATCGAAGAAACAGGTCAATTTTATTTTCAAGGGGGACACTTTTAAGGAATATTTGTAGGCCCCGTGGTTCAACTCCTTAGGAGGGGCAGATGTTACCGTAAGAATCTCAAATGAAAAGGGGGGTCAAGTGGCAACTTATTTTGATAGGAGTTTAATTCTCTGACCCTGACCCGGACTTATTATTATTTGATGAGCGGGTTCCGAAAAATAGCGCTCTAAACTAACAGAAGTAATTTGAACTTTCCTGCACTGAGATACATGGTTTTCAGGTTATTGTTTAAACAAAAATTATTGTATTGGGTCTCCTTTCAGTAGAACTGGTTAGAAGATTGAGTGGTACCGACCCAACTCTTCATCAGGGGCAACATTAGCCATTAGCTCCAAAAAATTTACATCAAAAAGTAATCTAATAGTGAAATGTAGATGGTGGGTAAAATGCGTTTATTTAATGCTGTATTTTCAATTCTCATCGCTGAAATTCTACAGATAGCCTCAATTTATTGCTACTTCTGCTGTAAAAAGCAACTGTTCTCAAGCAAAAAACTGTTCAGAAAATTTTTACGATTTGATTGTATTGTTAATGCAGTTTTACTTGTTGGGCTGTGATAACTTTAATGGGTGTATGAAAGTGTGAAAATGGTTTACATTCTTCAAGAAAGAATCGAAATGATTTTAATTCATGGAGGGGTTGGAAAGTGCGCACGAAGGACGGCATTTCTTTCTGATGAAAGATATCCAAATTGTAATGCTAGTCACTGGTATGTGCTTGATTTGGTGACGCAGTTTCACCAAACTGGTTCGGTAAAAAATAATGAAAGAAATAACCTCACTGAATGGAGAAGCTTGGATTGGAGTTTTGGGAACATTTATTGCAGAGCCCATTAGCTTCATTTTTTCGAAATAGTCCTTCTTCTCGTAGTGGAGAACCAGAAAGTTGGGTTGGGGAGAAACTCTGAGTTAATCTCCACAGAAATTAGTATTTATTGAAGTTCAAGGTAGGTACTTTGATTTTCTCACAACATATGCATTTCGAGGGTTGCAACCCTTATCTCCAGTGTTCTGTAATTAGTGATACTCCCTGTACGAACTACTAATATTATGAGAATGTAGGACCCACCTAAGGAAATTAATGGGGGAGAAAGAATTCAAATTGAACATTTTTGGGGGTTAGGTGATAAAGTGATGTTATTGAAGTTGTCCCCTTGTTTTCACCCTTGGAAATGGGACATCTAGTATAAAAATTGGTTAGATGAAATAAGAAAACAGAGGAAAAATCCCACTCCCAAGGGTAAAAAAGGGGACTTCAATAACATCACTTTTAGGCTGAGAGCGGGCTGCAGAAATCCTGAGCAATCGAGTAACAGAATGAAATATTTTCAAAATGTTGGTACCCGCAGAAAACATAAGAAAAATCATTGACTGCCTGGGTAAAAGTAGTGCATCAGTTTTTGAAGGCCTTCTTTCGGCAAAAGCAACCGTACCAATGTAATACATGTTCGAAATACGTTTGACACTTACGGTCTAAGGTGCTGGTTCACGAAATGTTCAGAGAGTATCCCCGTTTTGCCGCAGTGTCGATAATACAGAGAAACAACTCAATTTTACAACAGTTGCGAATCGAATACACGAGATGCTTTCGATATCAATGAATCCTAGAACTATGGCTAAATTACTATCAAACCACGAAGAATTATTGGGAGTAATCAAACATCTCCCCAAGAGAAAAGCGCCTGGTAACGATAAAATCGATGCAATTCCACTCAGGAATCTGCCGAGGAATGCCCCGGTCCAGTTTATCTATTTAACCAACGGTATTTCGGGATGGCATTACAACCCAAAAATACTAAAAAGGAAGTAATCATACCTGTTTGAGAAGCCGGAAAACGTGGAAACAAGGTTGGAAGCTACCGACCAACCTCACTGCTTAGCGTTTCTGCTAATAATTGACAAGATTCTCCTGAGTCGTTTTGCCAGGATCGAGAAAGAGATTAAACTCATCCCACCTGAACAATTCGAGTTCCGAAAGGGACACTCGACAACATCATAGGTGGCCCGGATTGTTCATGGGGTGGGAGAGTCCTTTAATCAAGGGCAAAACACGGTTATGGTCCTGCTGGATGTCGAAAAATCTTTCGACAAGGTATGGACAGGATAAACCAGTGAATTGCAAAGAGTAGGCGAACCTTAACATGTGGTCAAGCTTTTAGATTCATATCTCTCTGATAGGAAATTATCTGTTATAATCAATCAAACTAACTCCCCAGATTATTCAGTCAGAGCAGGTGTCTCACAGGGTTCCTGCTTGTCGCCTCATCTGTTTTCTCTGTATACGCACGACTTTCCAATGTCCGGCAGACGAATGTGGTCATATACGCGGATGACACCGTTTGCAAGTGGAGTTGCAAAGCAACAAGTGCAAATTCACTTTGACAGGAAATTAGTGTCGTAAATGGAAAATAATAAAATTAAGATCAACTCTAGGAAAAATGAAGTTATGAATTTCTCCAGAAAGTTTACTGATAACAAAATCTATTCAAAATTGAAGGTTGAAGAAGCCATGGTGGACGAGCCGGAAGCTGTGAGATATCTAGGGGTACAACTGGATAGGCGTCTGACATTACATAAACATACAAGCTTAGCCATCCAGCGAACATCTGCGGCTATTGAGCGAACGTATTCATTGATAGCCAGGAATTCCAGGCTATCAAAGGAAAACGAACTTACAATATACAGGGTGTTTCATAATTTGATGCTGAACCGAGAGGGCGATAATCCATGGATGATTTGAAGAAAAATTCTTTATATGAACATAGGTTCGCAACCACTTTATTCCTAAGATAAAGGATGTTGAAAATCAACAAAAAAATCAGTTCTTCCCCAATACATCTCAAACCACTTTCTGTTCAATTTGGGTACATAAAAATATTTTTTTTTATGATGAAGGATTTCTTGATGCTCATCAGTGGCGTCCCTGTTAACATGCCCTGTCATATTTTTGATCAAAATAATGATACGCTATTGTTTTTTTCCAGATAAATATTGTTTTCGTAATTGTCCTCTATCTTCTCGATGAAATGGTTTCTTGCCTTTTCTTCGTCCGGTGGACGATTTTCGATTTAGAAAATAAAATACATTCATTTGCTTGTCCCTATTCGATTTTTTCTGTTCGTCTTAATTTCACAATTGTGGTAACCAAAGGATCTAAGCAAGATTTTTATGATTTTATGGTAACTATTATCAAGTTTTTATAATGAGTACGCATTTAAATACATTTTTTATTTTTAAAAACATAACTATCCAGCGATTATGAAAGTTTTTGTTCAAATTCTCGCATGCCAGAGCACTTAAATGAGCAGGTGCACCATCGTGCATAAACCACATGCAATTTCACATTGAAATAGAAATATCTTTCGACAGAATTGGCAAATTATCTTCAAGAAATCGGAGATAATTATGTCCATTTAAATCTGCGTGGTAAAAAAAGGTCCAATTAGGTAATCTCCAATAAATCCAGCCCATACATTCAATGAGAACTGCTCCTGGTGATGAGATTCCACGATTTCATGCGGATCTTCCTCGGCCCAAAAATGGTTATTATGAAAATTTCTGATCCTGTTTTTAGTAAAACTACCTCCGTCCGTGAATGAAATTACCCTGTCAAATGAAGGATTTTCGGTAAATTTTTTGAGAAACCATTGGCAGAAATTCACTCGTAATGAAAAGTCTCGAGGAAAAAGAGCCTGAACCCGTTGAATGTGAAAGAGATATAATAAATAATCATGAAGAATCCTCCATACTAGAATATGGGCGATATTCAAATTATTGGCAACTTGCCTTGTACTTATTTAAGGATTTTGGTCAACTGAATTGAAACAGCTACCTCAATTGCTGGAGTTCTTGCAGTCCGATGTGCTTTTTTCAAGTGATGATTTGGCTCAAAACTTCCTGTTACACATAACCTTCTGTATGTGCTTGGAATCTTCCGAGCATCAGAAACCATTCCATTTGGGAAGCGCTCTTGATACAGTCGCCTGGCTGCATATGCCCATACAAGAATGCATGTCTGCTAATTCGGTATTTGTAAAATTTACCTTGTTTTTTTTTAATAAACAAGTTTTTATAACGTAAATATCATCACGTATCTAGCTTTATGTTGAAAACAACGAAATATGTTCTTAGCAAACTAGATGTTTCTAGCCCACAAGATTATCCTACTACACGTCAACGGCTGATTCCGCATACGGACAAGCAAATGAATGCATTTCATTTTCTTACTCAAAAACCGTCACCCGAACGAAAAATAGGCAAGGTATGAAAAAATTTTCTAAAAATCATCCAACGATAATCGTCCTTCAGGATCAGCATTCAATTATGGATCACCCTGTTTAAGCAAATCATCCGGGCAGTTATGTCATACGCCTGTCCGGTGTTTTACAGCCTGCCAAAAATGACACTATAGGGATTGGACAGGATGCAAAACAAAGTGCTTCGTATAGTAACACAGAGCAATGGATAAATCCGACTGAATGATCTGCGGAAGCTGGCAGGCGTCCCGCCTCTACAGGATTATATAGAAAATATCTCATATAAGTTCTACAAGTATGTTAGACGAAAAAGTCCACTAACAAGGGACAAAACATCAATAAGTGCCTACCATAATGAGCCCAGTAAACATGGTGGGCTCATCTATCAAAAACTGGACTCTTCCACGAGAGACTATAAGCTGCACAGGAAGTCAAATTAGTATAAAATTTGTTCGACCTAGGTTATGACTATGAGTAACAGATTTGAAAGCTTGCCGCAAATATAAAATAGGTATTCTTGTGTGGCAAGGTTTTCAATCTGTTACTCACAGAATAATCTAGGTCAAACAAGTCAAGAAATTATTTTTCCTTCTAGTTGAATTTGTATGAAAGCTTGTATTGATTTTTTCTCAATCATTTTCATTTAATTCACTTCAGTAATTCATGAAATTCGTCATTCTATTGAATACTGATAATCTGTGACCCCAAAAAATCCACATACAAATTTCAAATGGAATCCGACCATGATAACAAAACACGTCGTCTTCTAGGAGCCGCCATCTTGAATTCATGAATTTTGACCAAGAAATCATAATGTCCGACTCCAAAATCTCACACACACCAATTTTGAATGGAATCGGACTATAATAACAAAATTCGTCACCATTTTAGAGCCGCCATCTTGAATTCGTATATCCTGAAAAAAAATCATGATATTTGACCCCAAAAACCCCCACATAGCCATTTCTATTAGAATAGGGCTATAACCACAAAATCATCGACATATTGGAGCATTCTGAAGTCATGAATTCTGACAGAGAAATCATGATGTCCAGCTCCACATACTAAATTTGAATGGAATCGAACTATAATCACAAAATTCGCCTACCACATTGGGGAGCCGCCAATTTTTGTTTTGGCAAAAATTCCGTTATGCATTTTCACCTGAATAATGAGAACCTTCTGAATTTAACGTAAATTGGACAACTAGAAGTAGGTCAAAATTCCCTTGCAAGATTTGAACTAAACATACATTTATGAACTTAAATTAAAGCTTGTGGAAACATTTTATGGTGTTACTAGATCGGCCAGGTTTTCTGCAGCCAGCTCTCAGACATCAGAAATTATGTCTTTTGGGGCGACTATTTGCCCCAAACAAATCATTTTTCAATCTCAAAATAAAAAAATTGAAAACAGATGCCTGAGCTAGGATTTGAACTCACGCTTTCACCCACGCTCCCTTTCGTAAACCAAAAAATCAAAATCAAAATTTCCTTATTTTCTGTCGATTGATACAAGGTCCCCTTGGACTGTCATAAAATCCAATACAATACAAAAATTATAAACATATATACAATTTGTCTTCCTGCAGGAGACTCCTCGAGGGATATGAGAAATTATTTGGGGTGTAAGGAGAAGGTGAGAAACACCTACATCTACCCCACTATGTTTCCATATTGGTAAGATACCTGTTCTGGCTCCAAATGTCTCACACGTGCCCAAGGAAGGGAGCAGTGGGGGGCATCCCCGTTTATGTTATCGGGTGTACATTGAATTTCATTTCCCGCTGACAATTGAGAGAAGCTACATTCCTGCTACGCCTACACGTGTGTCATATAAATAATTTGTTAGTTGTAGATACATTCATATAATTAAGACGACAAAATTTGAGTGATATGAAAGTTTTTCCCCAATAAACCACTTTTACATTGGTATTGTAGCTTTTTCCGGAAAAAGGACATACAAAACTTTTGCCCAAGCAGTCAATGATTTTTTTTCTTATGTTTGCTGTGAGTACCAACATTTTGAAAATATTCCATTATGATAAGGTTTGGAGGTACAATTCACGTAGGAAGAAAGGTACATCTCCTAAACTTAACACCATTTTGGGGAGGACCATATTAAGTAGAGGAGAGAATCAATGACGTGGTTAATAGAATCCAGCGCAGCCCTAGGACTAAGATTAAAGTTATTTCATCTGAAAAGGATGAAGCCCTATCATGGTAAAACGATGAATTTGGATTAGGATAAAGAAAATCAGAGGAAAGGAGTGTTTGTATGAAAGAGAAATCCCCGAAATGTCGTGTGACCGACCGAATGGTCGAGGTCATTCGGAAAACACTCACCGACTTTTCTAGTATTTTCAACCTCGTGAGTGATGGCTATATAACGCAGCGTCAGGAGCCAAAAATTGGCTAGGTTTCCTGCAGTCCCCTTTTGGACTACTTCTCACCTAACCCCCAAAAATGTTCAGTTTAAATTCTGTTTTGCTCCAATAATTTTCATGGGGAAGTCCTACATTTTCATAGTATTAGTGGAGTTTATACAGAGAGTGTTACTATTACAGAACACTGAAGATGAGGGTTGCAACCCTCGAATGCATATGTTGTAAGAAGATCAATGTACCTACCTTGAAATTCAATAAATACTGATTTCTGTAGAGACAAATTCGAGTTTTTTCCCAACCCATTCATAAATATATTTCATATTGTATGTATTGTCGTGAAATAAGGTATAGGTGATATATTTTTTTTATTATGTAATGCTTTACCTGATTTATCTGCTTTTTTGGCACAGTTCATGAATAAGTCGGAACCGTTTAAAATCTTTGCCGGTATCAACTCTTTCAATGACTTTTGGTTCAAATTCAATCGATTGTCCTTGATGGTCATCTGAAATACAAAAACATTTGTAACGATTATCGTTACACAAACATTCAATAAAACAGTAAATGTATTTTAATTCCAATCTATAGATGAGTATTTGATCGTACACGAAGCAACATACATTGGGAATGTATAAGAATGTTGAGGACCTTTTTCTCACACGATATTCAAACATCAATCAACAAATATATATGTATATATATATATATATATATATATATATAACTTTATATATTGTTCTGTATTTTTTCCTTGACCCTTGTATATTTATAATTTCAATTTTCTTGGCATAGGTCCAGATGAGACATTGTCATAACGACATACTATGGTGGTTTTTCATTAAAGTTTCGGCAGGAGAGTCATGCCTTCCTCAAACTATTTTTGTACACTATAAAAATTGTTGTCGTGAGAAAAATATAAGACTGTCGAAGGGATAAACTTAGACTAACCCTAAAGCGTCAAATTCGTTTTTTTTTATATAATTGTATATAACAAACTTCCCAGTTGATTTAAAAAAAGACAAGGGGGTGACATTCAACATACATGAGAAAACGGGACGTGATACGAACAAAACGCTGTGAGGATTTGTATAAATTGAAATTTCCAGCAAACTTATCAGATGTCGGCTCGTCGTATGTGTTTTTAACCGACGAAATCAAAAAGGAGGAGGTTCTCTAGTCGACGCGTATGTATTTTTTTCTTTATGTATGACCACGCATATTGATCACTTACCGTCTGAATTCTGGTACCTTAATTGATTCTATCAGGCATAACTTCGTACTGGGTTCTTCGAGTTGGATGATTCTTTTTTTATTAGATAGGATATACCTCATATTTGGATTTTGGATGGACTCATCTACCTTTACGGGTGGTAAAATAGGGGATAATTGATGTTTCACTTGTGAACATTGGTACACATATGTAGTTAATTATGACAGATCGCTACTGTCATTATTTTTGTTCTCCAACATCCGTCACAATCATTATATTCCATGAGAGGATGGAATGATATACGGAGTAATGAAATGAACCAACCAGAACAACAAAAATAATTTATATTACAACAAATAATAGCATTAGATAATCATATTATTTAACTGGTAATAGTTGAAGTAGGGTGGGTAAGTAAGTATTCTGGAAGTAATCAAAAAACAAGTAGGTAGTAATTGGTAGATTTCAGCCACAAAAAATTTAAAAATAAAGACTTTTCAACAAAAAATCAAACCGACGAAATACGGAACTGAAAAGTAAAAAGTAAAATAAACCTTCTTAGTCCTCTATAATTTAGCTCCTAAACTGATGTAAGTAACTCATTTTGAAATGGCGCCAAACGAACAATAAACGAAGATCATTAAATTACTTCCAAAAAATTATCAGAATGTCACCGCGCAACTCGATGCCATCATTTCACGCCTTACCTAATTCATTCGCTTGTTTGTTTGGCGCCGTCTCAAAATTAGTTACTAACATTAGTTTAGGAGCTGAGTTATTGAGACTAAGAAGGTTTATTTCATTCCTTACTTTTCAGTTCCGTATTTTGTCGGTTGTTAGTTTTTGTTGAAAAGTTTTTCAACCGACGAAACCAAGAAGGAGGAGGTTTTCTAGACAACGCGTATATTTTTTTTATGTCTGATCACGCATAACTTTTTACAGAGCAGTTCGATTCCAATGATTTTTTCTTCATTGGATAGGCTGTACTTTCAAGTTGGTCCCACTCAGATTTGAACGGAAAAAATCCATCCCCAAGGGTAGGAAAATAGAGGATATTGATCGTTCACCCTCTGGAATTTTGGTCCGTCAACCGATTCAATCAGGCATAACTTTGTAGTGGGTTTTCTGATTTGGATGATACTTTTCCTATTAGATAAGGTATACCTCATAGTCGACCATATTCCAATTTGGAATGGAATGATCCACCCCTATGGGTAGTAAAATAGGGAAAGATTGATTTTTCACTTGTGAACATGAACACACATATGTAGTTGACTTCGACAGATCCTCCTGCATCCGTTACAATAATTTCATTCTATGACAGGATGGAATTATATAGAAAGTGATGAAATCAACTAACCAGAACTTTCAAAAACAATTTATAGTATATAACAATAAATAGTTAAAATAGTTAATCATATTAATTTACAATTAATAGTTGAAGTAAGCTAGGTAAGTAAGTATTTTGGACGAAATCAAAAATTAAGTTGGTCTTGATTAGTAGATTTCAGCCACAAATAAAAACTTTTTAACAAATAATGAAACCGACAAAAAACTCTACTGAAAAGCAAAAAATAAAATAATCCTTCTTAGTCTTAATGATAAGTGAGCTCCTAATCTAATGTAACTAATTTTGAGTCGGCGCCAAACAAACTAGCAATTGAATTAGGTAAAGCGTAAAATGATGGAAGCGAGATGCATAGCGGCGTTTTAATTACTTCTTCAAAGTAATATAATGATCTTCGATAATTGTTTGTTTGGCGCCAAATCAGAATTAGTTACTCACATCAGATTAGGAGCTCAATTACCATTGAGACTGAAAAGGTTTATTTAATTTTTTGCTTTTCAGTAGATTTTTCCGTCGGTTTGATTTTTTGTTTTTTGTGATTCGGTGTAGAACATTATTCTGTATCCGATTTGTACGTGGGTGTTTTTGATTTACAGGTGGTGTTCCAACGATTATAGCAGGTTGTAGTAAAGTATGTTGATCAAATTAGTATTTTTTTTTGTCAGTAATAGTTTTTGTTTTTATTTCAATGGCTTCGTAGATTTCACGTTTACGTTTGTGTTATTCTGTTTTTGGAATTTTGGTATCATCAAAATTGAACATGTGCTTGAGCTGAGTTTCATGTTTGGACAGAGCAGTTTGATTATTTTTGTTGTACTTATGGGATTGGATTCTTGATGCCAAGTATTGGCTTATTTGTCCTATGTAATGTGCAATCTTTACATGGAATTTCATATACGACTTCTTCTATTCTGGAAGTCGAGTTTTTAGTTTGCTGAAATTGTTGTTGAGTAGGTTGTGGCCCTTGAAGGCGATTAAAATTTTATATTTTGATGAAAGATGTTTGAATTGTTCTTATGAACCTTGTAGAAATGTAACGATGAGGTTTTTTTCGCGTATCGTTTCAATTTTCTTGGGCAGACAAGCTGTTATGGAACAGATTGATTCTATTTTTGTAAATTGAGTTCGGTAATTTGACGGGAAAGTTGTTTTTTAAAAGTGCATTTTTGTTTTAACGATAGCTTTTTTCCTAATTTCTGGGTTTGCTAATTTGATGGCTCTATCGGCCAACCCAATTATTAAAGATTTTTTTTTGGGATAAAGAATCGGGAGGACCACGTTTCTTAGGTGTACCATTCAGCTCGTATAGAATTATTTTTTGTATGTACACTTATATCGAGAAATTTGACCTTATTTTCAGATTCTACTTCTATTGGGAATTGCATTTTTTTGTGGTCATTATTAAAAGACTTTGGAACATATTCAATTTTGTCTTCGGGGATTGCATTTATGCAATCGTCCACATATCTGAAAAAGAATGGTAAATTGAAATCAAGGTTTTTTATGACGTTCTCTCCCAGGTCTTCCAAAACAAGCTGTGCTATAACACTGGACATGGTTGCTCCCATTGCGCACCCTTCTAGTTGTTTGTTGATTTTTTCGTTGAATAAAATGTATGTGGATTTCAATGTCTTCTGAAAATTCGTTTTGTGGGATATCAGTGTAATTTTTAATTTGAGTAATTTTTTTTATAATTTTCCTGAGATGAGCTTGTAATTTTCAGGAATTGAAAAAAAAATCTTTGAAATCTAGAGAATCTTTTAAATAATACAGATTTTTGTTTACTACCTTGCCGATGATGTTTTTTAGATATTATTCACTCATTGTATGGAGACTGAATGCAAGAAACGATAGGTCGAAGTGGAACGTTTGTTTTGTGTAGTTTTTTCAGCTCTATAAATTATCATTTTTTTGTTGTGTTTTTTTTTCCCTTCAGTTTTTAGTCGTTATTATTTTCCTACTTTGTTTTAGGTCCAATTTAAGTTTTTAGTTAATTTTTTTTTTTTTTTTTTAAAGTTCACGATAACAGTTTTATTTGATTTATCTGGTTTCAAGATTGAAAGTTTCGGGTTGTCTCAAAGAATGTTTTCGTTTCTATGATCTTTTTTCTCAAAATACTGTCAGATTTTTTATTTTCTTTTTATTTTGAAATTGGTGAGAGTATTACATGACTTTCCTCTAACTTCGTCTTGAATCGCTCTAGGTAAATTTGATATAGAGTTTTCTAGATTGCATATGATTTCTGGCATTGGAATGTCCTAGGAATCACATAACGGGGTTGCAAAATTTGGCCCGATGCTCAGAACGTCATTTCTTCAAAAGTACACTGATATCCCATAAAACGAATTTCCAGAAGCCATAGAACTCACTTTAAACTCCACATACTTTCTATTCAATGAAAAAATCTACAAACAAATAGAATAGTGCGCAATGGGTGCAATCATATCCAGTGTCATAGCACAGCTTGTTTTGGAAGACCTGGAGAAAATTTACCATACTTTTCCAGATATGTTAATGATTGCATAACTGCAATCCCAGAAGACAAAATTGAATATGTTCTAAAGTCTTTCAATAATTACCACAAAAAATGCAATTCACAATAGAAGTAGAATCTGAAAATAAATTCAATTTTCTCGATATAACTCTACATTCAAAAAATAATCCAATACGAGCCACCCAAACGAATGAAAACGATACGCAAAAAAAATCCTTACCGTTCCTTATATACAAAGTTTATAGAAAAACTTGAATATCTCTTTTCAAAATATAACATTTTAATCGCCTTCAAGGGCCACAACCTACTCAACAACAATTTCAGCAAACCAAAAACTCAACTTCCAAAAAAGAAAAAGTCACACGTAGTATATGGAATTCCGTGTAGAGGTTGTACAGGTGTATACATAGGACAAACAAGCCAAAACTTGACATCAAGTACGACAAAAAAAACAAACTGCTCTGGTCAAACATGAAACTCAGCTCATCCACAAGTTAAATTTTGATGAAACAACAATTTTAAAAACAGAATTACACAAACCAAAACGTGAAATCTTCGAGGCCATTGAAATAAAATAAATACAAAAAAGATACTAATTCGATCAGAAAACCTGCTAAAATCTTTAGAAAACCACCTGTAAATCAGAAACACCCACATACAAATCAGATGAGGAATACTGTTTGTCACCAAATCATCACACAAAAACACATACCATGAGCCGGCATGATAAGTTTGCTGGCCATTTCAATTCATACAAATCCTCACAGCAGTTTTTTCCGTACCGTTTTCTTGTATGAATAAATGTATGTTAAATGTTACCCCCCCTTTTCTTTTCTTCACTCAACTGGGGAATTCGTTATAAACAAATCACCAACAATAATTAAAAAAGAAACTAATTTTACGCTTTAGGGTAAGTCTCATCTTACAATCATATATCCATAACGACAATTATTTTGGTGATCAAAAATATTTTGAGAAAGGCTTGAGTCCCCTGCCGAAACGTTAATTAAAAATCACCACAGTATGTCGTAATGACAATGTCTCATTTGGACCTCTATCACGGGAAAATTTGAATTCATTTGGAAAAGTACTACAAAAATTATATATTGTCAGAATATTATGGCCCTTTCCCTAGAAAGTATCATGTAGGTTTCCATCGAAATAATTGATCTTTCATTTTACAGAAAGCAACATTGTTCCAAAATGCATTTGAACGACAGATATGCTCATTTTTTCCAAAGAGATGAAATTGTGGGTATTCGAATACATTATCCAAAATAACCATTCATCGGTTCATCATTTCAGACCACAGGGTGTGTCGAAAAACATGACATACGTAAGTTTGGAAAAATTCTGTATTTTATTAAAATTTTCATAGGGTAGTGTGAAAGTAATATGATTTGCCCAATTTAATTTCATCGAGGTATTCAACTATTGAATCAACAGATTTTATTTTTGAGTCCTTAATAATCTCAAAAAAAAAATACTTTATCTTACAAAACTTCGTTGTTTTGCAGTTCAAAAAAATTTGCCTAATTTGTTTTTTTCATTGTCAACCATTGTAATTCGTTATGAGATGGCGATACAATAGACATATATTTACGAAATTCCTCCTAGCTTCAGAGTGATTTGATTGCCCTCTCATCATCGTATAGCTTTTATTGATATGGGAAAAATAAGACTGCGGTATTGAAAAATCAGAAATACATGTCACATAATGTTATTCCTTCACAGAAATAACTTTCAATCATTATTCCTTTTGTTTTTAAACATAAATCGATATATCCTGATGGAGAATAATTACAATGAGATGCTGACCAACTTTGCCATCTCTTGCACTTTATACTCACTTGATCCGAAGCTAACCAAAGACATAGGATGTACCGCTGAAACAAAATTATTTTTATTATTGTGTGTCGAAACAAATATCGGGGATCCATGACCGGGAACTATATAGTGGGGTCATGATTAAATTGATTATTCGACATCAATTATGAATGTTGCATGTGTTCGTGATATTTTATTAACAAAAATAAACGATTACTGATCGAAATATTTTTCATTTTACTTGAAAACAGATGAAATAGACCAATCAATAGAGCTTTCCAGCTCTATTGATTCTGTAATAAAAAAACGTACCGAAACTGTCTATGCCCTCATACGAAAGATGATCCGTAGTTACATCCTGTTATATTACCCACTCACAAATATCATTGCTCAATTGGTTATAACCATTAAAGAGCAAAAAATCTTATTTTTTTCTAGTTTTTCGCTTGTAACTAATGAAGGAATCTCGATGCTTCCAATGGACGTATTGTAGAAAATCAAAATGGAATGAAATGAGCACTAGCACAACTCGATCGGAGAATTGGTAACGGAAAAAAACCGAAAAAAACTGCGTTTTTTGTAGGAATAAATAAAATTGCCTCTTTTAGGCCTGGTATTTTCACCTTATACTAGGAATAAATTAACCAACGGTTAGAATGTGCTTTAATTTTTCAATAAACGTTGGACAAAAGTACGACGGCGTATTGGCGCCATCCTACCAGTATTTTTTTTATTGAATTATCAAAATTTTGACTTTTTTTTTTCTCGAAATGTTGATTTTTATTCTCAAAATTTTGAGAAATAATCTAAAAATTTTGAGAATAAAAGTCAACATTTGAAAAAAAAATCTAAAATTTTGAGAAAAAAGTCAAAATTTTTAGATAAAAATGTAAAATTTTGAGAAAAAAGTCAAAATTTTAAGAAAAAAGTCAAAATTTTGAGAATAAAAGTCAAAATTTTGAAAAAAAATCTGAAAATTTTGAGAAAAAAGTTAGAATTTTTGAGAATAAAAGATGTAAAATTTTAAAAATAAAGTCAAAATTAAAAAAAAAGTCAAAATTTTGAGAATAAAAGTCGAAATTTTTTGAAGTTATCTCAAAATTTTGAGAAAAAAAGTCAGAATTTTTAGAATAAAAAAGTCAAAATTTTAAGACAAAAAGTCAAAATTTTGACCAAAAAATCTTGAAATTTTGAGAATAAAAGTAAAAGTTTTGAGTAAAAATCTCAGAATTTTGAGAAAAAAAAGTCAAAATTTTAAGAATTCAATAAGAAAAATACTGGTAGGATGGTGCCAATACGCTGTCGTACAAAGGCATATTCCAACCGTTGGTTAATTCCTAGTGTAACTGGAGGTGAAAATACCGGGTCTTGAAGTTTTAGCGCAGGCTCTCTGCGACAAAGTAGTTATTGATATGTACTTCATGTGTAGAAAACTCAGGCGCTGTTGGTTCATTAGATTTTGCATACATGCAATTTGAAATATCATATTTGAATGTTAGAGAGAGATAGAACACGAGATAACAGTTGATCAGTAAGTTCAGTGCTCACATGACGCTCTACGTATACTAGTGGAGTAATATCAGATTAGAGCTTCAGAAAGTTGGAGAATAGTGGTAACTTCTTACTGTACGTCAGTGATGAAGCTGGGAACAACATAGAGAAAGTTACTGACCGTAAAGTATGTGCCTAATTTATTATTCAACAAATGAGTTGCCAAATTACATTGTATATTGAATATTGAAAAAAATAGAAAAACCAATGGTGCCACTCGCTAAAATGAAAAATTTTCATTTAAAAAATAATATAAAATTTTTCTTTAAAATTAAAACTGTAAGTTGCAGAATTTTTTTGCTAACGTGCGAAAATGTGAGGCGCTTCACACTGAATTTATTATAACTTTTGATCAAATTAAGCTAACAAAAATTCAACTAAAAGAAGAAAAATGCGGCTAACGTCATATTTTTGAACGTGAAAAAAAAAATGTATAGGAATAGTACGTATATGAAATCACGTCAAAGCAGATTTCTGTCTGAAATCAATTGAAGATCTCATTATTTTTATTTTCAAGATAAACATCTGAAATTATCACAAATAAAAAATTGGCAATTTGAAAAAAAAAACTTGGAAATTTTATTTAGAAGAATTCAGATCTCAAAATATTGAATAATTTAAAAAATGTTTAATTTGAATTTTTAGGCCATGCTTCAAAAACCAAAAACTCTAGTTCAAAATGTGATAATTAAAACTTATATAGGGAATATCTCGAAACTTGTTGAGTGCAGACCACATTTTTCAACCGAATGAAACAAAACTACTTCTCAACAATACCTCGGCTTATTTCGAAAATGGTTCAGTAGTTTCAAAATGGCAGCAGTTTTTAAAAAACATTGCAATATTGAATGTTCATACCCAATATCGTCAAACTATGAGTCGTTTAATACAGCTTCATCAACTCCACAACTTTTACCCAAAAATATTTTTTCCGAAATGTTTACATGAATAAAAAAAAGCTGTAAATCATCATTCATGAAATCTACCTTCACTACTGGCCACGCCATCGTTTTTTCAACATTATATTCTTGTTCAGCGACCTCAAAAAAACCCAATACCGTCAATTTGAGTGGAATAACCTCGAAATTCATTGAGTTATTCCAAATTTGCCTAACAAAATTGTTTTTCACTGTTTAATCAATTAATAAACAATCATCGCACAAATATAAGATCATAACTTTTTTCTGCAAGTCATTTCTAAGGTTTATCAGAAGGTTTAAGGAATACCCATGGAGTCCTCCAGGATTCCGAAATCATATATAATTTTAAGCTATTTTTAATCCACTAATAAGACGATCATCAAGATTGCTATATTAATTTTCATTTTACAAGCAGAAGACGGAAAAAAAGGCGCTGTCGGTTTCCTGATACTATTTCAGTCACGAAAATATATCTAATGGTTGGCCTTAAAACGAAGTGGATTTTGCAGATCAACGATTTGCAATCTATTACAATACTTAAGGGTCATATGATACAGATACTCTATTGAGAGAATTTGTATTCTATTTATACCAACTCACCTTCATTGCATCATCATTATCATCGAAGTTTCCATTTTTCACTGCATCTATCGATGCCTGAGTAGTTTCAGTCACAAATATGCATTTATCATGCCATTGCTTGGTCAAAGGAAGGAGTTTCTCTCCGAAATCCTGAAAAATGGTGACGATTGAACGAGTGAGTTATATGGAAATCTTTTGAATGCAATCAACTTAAATTGAAATGGGGCAGTAGGTGTTCACATTCGGGTTTGTTATGAAAAAATATCTTATTTGAATAATACATTTTTCTCAATAGTACTGAACATAATGATAGTCTGATCAATAAGTTCGAATGGTGTTTATTATTGATAAAGCTCCTCAAATATGTGCAATAACTTACCGGATTCGAAATGACGTGTAGAGAAATGTATTTTGATGATTTTACAACACATAAAAATTGCAATTGTTATTAACAAATTGAGAGGGGAAAAAAGGCCTTTAGTTTTTTGCCAATAATTCAAAAACTGTTGATAATTGAGAAATTTGAAAATGAGGTTTTCAAAGAGGAGGAAATTTCCAATAAAAAAATCCGTACTCCCGAAACTCTATCTCTATGATTTATAATTTTAATTTAACGCTGAAAATTGGCCACCGCGCGGCAGTTAAGGCATGGGCGCGCCGCCGCTGAAAACAGTATACCACATGATATAATTTTTTTATAGTATTCAATATCAATTTTAACATTTGGAAAAATTTTATTCTCATCTAAACACTTGAAAGAATATAGTTCCGGTAGAGAGACATTTTTATGTTGAGTTTTCAAACAAGTTTTACAATTGTTAACTAACAAGTTTTTTTAGACCTACATTTTCACAAATAGCGACATAAAAGTTCAATATATACTTGAGAATATCACGTGATGAAAGTTCATGAATGTGTTTTATTTTCTTTTTTATGATTGTTTAAAGTTAAAAATTAATGAAATATTCAAAAAATGCTGTACATTTTTTTTTAACAAATGTTGTGTTATAGATGTTTTCGCATCTGACAATGGCATTGAGTAATGCTGGGTAAAAATGTATTTACGTCATTAGTCATTAGTCATTAGTCATTAGATGAATAATTTTTTTTTTCTAAAACTATTTTTTTTTTCTAAAACTGAAACAGAAACAGCGAAATGTAACAAACTTCGGTATCGTGTAATATTGGAAAGAGTTATATATTTTTGTTTTTAGTATTTTTATACATATAAACTAAGAATGGATATACTATATCTGTTGTGGTTTATGGTTATTTATGCAATGAGCCTGGTGTTGATAGTTTCATTTGAATATATTCGGTTTGGCAACAACATGTATGTTGTACATCCCGCTTCTGTTCAGATTTCCTTCTAATGTAGTGTTTCTGTTATTATTGACAACTCATTTTTGTTCTGTCCATTTCTGGATATGTCTCCAGGTTCAGCAAAATAGGACACGTGTTAGCAATTACATTATGTAGGATAAACAAACTAACAATAAACAAAAAAGCCAAACTCTATGATTTCATGGATTTTGGAAAACTCAAGAATTGTTACAACAACAAAGAAATCAGCTCAAAATTCTGAAAAAGAGGTAATTTTCAGATGTATCAACCTCATCAGAGGTTTTGGTTTCAAAAATTTGTTAGCAATATTCGAATGAAATATCAGCCGATCGATCATTTTCAATCAAAACCAAAATATCTCACCTTCTCGTCCATGTAGGCATATGCTGAGGATATACCAACAGCTACGATGAATATCTGCAGAAACTGATTCATTTTCCTGAAAATTAACATAACATGAGGTGAATTATAATAAATGCATTCCACTATAACATTGAAATGAAATTTTTGGTGAAGAATTGGTGAGAAAAGGTTCAAAACGAGAGCAGCGATATTTGCAATTGAACCCGACATTTTGGTTAGTATCAACTATTATCATGTCAGGGGTGCTGGAAAATGATAAAAACATATGGAATATATATATATATATATATATATATATATATATATATATATATATATATATATATATAGTCAACTGTCTTGTCAATTGTCTTTAATCGTTTTGGAAGTGGGCTCAAGAAACTTATCAGTAGAATTAAAACCCACATGGTTGAAGGAACTTTTATTTTATATTGTTTGTAATTCATAATGTAACTTTAAGTGAAGAGTATATATAAGTTTTTATCTTGTGAAGTATTGTGACGAATGTTTTACCAGTCTAGTGTCATGTTTATAATGAATTTTAACATTTTGTCAACCATCCTCAACAAAGATGTAGGTAGATCCTGAATAATTGTTGATTGAGAATATTCACACATTATAGTTTTCCTGATGATGGGAATAAAATAATTTCCGAAAGCTTGGACAACCTTTAAGGAGTTATTTCATTGACTTTGCTGCATTCCCCATTATTACCTATTTTATACCCAACTAGTCAGCAACCACTACCCATCTATATTTGAATATATATATATATATATATATATATATATATATATATTATATTCATATATATATATATATATATATATATATATATATATATCGCATTGCCCATTATTCCGTTTTCCCGTTATCACGTTGTTCCGTTATTCCGTTTTCCCCTTATCCGTTATCCCGATTTCAAATTCTCCTGATACAAGTTTCCCGTTATTTCCGTTATCTCGTTTGCCCGTTATCCCGTTTTTCTGTTATCCCGTTATCACGTTTTCCCGTTATCCCGTTTGACTCGATAGTCTTTTTCTTCGACAAATTTCTTATATAACGGAATTTCCCAATTTCCGGGCAATTTTCCTAATTTTTCCATTTCACTTTCCCTATTCACCATCCTCGGGCTATAACGAGCATTTGGAAAAAAAAGGTCTTTACGAAGAGAATCAATTTTAGAAGCTTTTGTTCAACAATTATCCGATCTGGAGATAAACCAACCAATAGTTTTTTTCTATTCTATTGATTCTGTAACTAAAATAGTACCAAGCAATATCGGTGCTCTCGATGGACGAATCGAAATGCGAATGAAATGAGCCCTGGTACGACTCGATCGGATCGTTACTAATGGCCGAAAAAATCAGCGTTTTTTTTTCAATTTGTAAAACTGTCATTTTTGAAATTGTAGCACAGGCTCTCCGCGACATAGTGATAATTGATGTGTAAGGTAGAACCAGAAATCTTAGGAGGTCGTAAATCACCAACCACTTGAGTTATCAGCAGGCGGTGGATTCTACGCAGAGTTGTACCTGCCCTAGCCATTAAATTTTGTTTTATAGGTAGGTATAATGATATTGGGTTACGATAATTATTAAGAAAAATTGCTTGAATATAATTGAGAATTGTTTATCTATATATTATATATGATATTAATATATATATATATATATAAATATATATATTATGTAATAATATATGATATATGTAAAATATCAAACGTTACACTTTATAAAAAGTTCAGTTTATCGATACAACAAAATTACTCATGAAAATCAGTTTCACTTTCACTGTCGTCATCCAAATTGATAATAAACTTTTCTCTGGGATTTTTTTTTGAATTCATATATGATTTTTCCACCTTTTTAATATGGGAAACAAACTTGGCTCAGCTGCTATCAGGAATGTTTGCAGTTTCTGTTTGAATAAGAACTACGACAGTTGAACTTAAGATTAGAAAAGTATTATTTCTTCGAACTGCTGACTCAAGCTGATGCCATATATGTTCAATTGGGTTAAACATACAGTGAGTCTGAGCACCGTATGTCCCAAGCTTTCAGCCGATGAATCACAAAAATATTTCTTTTTTACCGAATAAATGCGTTAAACTGTTTTTTGTGTACTTTTCCTCACAGTTCATATCATTATTTAACATATATTCTTGTATAGTGGCTTTGGTGTCATTGGTGAAATTATTCGATATTGATAGTTATGATCAAATATATTATAATATTAATACAAATCAGAATGATGGTGTCATGGTTTACATAAAAAAGTGTATGAATTAAAGCTATAAAATAATTTTTTTGGGTACCATCAATGTTATTTTCTTGAAAATCTTCATGAGTAATTCAAAGCAAATTAATATTATACCAATATTTAGACCACCATCTACATGTCCTTATGAATTCAATAATAATCTAGGAGAATTTTTAAAGAATTATCAAAATGAGATAACCCAAGATAAAACAACTATCATTATTGGCGATTTGAACATAAATATTCTTTACAGCTCTATAATTTCACAGGAATATAATAATATTCTTGGTGAAAATAATTTTGTAGCATTTATCAATAAAAATGTTAGATTTGTGAATAACCAAAAATCCTGCCTTGACCACATATTCATAAAACGGAGAGATAATATGAATTAATTCAAATCTATGATTTATGAATACCAAATCACTGATCACTATTCCATAATATTACAATACATTCTCTCAAACAAAAAAAACACACCAGCAAAGAAAGAATTAGCTCCACCCAATATTTGAAATATATTCGAATATGGATTTATTTTCCACTTTATCGAAATCTCTTGCGGTATTCTACATATCATTTCTGATGTTACAATTATAAACAGATGTTCCATATAATATTTTTATTTTGACAAATTAAGGTTACTCAACTCACTATGAAAAAATAAAGAATCGAAATAAAACTGCGTCGAAATTTTGAAAATGAATTATACAACTATTATAAATATTACGATTGGAATTGTTTCCAAATTCACACATTGCTCATCACATTATCACATGCATATTTGTTGATTATCACACCTATTTCATAGAATGACGATTTACTAAACTGGTTTTGATTCATTTTTCATGAGAACTGATGACAGACGTCAAGAAATTCCAACGGCCATTTTCTCGGTAGATAATTTCCACAGTACGAATGTTTCGATTGACCAAAAAACATAAATGATTTGAATTGAAATTTTCCATTGATTTCTAGAAATATCAAAAAATAATGGAGCAAATATTTTCCCAAGTATAATTTCAAATTTATATATATATATATATATATATATATATATATATATATATATATATATAATATTGCAAAACTATTTGAAAGAGCGTTGAAAAACAGGATCACATCCTTCACTAACAAATTCAAACTGATTAATAACCGACAATATGGATTTAAGCAAAATAAATCGACCCAAGATGCTATAGCGTATTTGACATCAAAGATATCAAAAAGTTTGGACACTGGGAAAAAATCTGCTTGTGTATTTTTAGATCTTGCTAAAGCATTCGACACGGTCTGCGACTCACAACTACTAGATATTTTAGAGGACCTAGGATTTCGAGGGGTAGCTAGAAAATTAATAGAAAGCTACTTAAGCGACAGGAAACAACAGGTATCACTCAATGGTAGTTTGAGTGTAGAGTGCACTGTGGAGTATGGCGTACCACAAGAAACTGTGCTGGGTCCAGTGCTCTTTATACTCTACATAATTGATCTCTTCAACATTGAATCATCTGGAGAAGTCATCACCTTCGCAGATGATACCGCCATAATTTTCGAAGCTGAAAATTGGGATAATTTAAAAACCATCATAGAGAATGATTTGAAACTTGGTTTGACTATAAGTTACTGACAATCAATTTTGAAAAAAAACATTCCATATGCCCTTTCCATGTTATGAAAACACAAATCCTCCATTTAGAGACCTGAAAATTAATAATAATTTGAGAATAAAGCAGACCGAGACGATTCAATACCAATCGATAAACATTCAAGATGGAACATACATATTCTGAAACTTTGCAATACCCTGAGAAGTATCTTATATCGATTCAAACATCTCAGAATGATTTATCACGCATTGGTTGAATCCAGATTGACATATGGGATAATAGGATGCGGAAGTGCAATAAAAGAACATATTAAAAATCTCTTCAAAAAACATTTATAAAAATTTTACTGAATAAACCTTCCCGATACTCATCTGATTTGATATACTCCGAATCCAAAATCCTTGACATTTGTCAACACTATTTCCTTTTGTCGTCCTGCTTTGAATTGAAAACTAAAACTAATCTTCGGAGAATAGAACATTTTTACGAAACAAGAAACAAATCCAAATACTTCAAAACACCTCTTGCTTCAAAGTCTATAGGACAAAGATGCTCTTCGTATTCAGTACCAAGGTTTTTCAATTTTATTCCAGTTGGAATAAAAGAAATATCTTTTTATAGAGGATTCAAGAAAAAACTAAAAAACTATTTTTTTTTTTTTTTTTTTTAACAATATATATATTAATTTATTAAGTTAAAGATGAATATAAAATGAATAATGTAAATAAGTAAAATGTTCTATTTAAAACTTTGATTTGGTGTCCTCTTGATCATAGAAGAGGACGTATGCTTCTTCACTCACGATATATTTTGGTGATAGCGGTGATACTCTCGAGTCATTGTACTCGTGCCAAGTGCCTGCATAAGGGTGCCTACAGTAAGCCGTGTAGTGTCCGTTAAAAGTTGTTCCACTATGGTTGGATATAGCATACAAGTTGTAGCGACACGGAGCTGCGTTATCTACTGCATAAATATTCATATCTAATCCATCGAGAGGAAAGTCAATGAAAACATTTAGTTTTTCTCTGAATCTCTCCATCTGCGAAAATATTTTCAAGTGAATTACTAAAATTTTGGGGAATTTAAGTATAGATAATGATTTCGTGCATTTTCTCCTTTCCTTGCATTTAGAACAAGTGGGTTTTTCGTCATCATCCAGAATTTCTTCCCTAGTAAACAGGTCTAAACATTGCGACAGTCTGAGTTTGCCAGTACTCTCCGGAATAGGGAGTGAAAGGTCCCAGAATGGGTCGAAAGTGACAGAACAATGGCCACAGAAAGTACATTTCAACGATGATTTCAGTTGACCAACAAAGTTATCGACAATTTTCGAGTTGTCCATTCTAAGATATCTTGACCAAGACTCTTTTGCCTTTTCATTATCGCTCAAATTTTCATCGATTTCTATGAACATAGGTTTAGGCCTTTCTCTTACTCTGTTTACATCTCCATGAAGACCTTCCAATAAATATCTGAAAAATTCCTTGGCATCCTGTTGAGCGTTACCCATAAAACGAGGTGCAAATCTTTGTATCAGGCTTTTCAAAGAAACAGTGTTAACCACCACATCAGACGAATCATCTGACCAAAGTTCTTTTACCACTTCTTCGAATGCTTTTATCAAAGCACCCTTCATACTTGATATGCTTGTGTTGATATCTTTCAAATGTTCGTCTTTTCTCAGATACTCGAGCAACCATCTGGTATTCGATAAACATTGTATTGCGCTATTCATAAAGCAGGTATTGCCAATGTTTTTCAAACCATTGAGACCAAGACTTTTGGAGCTTCCAAACACAAGTGGTTTGATGGAATCATAACTTAGGGAGATGCGCTCACCGCTATTGCTATCTTCAAAGGAACAGTCTCTTATGCAATGATTTTCTCTATCATTGAAGCGCCGCAATAAGGAACTCGATTGGAGGCTGCTTGAAATCGAGTTGGATGAAGATATGGTAGATCGCGTTATTTTTTTGGAATTGGTTGAATCCAAATTAAACTTTTCAGGTATTTGGCTCCGAATAATATACTTATGGATACTACTTGACATATTTATTCTTTGTGGACGAATAAATATATCATCCAAACGTTGAGTAGCAGGAATAGAACCCAGAATTGACGTTGCGTTTCCTCTTTGGATGGCGATACTGATATGTTGTATCAAAAAAGTCCTTGCTCTTCGATCATCTGTTTTATTGATCAATTTTTGTCCAATATGATTAATTAATTCGGTGGCATAACTACCAAATGAACCAAAGGTTTCAATGGCTACCGGATAAAAAATATATTGATCTTTTAAAGTAGAATATTTTTTCAATTTGGACTTTTCAGCAGAATCTGCAGCCCCACCAGCATTTCTGGATGTTGAATCAATATGTGATGCTGCAACGGTATCTACGCAGGTGAAGTCCCAGACTAAAGGTTTTCCATGACTCCATGGGATGAGAGACATCCCATCTGGACGCTTACCATCATCACGAATGATTCCCAAAGGTTCTAAGACAGCAGGAATATCAGCAGTTGATAAAGCTCGCTTGATTAAGTCATTTACTGTTGAATGACGGGACGAACGCCCGGAACTGAATCTACAACTCAATCCATGCGTCCCTCTTTCGTTGACGATAAATCCACATCTGCATTTATGACTCACACAAATAGAACAGCCCAAACGTAAACCCACAGAAATCCTGGAAGATTCATCATCCAATAGAGTTCCAAGGAATGCAACTGGAAGAGCGTTGAGCCAAGCTCCAGATTCTTTCGTACTAACTGCCTTCAGTCGAGCCTTTTCAAAAGGAGAATTAACAGCCGAGTCAAGGAGTTGTTTAGATGACAATTCGATGAGAGGAAGATCCCAGGATTTTTGGGAAATTTTATTATCAGGTGCAGAGGTTCCAGTTTTAGAACACCATACAGATTCACACTCTATATAGTAAACATCGGACACACTGGAAAAATAATCAGGTACAATTTGATCAACTAGATGTTGAATGCTGTTCAACGAAGAAAGAAAAGCTGGTAAAGCAAGTGAAGATGCTTGTCGTATACCCAGACCACCCTTATTTACGGGAAGTGTTGCTTGAAGCCACGTGGAAAGGCTGAAATTATTATTAGTAATCTGCTCCAAAATCATACGGAGTGTTGAGTCGAAGAGATCAAGTTCATTTTGACAGCGCCAAGTCGGGCAACATCTCAATGTATATATCAATTTGGGTATAGCTAGACAGTTCTTCAGAAGAAAATACCCAATATGCTTTGGAATGGAATCCATGCGGGATGCCATCAAATTCAAAGATTGAGTCTTTTGGTTCAGGGATTGTGCCAAAGATTCTTCTGACATGGGTGCACCAAGGAGGGTCCAGTTGGTTTTATTCATAATTTTCATACCAGGAGCAAAACTATAAAATTTTCCTGGTATGTCATCTTTCAGGTCGTCCAAGAAATATAGTTCGCATTTTTCAAAATTCAATTTAAGTCCAATTTTTTCTGATGTTGAAATTATTTTCTTGAACTGTTCCAAAATCACATCAGATTTACCACCTATGGAGCCGTCATCAAGATACCAACAGTTGAAATCAGCCTTGATTGATTTGGTTAAATTATCAATGCATAAACAGAAGAGTGCTGGGCCCAAAGGGTCTCCTTGCTGGACACCTCTTTCTGACAAAATAGTGTTATTTCCAAAATTTAAAAAGGTATGTTTCTTATAACATTGGCTTATGAAAGGATATAGATTCGGAATCTTGTCTTCTACTCTTTCTAAAAGGATATTTCTATGAATCATATTGAAAGCATTCTGAAAATCTATTTTCAGGAATACTGTGGAGGCAGGATCTGGATGTTGATTTAAAAATCGACGAGCAGCGTGAGCAACGGCTTCACATCCTCCTGGGGTTCCAAAACCGAATTGAATAGGGCGAAATAATTCACCTAAAGTTTCTTTTATCTTCGAACAAGCTAGTTTTGCCACAAGCCGTCTAAAATCAAGCCGACGGCAATAGGTCTAATGCCACCATCTTTTTTTTTAAGAGCAACCAATGAGGCTCCGTAAAGTATGGGAATCACATCCTGTATGACTTTTCCAGTGAGTAAGAAGTTGCAGAACGAAGTCAAAGAACTCAAAAGTTTTTCGCCCATGGATCCAGAACTTTTGGAAAGCAAATCTTGAAGGTGCGATGGCCTCAACGAACCAAGTCCACCAGAAGATCCAGTACGGAAAGATTTCACTGCATTTGAAACTTCAATTTCATTGACTTGTAATGGAATAAAGTTTTCACTCCCTGTATATTCAACTTCTGAATCAGTTGGATGTTTAAACGTAATTCAGATAGAGTATGACTGTCAAAACTTGCGATAGTGTCAGATGACGACAAGATTCGAACAGCAGATATGAGATCCCCATCAGAGACTTTATTGATCACACACTTAGCAAGGTTCGTGGTTGGTGGTAATGACTGAATATCTTTAGATATATATTGTGGAATATTATTGTTTCTTATATTACTTTTTATGATCGATGTTAGAGATTCTCTACGATTTTTATTGGATGTTGGAAGATAGAAAGACTTATATGCGAAAAAAAACAGATTTTCCCAGGCTTCTAAGGAGTTATACTCAACACAGTTGTCAATTGCTCTGCACAATGCTTCAGCAGCGCTCACTCTTGCTGATTTTGGAATTCTTCTTATAATATGGGAGTTCAACTTTTGGAACGACAAACGGGAATTTAGGCTGTCAGAGAAAGATTCATTTTTAGAAAAAGAACCTTCATTCCAAGTCAAAGATCCATCACACATTTGCGAAGCCAAGCCTTTATCATAAGAGCGGTGCATCCTTTTTGTATAATATTTAAACCTCTTCCATTCTTGAATCTCCTTCCACATATTCCACACTGGAACTCCAGAGCTTCCGAATCAATTGCCGCCCTCACATCCGACATCATTCGTTTTGTGGAAAATATAATTATAAACACCAATAGAACAGGTTGAGATAAAAACCAAATATAAAAACTAAATTAGGTGAATGATAAAATGATCTTGACATTGACCATGACACTCGTGGAGGCTGGTATAACGGCGTAATGAGATCTCATTCCATCTCAACTAATCAGTTTAATGTCTTCATTCAATTGCCTTTTTATACATCATTTCTATGTATTTAATTGCATATTTTAATTGTGTGATTTCCATTTCTAATATTTATTGACCACTAGGATGGTCGTATACTAGGCAAGTGTTTTTTTTTATCAATTCCTGTTGATGTAAAACTTCAATTGTCTTCACTATATCATTTTTCACATACTTTCCTGTAGTTTTATGCAAAAAGGCTGTGTATTTAAATTGTATGTATTTTGTAATTTACAGTTTCGCATTGGTAACTGCTCTTTTGCTTTAAACCGTACATGTGTTATTTATCAAATCCAATAATGTGAGAAAATCTTTAATTTGAATTCAAACATACTTTCTCATCGTTTCACTCAGTATTCATCGATACTAATTTTAAACATAAGCTACACTCACACCATAGACAGTCACTGACTTTGTGGTTTTCTGTTTATTTGTGAAAAAATTGTATTCGTCGTCATCTGAATGAAATTGTATTTGCACATTTTTTCTTTATAACAAATAAACTTATCTGATATTATATATATATATATATATATATATATATATATATATATATATATATATATATATATATATATATATATATATATATATATATATATATATATATATATATATATATATATATATATTATATGGGTAATGTCAGGTCTGCTTTATCGAGAATATCTCTCCTTCACTCTGCTTAGCTTTCGACAATTTTGTTGTCTTTTTCGAAGCTTACATGTGATATGGTAACATAAATATCAATTATGAACAAAAATTGTATAAACTTACAGGTAAAATTGTATAAACTTACAGGCAAAAAGTATTAATATAATGAGTACCAAAAGAAAAATCGGTATAAATTCGAAAAATGTCACAGTGATGGACGTTTATCAATTTAAAATGTTATTGTTTTATGTTATAGGGATTTTTTTTCTGTAGAAATATCATTTCATGAGAGGATATGAATATATCTTGCTCAGTTGATCAATGTCAGATCTTTTATTCATATTATGTTCTTCGTCATGTATTGCAACCATTACTAGAAGAAGATTTTGTTAAGATTTTTTTCAGTATGTAAAATTTTAGCATTTTCGTAATTCATCATGTGATCTTCAGTAATAATATGTTCAGATAGAGCACAAGAACGTTTTTGAAGTCTGCAATTACTTTTATGGCCAACAATTCTGGATTCAAGAATTTGACTGGTCTGACCTACCTAATTAATATTACAAGAACGGAATGCTATATACAGATTTATATTTCATCAGTGGTATTTCTTCATATTCCACTTTTGTATGATTGTTTTGTATCAGAAGTACATGTTTTTGGGAAATTTTTATATTGGATTCATGTTTGAAAACGTCAATGATTTTGGGAGTTAAATGTATGTATGAAAAGAATTGATCCAAAAGAAATACTCATGGTACCTAATTGGTCAATTATCGATTTCTATATTAACTGTTTCATTGGAAATGGCATTGAAAGTTATTTATTCATCAATTTGAGTGGATAAGAATTATCTTTCAATATTCGTGAAAAAAATTTCTTCATGTTTTTGTTGAAAAGAGAAGGGTTGACAATTTTTTTTATTCTGTTCTTTATTCCTAACACAAAATCGATTTCGGTTTTTTGTGGGTGATGAGATAAATAGTTAATGTATTTTCCAGAGCTAGTGGGTTTGATATACCAATCCAAGATGATGATATTATCTTTAGTTCCTAATAAATGTGTATCAAGAAAAGATATTTCATTATCATTTTTTACTTCCTTTGTGAATTGAATTTTCGGGTTGAAACTTTCGAAAACATAGAGAATTTATATAACTCCATCATTTGGGAAAGCCCAGATAATATCATCCACCTATTTTTTGCTCCCAAATATGGAAAAAATTTTAAATTTAATAGTTTCAACCCGAAAATTCAATTCACAAAGGAAGTAGAAAATGATAATGAAGTACCTTTTCTTGATACTCATTCGATAGGAACTAAAGAGAATATCATCATCTTGGATTGGTGTATATCAAACCCACTAGCTCTGAAAAATACATCAACTATTTATCTCATCACCCACAAAAAAACAGAATGCACAAAATAGTCAACCCTTCTCTTCTCAACAAAAACATGAAAAAATTTTCACAAATATTAAAAGATAATTCATATCCACTTCCATTGATGAATAAATCATTTTCAATCAACAGTTGATATAGGTAATAATAATCGACCAAATACTATAGGTATCACGTTTGGATCAATTCCTTTCATACAACATTTAACTCCCAAAATCATTGACGTTTTCAAACATGAATCCAATATAAAAATTTCCCAAAAAAATTCACTTTCAATACAAAAAATTTATACAGAATTGAAAGATGAAAAAATACCAATGATGAAATATAATTCTGTATATAGTATTCCCTGCAGTTCTTGTAATACTAATTAGGTAACTCGTAAATCCAGGATTTTTGGCCATAAATGTGATAGCAGACTTCAAATAAATTATTGTGCTCTATCTGAATGTCATTACTTAAGATCACATCATACATTACAAAAAAACTAAAAATTTATACACTGAAAAAAAAATTTACAAAATAGTTTTTCTAGAAATGGTTGCAATACATGACGAAAAACATAATATGAATAAAATATCTGATATTGATCAACTGAGCAAGATCTTCCCATATCCTATCAGGAAATGAGATTCCTACAAAAAAATATTCCCTGCATATCCTCATAACATAAAAAATTACATTTTAAATTGATAAACGTCCATCAGTGTGACATTTTTCGAATTCATGCCGATTTTTTTTTTGTACACAATTTTTCTGTAAGTTCATACTATATCCATTCGTAAATGATATTTATGTAACCCTATCACATTTAAGCATTGAAAAAGATAATAAAATTGTTGAGTGTAGAGAAGAGTTTCTTTGGATAAAAAAGACCTGACTGAATACCCACGAATTCTCTTATTGAATTATAATACAGTCAAGAAAATAATTCAATGTATATGGAATATGAGATCGTACTATTTAAATTATGGTGACACTCACTTTTTGATCAACGTCTTTAGTAGTCCGCTACCAAATGGAAACTGACAAATTTGTTTCCGCCATCAATTTATATATCTGGAAATATTTTTATCTGCCTACCAACTGCCTTCAATTATTATTATAGTATTCTCATCACAGAATTCGACATTACTGATACGATAATCTTTTTTATGTTTTCTTACGCAAATAAGGAATATATTGCTCCTCCGGTTCCATGACCCCAAATACATTCCAATATTACTCAAAGATATTATCGTAAGTAATTGCAAAGGTGCATCAAAATTACCGATAATTTTGCATGACAGCGTGTTGTCAAAAAACTGCACGAGTTCATTATCATTTTTGGAGAAAGAGCCCGACACCGAAGGTGGAGGGCTCTTTCTCCAAACTATGAAAATAACCGACTGCAGTTTTTCAAAGACAACACGCTGGATCGCGGAATTATCCGGTTATTTTGATGCACGAGTGTGATTCAAGAAAATATATTTCCCAAATAAACTGTCAACTTGTCAACCTGACGATATTAATTCATCAATTATTAGCTTGTCATCAATAACCATCCCTTAACTGGAAAAAAGGAGGAGACGCAGAAATAGGTTTGTCTCAATATTTGTCATTCATATATTATGAAAGTATACGTTAAAATATGATGGAACTATTTATTCAAGGAAATACACAATTATTATTTGGATTCTGGTTAGACAATGTAGCTATCGGTGCATTAACGGCTGAAGAGGATATTTGAGAATGCTGTGCCTGTGGTACGTCATTGCCAGGCATTTTTTTGACTATTTCAACATGGCGATATTCATCCATCTGAAGATATGGCGTCATTGATTGTGAATTTGAATGGCCCGTGATTTCTATAAGTTGCTGCTCGCCCACCCTCTTTTTTGCGAGATTGGAGACGACCGTAGCTCGTAACGAATGGTTAGTAAGCTTGATATTCTCTTTATTTAAACCAGAAGCTCTGGCTTGTAGAACAGTCCATTTGCTTACTGTATTTCGTCCAGCAAAAATATCCTCATACCATTCTCTGTTCAACTTCCAAGCGGGATTTACAGTGAGATAGAGTCGTTTTGTTTTTAATCAAAACCGCTTTTCTGGGAATTTTTTGTACCGTCGAATTGGACACAACCATGCGCTTCATTGAAATGGCTGATTAACAATGAAATCAATCCTATTTTATTGTTTATTAGCCATTTGAATGAAGCGCATAGTTTTTTCCCTCGTTGCGCCGTCTCAGTAAACACAGGATCGTGAATAATCTTTCTTGTTTTTTCACCTACGTTATTTTCTTCTTCAAAGTACGAAATTAAGCACTTGTGGCCTTCTCCACCACGCCAAGCTAACTCAAAAGCAAAAACAGAAAATACCTCCTTCTGCAAACCATCTGGGGTGTTTTCGTCACAACCACGAACCAACCACAAACCATTGGAATTCCTCGTACTTCAGAAAAACTGCCCTTTCCTTCCTCTTCTCTGGATCTATTTGTCGTAGTTTTCTCTTGGCATTTTTCGCATCACTGGCTGCTTTGAACTCAATATTGGTAAAAGGATTAAAATTGGTATTCAGTTAAATACTTTTCCATTAGTAATTTAGCGGTTACGTTCCAAATCATTTTAACAGTAGATTATTTGTACTCATCGCCGTTCTGCTTAAGCATATTGAATGCCCAGTCCGGTAATATATTTGCCAGAACATTAATTTGTGTTTTCTCATCCAAAGTATATTTTGTCTCAGCAGAAAAGCTCATTAACTGACGCCACACGTATTTTTTTTTCTGTTTTGAGTTATTTGGTTCGTTTTCCAACACATTTTTTTTAATAGCTTGTAATGAAGCCCGACCGAAATGGAACATTTTTAATAAATAATATTTTTCACATTACTTATCAAACTGACGTTACTTATGAATTGTCGCTGTATTATCAAAGTGTACAATGGAATTGCCATGGATATGAACTGTGCAATCATCAGTCTACAGTGCAATTATCGCAGGGCTCTTTCGCTTTCTACATTGCAATCATCGCTGTAATTTTGCGATAATTGCACTACATTCACATGGGATTTTTGACAGGAGGAAAATATTTGTCTGCAGTCATGAAAACTAATGACTGAGGCATTCAAAACCATCTATCTTGAATATCCATTTAAATATACATTCAACACAAGATTTTTTTATACCTTCCATATACCAGTTCTCCCTATGGTGCCAGAATGAAAGAGAATTAACGAATAACTTTTTTCAGAAAAAGCATTTTTTTTCAACCGTCGAGAAAAAAGGAGGAGGTTCTCTAGTCGACGCGTATATTTTTTTTTATGTATGACCGCACGCATAACATTTTACAGAGTAGTCCGTTTATGATTATTCTCATTTCAATAGATAGGGTAAACCTAGAAATTGTTACTATTTGGATTTGAAAAAAAAAATCCACTCCTAAGGGTAGGAAAATGGGGGATGATTGTTGGTTCACCCACTGGATTTGTGCTTCTTAACCGATTCTACCACGCATAACTTTTTCCTGGGTTAACCGATTCGGATGATTCTTTTCTCATTGTATAGACTTGAAAATTGGTCTTATTTCTATTTGAGAAAAAAATTACACTCCCAAGCATAGATAAATAGGGGATGATTTATTGGTTTTACACCTGTGAACCGATTCTGTTGAAACTTGGCACACATAATATGAGTTCTGATGACAAGAGTACTTTGACAAACTTCAGGAGGTGATTTCTCACAATATTTCAATATGAATTGTCCGAATAAATATATGTCCGGAAACGCTCCGTTTCATAGATACAGGGTGTTAATTTTTATTTCCGTTTTTTTTAAATAACTTTCGAAATGCTGTCCTTAATTAAACGTAACTTGGTATTGGGAGGTTTTTTGAGGTGTCGAATTGGAACATGAAGTTACTATTGTTCTTACTCGTAGGGGGCGCCACCTACACGTTTTTTTTTTATTGATGATTCATAACTTTTTTAAACGCACTTTTAGCACATTTTTCATAAAAAAAATCAATTCCTCTATATATCTACGTAAGAAACCTACCGTTTTCTAGATATTCGGACATGAAATCGATGCGTGTTGAAGGTATTACCATTATTTTGCATTTTTTACAAGAATGCTTAGGAAATGAATTTGACGTTTGAGTAAGTAGTTTTGGTAATTACATATTATGTGACAGTTATACGTTTTGTTGTTTTGTTGAAGTTTCTGTAAGTTTTAAAACACTCATTTTGAAAACATTGATTATTTAGCTCATTTAGCCGATATGCATTTCGTTCATGGCCTTGCGGATGGCAATGCACGCGAAGCAAGTTGTATTTACCAGGAGGGATTTCCTAATCGTGTACTGCCTTCAGCTCCAACATTTACCAGTCTCCACCGTCGTTTGGCAGAAACCGGTAGCTTTGAGAGGGCAGCTGATATTATTAGAAGACCACGAGCAGTCCAAACCCCAGAATTGGAAAAAGCTGTTTTGAACGCTCTCGAGAACAATCCAGAAACAAGTACGAAAATAATTGCTGAAGCTCTCAATTCTACTCAGTCCACAGTTTCGTGAATTATCCACGATCAACAACTTTTTCCATACCGTATTCGAAGGGTACAAGCTCTTTCGCCACGAGATTTTCCCCAACGCTTCATCATGTGTCAGTGATTTTTGGGAAAATTGGGTGGAAATCCTCAATTTTTGGGATACCATTTACGGACGAATCAAACATCACAAACTTCCCTTAACAACCATGTTTGGGCTCTGGAAAATCCGCACGCAGTTAGTGGAAGACATTATCAGTATCAATTTTCTGTAAATATATGGGCGGCATCAATTGATAATTTCTTAATAGGTCCTTCCTTTCTTCCGTTCCATCTGAATGGCGCAACTTACAGAGACTCTTCAGGAAATGAATTGCCGGGACTACTTCAGAATGTACCATTAGAAATTCCTATCCGCATGTGGTTTATGCATGATTGGGCTCCGGCGTTGAAGCCAGAGAATTCCTTAACACTGTCTATCCGATTCGATGGATCGGTATGAGTGTAGAAAAACCTAACAAGTCGTGGGCATCAAGGTCCCCAGATCTAAACCCGCTAGATGTTCATTTATGGAGCCATTTGAAAACACTAGTTTATAAAACTCCAGTAGCAAACGGAGACGATCTGAGAAACCGAATAGAAGACGCTTGTGAAACGATAAGAAACACACCAATGATTTTTGAGCGGGTACGAGATTCAATGACTAGAAGACTGAATGCCTGTATCTTCGCTGAAAGTAGACACTTTGAACAATTCTCTCGATTACAATTTAGTTTCCTTCATTTCATTTTATTCTACATATTAAAAATTTCTTGAAATAAAATGTTGATATTTCTTCCAAATTTTATTAAAACAAATACAGATTTTGCACCCTTGATATACAAATAACTATTTCAAACGAGTAAAAGTAAATAGAATGGGTAGCGCCCCCAACAAAAAACCAAAACTACTTACTCAAACATCAAATTCATATCCTGGGCATTTCTGTAGAAAATGCAAAATAATGGCAATAACTTCAACACGCATCGATTATCACATAATCGAATTGAAATTTTCAAGTCCATAATAACATCAAGTTCAAATTCGACACCTCAGAAATCCCCTCAATATCAATTTTCGTATAATTAGGGTTAGTGTTTCGAAAGGTATTCGAAAAAAGCGAAAATAAAAATGAAACTTCAACACCCTGTATCTTGGAAACGAAGCGTTTCCGGACATATATTTATTTGAACAATTCATATCAGAATATTGTGAGGAATCACCTCCTGAAGCCTCTCAAAGTATTTTTGAATCACCCTGTATATCTTCCATAGGACACCATCATTAGTAATACACAAAATATCTACTAAAGTCCAAATATCTCGAAAACGGTTGCTTATAGCGACTTGTAACATGGGTAGCTTTTTTACGTAGATATGAGAAAGAAATTCATTTTTCTACTGATAAATGTGCAAGAAGTACGCTCAGAAAAGTTATGGATCTTCAAATAAAAAGACGTGTAGTTGGCGCGCCCTACGAACAAGAGCAGTTATAACATCAGGATCGAATTCTACACCTTAAAAAAACCTGTCAATACCAATTTTAGTTCAGTTGAGGTAAGTATTTCGAAAGTTATTGAAAAAAAACGAAAATAAGAATAAAACTTTAACACCCTGTATCTTGGAAACGAAGCGTTTCCGAACATATATTTATTTGGACAATTCATATTAGAATATTGTGAGAAATCACCTCCTGGAGTTTGTCAAAGTACTTTTGAATCACCGTGTATAATGGAGGCCTGGAATCGATCCTATGATGGAGACGGAAGAGAGTCCAGAAATCTCCCCATCCATTCACAGCAACTACTTCGTGTTTGGGGTAATATGTACATATAAAAACAAAACCAAATTCAAAGGAGAATTGAAAAAATTTATTCTGGAAAACGATAAACAATCAATAAACGAGCTTATAGAAATGAAATCATGAAGAAGCAAAATAAAATAAATGCATAGTTACACCTTAATAATCCCTACTCTAACCAAAGTCTTCTGATGATATAAACACTTGTTTGTGAGCCATAATGATCGTGTTCCGTTTGTTGTATTCCATAAATACACTGTGTTTTCCTTTATGATTATATTCTTGTTACCTCTTAACTCACCATACATCTATTCCAACTTGTAAATATTTATCTCATTTTATAACCTTATACCATTTTTAAAGTGTTACCTTGATATGTTTTAATTGTTTTTAACCTCACTACTCATTCCTGTAGTCTTATTTTTATCTATATATTCATATATATATATATATATATATATATATATATATACATATTATATTTATATATATATACATACTTTAGTCCATTTTATGATTCGTTATTTTGTTTGTTAATATCGAAACAAGTTAAAGATCACTTATCGATTACTACTTTGTTCAACCATAATCAGTAGTAATACCACTAGTGACTGAATTTTCGCGAAAAGTATGTCGATTCATTTCTAAACGAAACTGAGTTGTGCTTTCTCAGTTGATTATAGTGATTTGTTATTTTAAGTTTTTTAGTGTCTAATCCTATCTTTTCTGCAGAGAGTTTTGCCCATTTTGATATGGTATTAATACCAATAGGGCAATTTTTGTACCAATTATCATTATTATATCTATTCCACTTGCCATTCACAGTCAGAAAAAGTCTGTTATTGGTATATACGTTTCCGGTATAATCTCACGGGACAAATTTAAGAATTTTTCCAATTTTGAATAAGCCATTTAGTATCTGAACAGTTTTCATCACCACCGTGGCGGATTTTGGAGAGTATCGGGTTATATGCAATTATGTTTGTTAAACAGCCTTTGTTGTCAGTCCCTTCCTTAAAAAAACGTAACATGGAAAAAGTTTCTTTGTTACCTCTCCAAGCTTGTTCTACTGCAGCTATGTGAAAAAATTTCTTTTGGAGTCCCTCTGGCGTGTCTTCGTCCCATTGTGAGCACATATTTCTATATTCGTCTGAAGTCATAGCGACAGAACTCATTTTCTGTTTTTCGGGTACAGCTTGCAACAATTTTCTCCAACTATCTCGAGCCGCCCTCGCCTCCTTGAACATTATATCTTTGAAGGGATCAATATGTCTCTGATAATCACAAAAATATTTTTCTTGTACAAATTTTGCAGTAGCATTCCATATGGTTTTAATAACACTCTTCTTGTTATCACTGCCATCAATTTTCCGCATATTGAATTCCCAGACTTTCAGAATGAATGCTAATCTTTCGTTGCTATTTTTTGCATCTAATTTCTAGTTGCGTTCCGCACAGAACGTCATTAATTGTCTCCATATATAAGATTTTGTTTTTTTTTTGTGTTACTGGGTATATTTTCTTCAATATTTTGTTTTATTACTTCGTTTGAAGTAGCACCGAAGCGACTCGTTTTGACGTTTGCAGCTACAATTATTTTTGGTCAAACTGTCAATTTTTGCATTGCGATCCGTATCCATGGTTACTTCGTTGAAAACACGATGCTGATAGATCAATCAGAATTGAAAGATAGCTGTCTTTGGTTTTTGATTGGTCAGATTTGGTGAAAATTCCAAGGTGCGTGGAATAGTCATTGTAATTCGATTATTATTTTATATTTATACTGAATAAACTTTCTCACTATAATAACATGTCCTGACTAACTGACTCACTGATTTACTGATATACGATCAACGCCCAGATCAAACCGCTGGACCTATGAGGGAAAATTTTTACATCATATAATTTTGATATTCCATCCCTAAAGTGGTGAAAATGTGGGTGAAAAAGTGGGTGAAAGTGAAAGTACAGTTGGTTATGAAATTAGCGTGATGGAATTTGGGCTCTACTTCACAAATAAATTGAGCTGGATACACGCTGTGTTGTCACATAATCACAAAACTGCACAAGTAACCCCTTCACCACACTTATTTACTTCACGCCTATATACGCATTAAAAAGTGTAGTTAACCTACTGATGATGATAACTTAGTTATCGAAATGCACATATAGGTGTGAAGTGAACAAGTGCAGTGAGGGGGTTATGAAGGTTGAAAGTCTGTATAGTTAGTTTTGAAGTTAGGATTATGAAAATTGGTATTTGGAGACCATCGTTACAAATAAAAATAAGGGTGTCGGTGTTTTTGGAAACTCAACCCCTAAAGGGGTGAAATGGGGTTTAGATTGGGATTGGAAATTTGTTTAGGAATTCCGTCAGTTTCCAAGTTGGGGTCATGAGAATTGGCATTTGAAATCTTTGTTACAAGTGGAAGAGTTATGTATTTCAGTGTTTCCAGAAATTCAACCCCTAAAGGGGAGAAAGGGGGGTGAAATTTTGTGATGAGTGGTCCGTTGGTTTTCAAGTTAGGGTATGAAAATTAGAAAAAGACATTTTTGTGAGGGATAAAGAAATAAATGTTTCAGTGTTTTTATAAATGCAACCCCTAGATGATGAGAGACGGGGTGGAAGTTTGTGTGAGGGTTCCGTTAGTTTTGAAGTAGGAGTCAAGGTGTTCGTGCAATTTTGTGATTCACAAGTGAAGATACATTTGTTCCGGGGTTTTTGAGAATTTCACCCTAAAGGGGTGAAATGGGGGTTGAAAGTCGGTATAGTTAGTTTCAAAGTTAGGATCATGAAAATTCGTATTTGTTACAAGTATAGAATATGTATTTCGGTCATTTTGAAAATTCAACTCCTGAAGGCGTGAAAGGAGGGTTTATTTTCCATTGAAAGTTTGTATGGGAATTCCTTTAGTTCCTTGGGGAAAAATTGATATTTGAAGTCATTGTTACAAAAAGTGTAACGAAGCTGGTACGTCCTTGCCTATTTGGGGGGTCAAATATTTATTATGGATTGGCAACAAAATAATGCCCCGTTTAGAAAATAAGGGTAAATATACAGAGCTACTGGATAGATCACAAAACGTGAGAAAATAAACATCTAATGCCTTTTTGCACTCTACAAAAAGACTAAAATATTTTTCTGACTGTTTTTACTATGAGAATAGAAAAAGATAGATTCATATGAGTGAAAACGTAGTATGCTTTTTCATAAGGGAATAAAAAGATGAGCTGCTTTCCGAGAACAAGTTTGTTAGTCTCCAGAACGAGTGATTGAAATCGTTCTGCGACTCCCGAGTCAAAGAAAATAGTTTTCCTTAAAGCATAAACATGCATACAAAAACTTCGTTAAAGTAGTGTTTAAACTTTTGATAACCTGTTATTCGATAGGGTCATTAAGACACCTTCATAACAATATTGCCTTGTTGTATATATTTTTTCCCACTTTGTTTGAAAACCATTTAGTTTATCAGGTTGGCGGAAAGCCTTTTTTTTAATTGAATATTGCATTGAAAGTACGATTGAGTGAAACATTGTGTAGAAACCTTTGATGATTTGTTGATTCGATTATGTCATGAATACACCTTCATAACCAATTACCCTGTTGTATATAATTTTCCCACTGTATTTGATAGCAGTTTCAGTTTATCAGTTTGGCGAAAGGCCTATTTGATTTTATTTCGTGCATTGTAAATATTACATCAAAAGTACGAATCAGCTGTGGAAATGATTTGATAGCACAAGTGTAAAATATCCCAGTCCCGTGATTTTCACGATACATCAAGTTATGCATTATTTGTTATTTCGCATTGATTATGTCATGGGGTATTTTGTTGATGCTGTAATAACAACTGTTAATTTGCACTTCCGGTTGTTACAGGTATTGAGAGTGTAGAATAATTCATATAAGTTTGGTATTGCTTCGTTCATAGTATATGAACTGATGTATTACATCTAGCTCGTTGTTCTTGTGTGCTGAGATCCATTAAAAGGAGCTCGGTGATTCGCGGTTGTCCATCAAAACTCTGGGTTCAACTCCGGGTTGAGATTGAAGTATTCTTTTTTTTTCGTAAGTAGGTCAGTTTTCACGGAAGATCAAACTCTGACAGTGAGCGAGTGACAGCAATCGTCGGGAAAAGAATTCAGAATGTAAAAAATCCTTTCTATACTTGTACAGCAAAAATCTAACTTTTCGATAAAATTATTATATTGAAGAGATGATAAGCGTTGGTAATGAATTCCAAACTTGTGAAAATTAACCAAGTTGATGTTTCGATGAAATTATACTATCTAATTGACTGAATAAAAAATGTTATTGATGTTCTGATAAACGTTTGTAATAAATTTAAAATTTTGAAAATTGACATCATAACTATTTAAATTAAGTCAAGAGACCAGACCCCTAGACATTCCATATCTCCATCTGTTGCTACTCCTGTTAGGTGGAGAAAACCGCCAATAAATCTGGCGCTCAAGGGTGGAAATTTATTTCAAAAATAGTTTGAATAAATGTATGGGCGTCATAAATAGAGTAACGATTTCTAGAAAAACAAGCATCATTCCTGACCCCGGAAAATTGCTTTACAATGGAAGAACTATGTATTTCAGTGTTTTTAGAAATGCAACCCCTAAAGAGGTCATGTATTGAACGTCAGGGTAGACATGTCGCGTAATGGACAATCACAAAGTTTCGAGCATGTATGGAATTGTTTGGTTTATAATTATTTCAGTTTTTAATTTCATTTTGAATTGTTTGAAAATAAAAAGATAAATATTTGTAAGTTCTTGTTATGTCAAAAATTAAATCGATTTTTTGTTCTAATAAAAAATTCAAATTAACATTGTGTGGATACATGGTGCTTTGTTAATGATAAATAGTATCGGGATTATAATGTCCTCGAGATAGTTCAGTGGCCTCTTATGAAGCAGTTGAACACATGACAAATAAACAAATTTAAAATTTTCTCCGAATAAATTAGAAACAGCTTGGGAATCTTTACAAAATATCATTTAAAATATTACTGTTGGTTTTACTAATAATTTTCTTTGTCAGAAATGAATTTTACAAATTTTTTTTTTTTTTTAATTTTTTTTTTTAATTTTTTAAAAGTGTATTTAGACGTAAATTTGAATTTTTTAAAATTTTGGGGTTTCTTTTGACGCAGAAGCGATTCCACGAAACGATATTTGTCAAAATTAATTAATAAAATAATTTCCCATATGATGCGTACTTTCTGCTGGTCACTGTATAACCAAAATGTGTAAGGATATGAAATCTCACTCACCTCTCAATCAACGTTTTTATCAGACCGCTACCAAATAGAAACTGACACTTGGAGATCCCAGTCGATTTTTATACCTTGTACCCCAGGACGATTCTCAAGTTTTTTACATGAATCGTAAATCATGTCGGGAGTAATTTTATCAATTACGAACCAGACGCGTTTTTTCAACGTCTAGTTTGTTTCCCGGACACATTAAAGAATCACTAGATTGTGCATTTCGATGACTACAACCAGGAAAATTCACTGTGCCGCATCCTATCCAACCGCAACCCTCAGCACAGTGGCGATAAAAGTATTGGTAAAATGCAGTTTACTTCATTTTCATCCCGGACAAAAATACCCTCAACAAAAATTGTAGGTGAAGACTAGTACCCAAAATGACAACTGTTCCGAATTGTTGCCGACTTGTTGCCCGGCACAGTGGGGCGAATCAGCAATAGCTCGGAGTATTTTTTTGCATCACCGCGCTTATGTACTCGAGTCATAGTATATTATTCAACGAGCGAGAAATGTGGCCATTACTCGTGAGAATGAAGTTTGTCGACTCTCGCCTTCGGCTCGCGTCGTAAATCATTCGAGCGAGTAATGGCTATTTCTCGCGAGCAGAATACTATACTTTTTCTGTGACTTATATCAGAACTATTTGAAAATAAGATTCATTTGTGAAGGAAATCCTGAAAGAGTGTAATTCATTCAATTGCGTAATAGGAAGTTTTCATTGAATGAAAAAATATATTTATATATGTCGAAAAATTTCATAACAAACAAAATCATCTTTTGTTAATGAAATTAATAGTAAAATTGGAACAGTTGGAAATCATAACTGAAGGTATCGAGGATTCTATATCCAAATTCACAATTCCATTTTTAATTTCTGAAGTGTTCTGTGCAATAAACGTTCGTGAGATGTTTCTGGTACTAGTAGACGGTTTCATTCAACCCAAGATTCTTTCTGCAGTATTCATTTTATTTTTCTTCGAATCATTTATGTATCCTTCCGCCACAGATGATGACTTCCACCCTGCATGCCTCTTCAAGTGATGTCTCCACCCGCATCCACTAGCAGGGTGGCAGATGATCTACGAAAGGTATACCCAGTATATAGTTCTGGATTTGGTTTCAAGAATGTTGCGAGTTGTTTTCCCATGGCTCCGAATTTATTCATTCCAATCCTTTGATTGGTGCATTAACCTTTCTGATAATTGAAAAAAAATAATCTGTTAATATATTACTCGGTGGTAGCGTGATATATTCAATACTAATATGGCGAAAAGGCTCAGTTATGGTGAATATCCGAACAATTTTCGTTTTGGTGTTTGGTATGGTGACTAATATAGCCGATCCAAGATCTTCCAAGTCCCCTATTTTCATAGAGTGCATTTCATTCGCACGACAGGCTCCCATGATTCCCATGATCAGTGCAACCTAAAAAAAAATACCTACATAAAAAATATTTCCAATTCTCGTTATTTTATTCGATTTCGAACAGTTTGATAATTATTGAAAGAAAAAGCCATATGAAGGGGATAAGATATGAAATGAAATGCATGAAGTACACACAAAGTCGTCTTCACAAAAAGTTCAATATAAATTGAAACAATTGGTAGACCGATAGGCGAAAAACAACTACTTTTCTAGCAAATACCACGCAGAACGTTGAATGATATTCACCTGGCAATCCATGCAAACTTCCATATAAATGGATATTGTTCGCAAATGTTTCTTTCTGATAAGCTCGATTATGTTTGAATTCATGTCGTGTCCGCCTAACAATCCGCATACCAGCCAGAGATTCAGAGAGCTCTGGCCGAAGCGAAACACAACATAAATAAAATCATCATCGAGCTCAAAACATCTTTCTGTCACTAGGTGTCGCCGGTTAAAAGTTATCTTTTCCGTCGCACCTGAAGATGTTCATGTTGTGTCTCGCTTCGGCCAGAGCTCTCTAAATCTCTGGCTGGTGACTGCTCCGTACTGATGAGGGCCAAAAAACCCTGAAACCAGTATGCGGATCTTTAGGCGGGCACGAAATGAATTCAAACATAATCGAGCTTATCAGAAACATTTGCGAACAATATCCATTTATATGGAAGATTGCATGGATTGTTAGGTGAATATCATTCAACGTTCTGCGTGGTATTTGCTAGAAAAGTAGTTGTTTTTCGCCTGTCGGTCTACCAATTGTTTCAATTTATATTGAACTTTTTGTGAAGACGACTTTGTGTGTGCTTTATGCATTTCATTTCATAGTTTGATAATTGTGAAATCAGTGGTTGGAAAAGAAAAAAAACCTCACCAGCGACGGCGTGATTCGAACTCACGATCACTGGATTGAAAGTCCAGAGCTTAAGCTATGTGCTACCGAGGTGCTTGCAAATTAAAGTGATACAAAGCTATTCAAGTTCCTAACTAGGTTCTCTCATTTTGTTAAGTGAACTTTTGAAATTATATCAATTTCTTACCTTTGTCGCAAGATATATTTCGTCAGGTGCTTTGTTTATGAATGAATTTATTTCATCTGGGGTGAATGTTTGAGCCTTTCTTGGTATATAACCATCGGATTCGCGTTTCGAAAACGCACGTAGTTTTGAATAACGTTCTATGTTGACGTCGTGGTTGATTAGAATGGTACTTCTTTACATTGAATATTGTGTCCAAAGCGAGGACGATTCATATTTTTCAGCTAATTGTGAAAAGTATTCTAGAAGTACATTTTCCGAAAACGAATTCACATTATTTTTCTTTTCGCCAATCCATGAAAATTGCATATATCGTCTCATATTTTTTCCTAGATTTATTTGGTAATAGATGTTATTTTTGCCGCACTACAAATTTCTGGTGGGGTACACTGGTTGTCACTTTCCGAATTCCATCTTTTTCTTCTTGTTCATGGTTAGAAACTATAATATTCTACAAAACGAACTGTCAATTCAATGATTATGACGTTTGAGAACAAGTTTGAAGTTGTTAAATTCTCAAGGCATACTTGCGAATGGAAACAATTTAAACACAACTGCACAGTAATGAATATGCTCATCTGTGATTGGCTTCAAAGTGTTGAGTAATGAATCTGATTCAACTATGATTGGTTAAAACCTGTTGAGTAATGGATCATTACCTACTCGGGGACGAAACAAGAGTTCATTACTTCATCAAAAAATGGTCATATAAATGACGCTTTTTTCAATAGTCATAGAAAAACCAACATTTTTTCACAGGAATCGGATCGTTTATTAACTACTAACAATAATCCGACGCAATTACAACTACAAAAAATAAAGTGAACTGAAAAACACTTTACAACGATTTTCACAAAAATTGGTTCACAAAACCCACATTACTCGTTTCGCTATACTATAGCTTCTTCAAGTAAAAAATCAATTACAATAACCGAGTTTTGACATGATGATAGAAGCAGGTACTCAGTTGCATAATAGGTAATTAAGTGAAAATGTTAAAAAAAAATTAAATAGTTTTTTTTCCGCTTTCTTAGACCAACCCTCAGAAGTTAATGAAACCTTGTACGAGTTAGGATCACGGGGACCTTACCTCCTATAGTGGGATCCGAAACGATTCTTGGGGCCTTGAAAAATGTTTCACCAGCTGCGGGAGTCGAACCCGGGCCGGGTGGAAACAGTGGGCAAAAGACCAACAGTCGTGCCACTGAGCCACAAACCCGGTGATTTGAATGATACGATTATGAATGATCTCCGAAACTTTCATGTTCTACAGCTTGCTACTTCTGAAGACCTTAGCAAAATCACATTCCTTTTCAATTGAATGATAGTAGTCCCTCGATGAATGAAATTTACAATAACGCTCTCTATCCGGAAACCTCTGAACTAAGAATGTTGTAAAGAAGGAACTATTTCTCGATATGTGATTGAATTTGTCAATTTGCCGCCCATTCCGTATTTCGAGTTGATGTCCCGAACGAAATTGTCTGGAGATTTGCTTTCAATCGGAAGTTGAACTTTTTTCATAGGTCTTTGTTTTGAAATAAAAAAGGAGCATGTTTTGGCGTATTTCTCATTTTTTCAACTTCTTTTTATAGAAGTTCAGAAAATGATAGTTCATAGGTGGGAAGTTTTCGTTTTTATTCAATGCAAAAGCTGCTAGACTTGGATGCAATTTCAATAATGTTTTATTGATTATACATTGTCATAACCCATTATTATCATGTATAACAGAGACTCGTATTACTGATGATATGAATGAAACCAAAAATAGATGGTTTCAATATGTTAAATTGTAAATCTATGAAAAGACCCACTGGTGAGGTCAGCATTTATGTCAAGACAGATTTGGAATACCAACAAGTAATGAACAAATCAATCTACAGGTTGATTCGAAAGTACTCTGACAAACTTCAGGAGGTGATTCCTCACAATATTCTAATATGAATTGTTCAAATAAATATATGTCCGGAAACGTTTCGTTTCCAAGATAGAGTGTGTTGAAGTTTTTTTTTTTTTTAATAATTTTCGAAATACTGACCTGAATTGAACTAAAATTGGTATCGAGAAGTTTTTCGAGGTGTCGAATTCGAACCTGATGCTATTTTTGCTCTTACTGGTAAGAGGCGCCACCTACACGTCTTTCTCTTTGTTGAAGATTCATAACTTTTTTGAGCGTACTTCAAGCACATTTCTCAGTGAAAAAATCAATTCTTCTATCATATATACGTAAAAATGCTCTCCGTGTTACAAGTCGCTATAAGCAACCGTTTTCTAGATATTTGGACTTGAAAATTTCAAGGCGATTATTACCATTATTTTGCATTTTTCAAAAGAATACTTAGGAAATGAATTTGAAGTTTGAGTAAGTAGTTTTGGTAATTACATATTATGTGACGGTTGAACGTTCTGTTGTTTTGTTGAAGTTTCTGTAACTTATAAAACACTAATTTTGAAAAAATGGATTATTTAAACAATAATGCTCATCAAGCCGATATGCTTTGTTCATGGCCTTGCGGATGGCAATGCGCGCGAAGCAAGACGTATTTATACCAGGAGCGATTTTCCAATCGAGTACTGCCTTCAGCTCCAACATTTGCCAGTCTCCACCGTCGTTTGGCAGAAACAGTAAGCTTCAAGAGGGCAGCTGATATTATTGGAAGACCACGAGCAGTCCGAACCTCAGAATTGGAAAAAGCTGTTTTCAACGCTCTCGAGGAGAATCCAGGAACAATATCATAGCTGCTCGTTAGTTTTTGTTAACTTAGCTATGCCTTAACCATACTGAGGGTTATCAGTCTATTGACCAATAACAGAACAACATCTCAGAGCGGCTTGAGATCTTGTTTCACTCTGTATGTAATGAAGCGGAGGACTTAATTTGACAGTACAATGACCAATTTCAGATTGTTTCGGAATAATAATACAATTAGGACTTGTAATAATAAATATATATGTATTTTCTAAAATATAAAAACAAATACTGATACACCTGGTATAATTTACTGAGAAAATGTATAGAAAGTCAAAATGGATGGAATAAACAATAATTTGAAATGAGAAACAATATGGGCTGACAATTAAAATAACTGTTCTTCAGTTATTTTAAACAATTGATAATATCTTTACTTTTGTCAAATCAATAATCTCTTTTACTATGAAATCAATAATGAAATATTTTCTTATTACCCTTTACATATATACCTTGCCAAATAAACAGTTTCATTGCTTACCGTCCACTGAAGTAATACACAATAGTTTAATTAAGACCTAATTATTCCGTTTTATTTCCGAATAATATTACGCGTTCACTTGTTGCAATATGATTATTTAGCTTCTTGATAGATATTGATTCCATTCATTTAGTTATTACTGAGATGATTTCTGATGAGTTACTCTATCACTATGATTCTGCATATGGTTGATTAATTTGCTACTTCAAATAAACTGTACGGAGTCTACGCTTACTACTCGTAGGAAGATGAGACTTCATCTTCTCTAATTGAAATTAAACTTCACTTTCATTCGCTTCATAATGGAACAGAACTTGCTTTGTACTGACTGACTCGTTCGATAACTGGATTCTGAATGAAGAGAGAAGAGAATGAGAGAGTTCTAGTAGGGAAAATCTTATATATATATAGTGTTGGTATTCAAACGAATGCCGCCCGCACTCAATCAAATATATTTAATGAGTCGGCAAGTTGCCTCGTTTGAGTTGACACGCCGCCATGATATATCACCAAACCTATTATTGCTTCAAAAAGACCGCGGGTTATTCATCTGTCCCGGCGTACTATTTGTTAGGAATGTCTGAACATAGGATTGGAATTTAGATTGAGGTGCCGACACAATTAATAGAGGAAGTATTCGACTTTATGAGTTGTCATATAAATTTTACTATTAATGCGACCGTTTTTTATTTCGAACGAAAATTGATTTATTTTATTGGCCTTCTTCAGTTTCAGTTTACATATGGCTATATTTAAAATACTTGATAAGGAGTGCTCACAACACACCTCCTTTTCCCCATTTAAAAGGTATTAATTCTAATTGATACCTTTTTCATGACCCTAATATCTTGGGTAGATGAGTGGTATTGGATCTCAACTTTGTTATAGTTCTGACAATTGTTTTAGCATACCATGAACAAACTAAATAAATTCTTACTGATAATAACTATGATAACATATGACCTTTACCTTATTCAATCAGGCACCTAATATTACATACATGGTCAACAATATCCCTACTTATATAATTACTATTCTAACATACTAATTTTAACAGGCAAATCTTTATATAATTCTCAATAAAGATCCCTTCAAGTCCGTGTCTTCTGAGACGATGCTGGCTTCGAAATAGAACGCCACCCTGTAGATATGACCTGTCATCACCTGCTGTGATAGAGTTCGTCTGTGGTCTGGCGAAATCAGGTTGAAATTCTCCAGCGACCTTATGTCTGCTCTTCGACTAGGGATGATGTAAACATCATCTGTGAACCATATGACTTAGTTCCACTCAGTCTGCAGCGAAGTAAACGGCCTTGTCGTTAGTTTTTCGAGCCACCCTTCGAGTAGTGAACGTATTTGACAGTGATTATCGACTTCTCTCTATGATGCAAAATGTCACCTGACATTTGTTTAAAAGTTCCAGTGAAGTGGTAGTTTCTAAGGTTCTTCCGTGTTAAAGTGATGGTTCAACCTTCTATTAATTGGAAAATTTGTGCACCCTTGCACACTTGTGATGAGCCTTCCTGGGGGTCCCTCAACTCGGCACTCTGACTATGGGCTTGAATATCCATTAATCCTTGGGTATTGTGAACTTAATTGGATTAACAGTTCAAACTCTCCATTGCAGTACGATGCTCAGTAAATAACTATTTGGTGAGAAGCTGATAATCATTAATTTGAACTCAGTTATAGTTCAAAAATCCATATTATATTATCCGTAATTGTTAACGATAATTTTAAAATGTTCTTTATTATCACCGATATTTTTCGCACATTTTTACTTTTAATTAATGTTATTTCACTTAGTCATTATCAAGGTAACACTTTTAATTACATGCTAAAATCTCTTCTCGGTAGAGAATTATAACCGTTTATATTAATACTTTATTAATGTCTATACAGTCCTTCCCAATTTTTTTAGGAAATACACACAATTTTCTCTTACTGTCTATGCTTTACTCAAAAGTCCGATTCTCATGTAGAATAACCGACACTAGATAATTTTTTTGTCCCATTCCGTCACTTGACGATATTTCCAATGGTACGCGGTACGTTATGGTTCAGGTAGAAAGTCCCATCAATATTTATTTCGCGTTAATTTACAGGGTGTTTCAATTTCTTTGACTACACGTTTCGATACGTGCTTGTGTATACTTGGCAAGATTTCATAATTTCCAATTATTTATCTATACTGGCTCACTATACTATTTGATCTCAACTGGTTTTGAAAATATTGACAATATTATTACTTCATAAGTGCATTATTTTTTTGCTTTTGAAAATTACTTATTCTGACTTTTTGCTTTGGAATAAATCCATGGAAACCCTTTTACTGTACCACGTGTTCTAGTCTGATAACTATGATTTATCTCTGGAATACTTTCTCCTTCATCTTCGGTTGGTTCATTTCGATTACTATCTTCTAGTGTTTATAGGTTTTCTATGAGTATTTTCCTTGATCTATTTTCTTGATTTTTCTCATCGGTTTTTCCTTTATTTCTTCTTTCAATTGTGGCAAAATTATTCTTTCGTCCTGAAGTTCTATTCTTCTAATCCTTTTTCCTTCCCATATTATAACTATTCTCTTTAAGTTCCTTACACTCGGTAGAACAAACAATTGGCGGAATTCTTATCTCCTGTTTACTATGTTCACTTTCAATCCTTTCGATATCTTTCAACAAATTATTGTCTTGCAAAAGTTTGATCGCTTTCCCTTGGCATGCTACCGTATTGTTAAGAGTTGGATTGCCACCCCTAGGTGGAAATAATCCTTTCCTATATACAGGACGCTCTGAGTTTAACGTTACTCATCCTTTTATTCTCTAAAATAATTTCCTGCCTATTTTCTAGTTGCGGAGATTTTTCTTCTCTCTGATTAACTTTCAGTCGATTCATGTGTTAATCCTGTTTCCAATTTGTGGGATTTCTGAATTTTCAAGCGATGACTTCTTAAAATTAGATTTTTCCTCTTGACTGGTTATGGTTTCGATGATTTTTATATCTTTAACTACTTCCTTATTTTCTTCGGTATTTTCTTTCAAATCTCGTACCATAATACGTTTTTTCGATGTTGAAAATTCATTATTGGCTATTTTCTTTAATTCTAAATTTTTTCCGAATTCATGTTACTCCTTGCTTTAACTATGCATATATTCAATAATCTGGGCGGCAAATTCTTGTCCTTGGACTAATAAAATTCAGCCTTTTGATTTTCGTCTACTGCGAAAGTACTTTCTTTGGCGACTATCATTCCGAGGTTCTTGGCATTTTCCAACGTCCTGGAGGGTAGAATATCTCTCTTGGGTGATTCATATCTACCTTTTAGACTGTCTTTCAACGATTTCCTATGTGCTACAACGATCTTCTTCCCTAAATTCCTTGATGCGTTAGCTTCGGCAATTCCGATACTTCCTGTATATGGTTTGCTACCTTCTTGAATATTTTCATTATCAAAAACTTTCATACCTATCCGTATATCTTTTTCCATTTTCCGAACATAATTTCCTTCATTCCCGCTGTGGTACTGCATTGGCAATTTTCCGTTCCATCTCTCTGTTTCTTTAGGCAAGAAATGTTCGTTCTTTGACGAATAAATTTCTACTTTCAGACTGTCACTTTCGAGTGGCGTACTATTCATGATGGTCGTTCTCAGATCATTGATTCCTTCCATTGTTCTGGTTGAAAAAGTGTCATTCTTGAATGAGCTGGCTCTTTCACTACGACTATACTTTGAACTTTTCCGGCTGTCTCGCTTGACTATCCTTCCTAGTGTACAGGGCGTTTCGGTTTTGTTAATACCTTTGCTGATTTTAATGGATTTTTCAATATCCACCTTTGGCAATTTTCTATCTTCGCGATTTTTCTCTAGTTTAATGAATGATGTCACTGTCAAATCATCAATCACATTTGGCTTGTTCAATCGATAACCTGTGTTATCTTCCTTCCTAGACGATTTTCCATACTTTTTCCTTGAATCGGCTTCCTCGAAACCTAGTGTCTCAAACACTTTACTATCTTCGGACATTTCCATTTGATTCGAGCCGGCTGGACTCATTTCATGGCGTGAAAATCCATTTTTGATTACTCGGCAATTCGTTTTGGGCGTGCACTCCCTTGAGAAATTTAGCTTTTCGTCAAAAGTTAATTCAATCCACTGTTTTATCATTTTGGTCATGTCTTCAAACCTTTTTCCCATTTCTTCCAAACTTTTTAGCCAATTACCATGTTCGTTTTCTAAATAAATACCGTTATTCTGTTCCTCACCTTCACCGTAGGTTAGTACATTCTTTTCTTGCTTCTTCCTATTCAAATTCCTGTTATATCCGGACATTTTTCCATACTTTCTCGGACTATTTCCATTCGTGTAACTATTTCCTGTTTGTCTTCTGTCAATTACTCTCCCAAAATTCTGATATCGGTTTCTATTTGATTGATTGATAAATCTAAGTCCTTGTTCGTTCATTCTTCCCTGAGTTCGAAATCTATTTTCCATTGAATAGTTAGAAAACCTTTTTCTTGGTTTCTTTATTTTTCCAAATTTTCTAAATCTGTTTCCCTTAGCATAGTCGGAAAACCATGGTCCTGATTCACTTAATATCTCATTTCGAAAGCTATTTCTATTTGGACATCTATATGAGAGGTGACCAAATTCTTCGCAATGATAACATACACAATTTTTCTTCTTACAATGTGATTCTTCATGACCCTTACGATTGCAATGTGTACACACTATTTTATTCGTATTGAAATTTCTAAAATTCATATTAGTTTGAGCTGTTAGTGTCTCAATTAATTCTTCTTTCTCTGCTAATTTGATGGCTTCTTTTAAACTGACAGGACTGGCAGATAAAACTTTTTTCCTTACAGGATCTAGCAATCCTATACAAAATTGCACAAGCGTATCTTGTTCAAATTTTTGCTTTAATACATCATCAACCCTATTAATTCCTGTAAATTTTCGTAATTTTGCTGCGGATGCTCTCAATCTTATGGAAAAATTTCTAACTGATTCACTATTTTTCTGATAACAATTCAAAAATTCTTTTCTTCTTCCCCAGGTAATTTCAATCTGCTAAACTGCTGCAATAATTCCTTTTTAAATTCTGGCCAATTTATTGTATTTTTTAATTTATCATCTGTATCTATAAATAATCTGGCGATTCCTGTCAATTTTAATCTAACTATGGAACTTATTTGACTGTCTGTCCATCTTGCTACAGCTGCCAAATACTCAATTTCACTAATAAAATCTTTGATATCTGTAGTACCATTGAAAGAAGGTAAATTTTCACACGATAAAATGGTGGTTTTTCCCCACGGACGTTGGTTTTTTAAAATTTTAAAACCCTTAAAAAATTTTTCCTTTAATCGTCAAACTCTCTGTACTGATATTACTTTCTAAATGCTTTTTGTATTATTTTTTTCAATTTTTCAATACTTTTCTGACCTTATTCGTTACCAAAAGTTTATCTTTTGCTGAATATTTCTACAATTTCATTCCTTTTAGCATTCCACAAACAATATTAAAAATTATTCTATATTTGCAATTATATTTTTCCAGATGAATTTCCAATATGACAACTTTAGTGCAAACTGCAATATATGCACACTTTCAACTACACAAATTCTGATAATATTTTTACGAGAAAAACAATTTTTGACTATATTTTCATTCTTATTTGCATCGAGTAATTTTGAGTCTGACATCTTTTTCGAAAATCAACATATAAACGTTATTTTCCTGTAAATACACCTCGACACCTGACACCAAATATCATATAAGACGTACAGGGTGCTCTTATTGAAAAACCACACCTGTCCACCTTTTGTTATAACATACTGAGTGTTATCTGTCTATTGACCAATAACGGAACAATTTCCCAGAGCGGCTTGAGATCTTGTTTCACTCTGTATGTAATGAAGCGGAGGACTTAATTTGACAGTACAATGACCAATTTCAGATTGTTTCGGAATAATAATACAATTAGGACTTGTAATAATAAATATATATGTATTTTCTAAAATATAAAAACAAATACTGATACACCTGGTATAATTTACTGAGAAAATGTATAGAAAGTCAAAATGAGATGGAATAAACAATAATTTGAAATGAGAAACAATATGGGCTGACAATTAAAATAACTGTTCTTCAGTTATTTTAAACAATTGATAATATCTTTACTTTTGTCAAATCAATAATCTCTTTTACTATGAAATCAATAATGAAATATTTTCTTATTACCCTATACATATATACCTTGCCAAATAAACAGTTTCATTGCTTACCGTCCACTGAAGTAATACACAATAGTTTAATTAAGACCTAATTATTCCGTTTTATTTCCGAATAATATTACGCGTTCACTTGTTGCAATATGATTATTTAGCTTCTTGATAGATATTGATTCCATTCATTTAGTTATTACTGAGATGATTTCTGATGAGTTACTCTATCACTATGATTCTGCATATGGTTGATTAATTTGCTACTTCAAATAAACTGTACGGAGTCTACGCTTACTACTCGTAGGAAGATGAGACTTCATCTTCTCTAATTGAAATTGAACTTCACTTTCATTCGCTTCATAATGGAACAGAACTTGCTCTGTACTGACTGACTCGTTCGATAACTGGATTCTGAATGAAGAGAGAAGAGAATGAGAGAGTTCTAGTAGGGAAAATCTTATATATATATAGTGTTGGTATTCAAACGAATGCCGCCCGCACTCAATCAAATATATTTAATGAGTCGGCAAGTTGCCTCGTTTGAGTTGACACGCCGCCATGATATATCACCAAACCTATTATTGCTTCAAAAAGACCGCGGGTTATTCATCTGTCCCGGCGTACTATTTGTTAGGAATGTCTGAACATAGGATTGGAATTTAGATTGAGGTGCCGACACAATTAATAGAGGAAGTATTCGACTTTATGAGTTGTCATATAAATTTTACTATTAATGCGACCGTTTTTTATTTCGAACGAAAATTGATTTATTTTATTGGCCTTCTTCAGTTTCAGTTTACATATGGCTATATTTAAAATACTTGATAAGGAGTGCTCACAACAACAAGTACAAGAATAGTTGCTGAAGCTCTCAATTCTACTCGGTCCACAGTTTGGAGAATTATCCACGATCAACAATTTTATCCATACCATATTCAAAGGGTACAAGCTCTTTTGCCACGAGACTTTTCCCAACGCATTACTATGTGTCAGTGGTTTTTCAGAAAATTGGCTGGAAGTCCCCAATTCTCAAGATATGTACTCTTCACGGACGAGGAAAACTTCTCCCGAAATGCTATCACAAACTTTCATAACAACCATGTTTGGGCTCTGGAAAATCCGCACGCAGTTAGTGAAAGACCTTATCAGTATCAATTTTCTGTAAATGTATGGGCGGCAATAATTGATAATTACTCTTCTTTCTTCCATTCCAACTGAATGGCGCAACTTACAGAGACTTTTTAGAAAATGAATTGCCGGGACAACTTCAGAATGTACCACCAGAAATTTGTATCCGCATGTGGCTTATGCATGATGGGGCTCCAGCCCATTTAACCGTTGTAGCCAGGGAATTCCTGTACACTGTCTATCCAAATCGATGGATCGGTAGGGGTGTAGAAGAATCTTACCAGTCGTGGGCACCAAGGTCTCCATATCTAAACCTGCTAGGTTTTTATTTTTGGGGACATTTGAAGTCACTAGTTTATAAAACTCTAGTAGCGAACGTGAAAGATCTAAGAAACCGAATAGTAGATGCCTATGAAACAATAAGAAACACACCAATAATTTTTGAGCGGGTACGAGATTCAATGACTGACTTTGAACAATTCATTTGAATACAATTTAGTTTCCTCTATTTTATTTTATTCTACATATTCAAAATTTCTTCAAATAAAATGTTGCTATTTCTTGCAAATTTTATTACAACAAATACAGTTTTTGCACCCTTGATACAAAAGTAACTATTTCAAACGAGTAAAAATGAATGAAATAGGTAGCGCCCCCTACAAGAAACCAAAACTACTCACTTAAACGTCAAATTCATTTCCTAAGCATTCTTGTGAAAAATGCAAAATAATGGTAATAACTTCAACGCGCATCGATTTATCAAATAATCGACTTGAAATTTCCAAGTCTATTACTATCTAGGAAAGGGTTGCTTATAGGAGTAGCTTCTTCACGTAGATATGATAGAGAAATTAATTTTTTCACTGAAAAATGTGCTAGAAGTACGCTTAAAAAAGTTATGAATCTTCAAAAAAGAGAAAGACGTGAAGGTGGCGCCCCCTACGAGTGAGAGCAATGATAACATCAGGTTCGAATTCGACACCTCAGAAAACCTCTCAATATCAATTTTCGTTTAAATGAGGATGGTATTTCGAAAGTTATTTAAAAAGACGAAAATAAAAATAAAACTTCAACACTTCGTATCTCGGGAACGAAGCGTTTTCGGACATATATTCATTTGGACAATTCATATTAGAATATTGTGGGGAATCACCTCCTGAAGTTTCTCAAAGTTCTTTCGAAACACCCTGTATATGAACATGTGGATGTTAGCAGCAAAGATAAGACAGTAATACTAAAGAAACTTATACTGTTTGTACACTTGACCATTCTCCAAATTCTTCTATCTCAGAGTTTTTATCATTTTTGAAAAAAAAATATTGAGATTTAAGAGAAGAAAAATCTTCATTGATTATAACAGGTGATTTCAACATAGATCTAAAAGTACACCCAACGTATAGTAGAAAAATTAAACAGCTATTGAATCTATTTGGAATGTATGAAATTGTTGAAGGAACTACAAGAATTACTAAAGATTCATCTTGTCAACAAGTGTTAACGAGTGATAAAAATATCAAAGACCGAATATCTTATTATCTTGAAGTTTCCGACCATTCCAATATACTTATCTCGCTGATAATGAATGATAACCTCTTGGTGTTGAAAATATAATATAATATCTATCAGAATGGAGTTCAATGTCCAGCGTGACATCAGTTGTTTTCTGTTGATATTACCAAAAAAATCATTATTGTCGTGGATTTCTAAATTTTTAAACAAAATCATTTTATTCAGTTTTCTTTTCAAAGATAGTCAATGTTCGATGTGTGATTTTTCCATTGAGTTTGCTGCACTTGTTAGAATCCTATCAGTTATCATTTATTTCATCACTTATTTTTGGTCATATAAAGATGAATACATCCCAATTTCGTAGAAATTTGGTTTTTATACAAAGGAAAAATAGAAATTTTTGCACAGGCAGAATCTTCAAAATAATACCAACGTTCGATGATTGATTACCGCAACTCAAAATTGAAATACGTAACCCATGGCTGCCTGCCTGTAAAACTAATTTTTTCTTTAGTGGATAAAATTGAATGAAAAAAACTCTTCGATGTGAATATCACAGAAAGTCAATCAATTCAGGTACAAACGAAAGAATTTTCGAAAATATTTTTAACACGACTGAAAATTTTGAGGTTTAAGAAAAAACATTTAGGATCGCTTCACGTGAAAAGGTGTAAAAATACTTTTGTTTTGTTTTAATGTTGATGTTTTTTATACCACTTAATTCAGTGGTTATCATTGATTAAATATCCTACCAATACTTCGCCGAGAAAGAAGTGCAATGCAAATATATGCCAAAACTGAACTATCAAAAGAAACTTGAAGAATTTTAATAAGCTAGAGTTTCAACAATCGTTATTTGATCTGGAGTGGGATACAAATAGTACTGATGTGAATTAACTGACAGACTCATTCGTTAATAATGTTGTAAAAATTCTAGATGAACATGCACCTTGGAAAGGAAATAGAACATTCAATAACTTCAAACTGAAAGTATGGTTCACAGACGAGATTATGGAACAAATAAAATTTGTATAAAGTGGCTAGAGATTTGGCATAAGAGGAGGACTGGATAAACTATAAGAATAAAAGATAAGTGCCATGTGAAGTAGAATGAATAGAAGAATCGAATTTAAACGGTTTTCTTCACATAAAGGATTCAATATAAAATTGAACCAGAGAATGGTAGATCTCAGGTGAAAAAATGGTATTTGCCAAAAAAGTAGTTGTTTTTCACCTGAGATCTACCATTCTCTGGTTCAATTTTATATTGAATCCTTTATGTGGAGGAAACCGTTTAAATTCGGTTTTTTCTATTCAAACTATAAGAATGTTAGAACTTCACTGATTAGGCAGGAAACGAAGAACTACTACGGAGAACAAATTGATCAAAACAAAAGAGATGCAAAGGCAATGTGGAGGTCTCTCAGAGAGTAATTAGGCGGGAAACGAAAAAAAGTACGAATATCAAATTGATCAAAACAAAGTAGATGCAAAGGCAATGTGGTGGTCTCTCAAAGTGTTAATCAATGAAAAACCTCAAAACAGGCATTCTTAAATTAATTTCGGTAATCATTGGAGAGAAAATGACGCAGATATAGCAGATTTTTTTGATTCATGCTTCATAGAAAGTATATTGGAAATTGTAAGCGACATCGAACCTGTTCACAACTCCGATCAAACCATGAATGTTTTGCCTCGACACCAAATGACGCTAACCACTTTTGAAGCACTCAGAATGAATGACCCCAAAATGATTATTCAATTTCTAGTAAAAATATTTTAAAAGGGCGAATTACTCGAATTGATCTAGCCATTTAATGAGTATTGTGAATTCTTGTCTTTGTTAATCTCTGAGCTCTCTAGGAAATCGAGTTTTTGACCTTTCTCTTCTACATGCAAGAGTTCAAAGTCATTATCAAAGCAATGCTTTTCAGTCAGGAGATGGTTAGCGAAAGATGAATTGGATTTCCCCTCAATGAATCTGTTTATATGCTCAGATATGTGTTCCTTGAAAGTTCTACCTGTTTGTCCTATGTGAAAACTTGGACAAGTACCACATGTTAGTTTATATACTCCAGATTTGTCAAACTTTTTCATTCGATCTTTGTTGTTTTTAATAAATAAAATAATAATAAATAAATTTTATTAGCCATTTAGGTACAATGTGTACATATGGTAAGTCCTACAATACATAAATCACATGTTACAGCAAAACCATATTGTTGGTCATTGAGTATAAATAAACTAAACCAAATAACGATCATGTGTATAAATAAAATCAAACGGACATGACGACAGCACAACACCAGATACATATTTAAGAGTGACACGATTATCAGTATAAACAAAATCGTAACCCGAGTACAAATGAACCACGACCATACATAATTAAAATCATTGAATTGAAGCTTTATCACTGAACAAGTAAGATGACAGCACACTACAAGTAACATATTGAAAGTGAAATAATTAATTAAATGTGAAATAATTCACAATAATGTATCATCCAAATATTCTTGACAGGAATAGTAACCTTTTTCAATCAGCAAACATTTTATTTTGTTAAAAAATATTCTATCACATTCAGAATTTTTTATTGCCGTTGGCAATTTGTTGTAGAAGCTCAATGCTTTATAGAGAGGAGCATTTTGGAATTTCGTGGTTTTGTGGTTTGGTATTTTCAGGAGACCACCATGTTGTGTGTTGTAAGCATGCGAAGAAGCATTGGTATCAAAGGATTTCAAGTTGCTTCTAATGCATTTCAAACATTTCAAAATATAGATGGATGGAGCAGTTAACAATTTCTCTCTTTTGAATATTGGTTTGCAACTATCTCGATAGTCCATATCAAATATTAATCTCACGATACGTTTCTGCCCTATAAACACTCTACCAAAATCTTTACCACATCCCCATGACATTATGTTGAAGGAAATGTGTGAGTAATAAATTTCCCCAAAGTATTATTTGTTCTGTAAGCAATATTAATATCTTTAGGTCTTAAATAAGTAATAACCCTGAAGTTTGACTTTGTTTTTGGATCGGTTGGATAAATTCCTTTTTTATAGTTTTTTTGATTGAATGCTGTCGACTGAACTTGAGTTATATCCGTCATTGGCTGTAATTTGTTCAATTATATTTGATTATTCGTTAAAATTCTCTCTTGACAGAGGAACATCCACTATAGTCTGTGGATAATTTGCGGCTACTTTGTGTTGGTTGGGATGAGTGGAGTTACTATGTATTGTAATATCTGTATACGAAGGATTGTGGAAAATTTAAAAATTGTGTCATAGTTTATTTTCGTTATGGTCAAATCCAAGAAGTTTATCGAATAATAAATTTCAATTTCTTTTGTGAATTTTATTGAGCGTTTTTTATTAACGGGTTGTTATTTTTGAGATTATCCATGAAAATTTCCGCAAGTAAGGATTACCCATTATTGAGCCTTCACTATAAGAATAAACATTAGTATTAAATTAAAAATGATTTTGTGTTTTTTTTTAATTATAATAATGATTATTTTAGTTTTATAAAAAAAAATTAACAAATATACAAATAATTTGAAATAGAATGAACAGTAATACCACAAAAGTAGAAGGAACTACTTTTGTGTGGTGGTTCATTTCATAATGCTTCGATTACAGGTGTCTATTTATCTAAATCATATTTAGAATGTAAATTTGAAGTCTAAAGATAGTTGTTTCGCATATCAATGAACCCGTTTTGGAAAGTATCTGAAAGGTAAGACTTGTGCCGACCATCTTCCAACTCGAGTTACAGTTATACGGGACTGTTATGCGAAGGTTCCTAGTTAATCGAAATATAGTCAGACAATTTCATTTAATTTGTATTGTACTAAGTGTTTTTGATGTCGATCACCTTGTGAGGAAAGGTGCGTGTTCTGCTTGATATTCACTTTTTCAATCTGGATTTGAATAACGGGATTGAATTAATTGTTTTTGAGTCGATAGGTGAAACAAAGGGAACCGAAAGGTGGGTAGCGCCTTGTATGGTATCGTATCTATAAGCAATATTTTTTTTTTTATGTTCTGGTTCCCACGAAAAGGGATATCCTGTAATGTTCAGAGAACATCGTGGGAACCAAGGGAAAGAAGGTAAAAGTTGGTGTTCTTCTTAAATTTCTGGAGGTTGTATGCCTCGGGGAACACCCTCCTAGGCAATGAGTTCCAAAGCCTCGCTGTTCGTTGGATGAACGAGTCTTTGGAAAGTGATGTTCTGCAGGTCTCCAAAGTGACCACGAAGGGGTGTGATGACTGAACTTGACGGGTTAGTCTCGAAGAGACTGCCAAAGCAGGAACGATTGTTGATATTTCAGAAGAGCATCGCCCATGAAAATATCTATAAAATAGAGACAAATCGCCAACTTTTCTACGGTGTTCCAGACAAGTGAGCGAGTTTGTAAGCGAGGCATCACCGACGAGACGAATTGCCCTTTTTTGGACAGAATCCAATAGCCTCAGGATATGTTTATGTGCCGCGCTCCAAATATGGGAACAGTATTCCAGGACAGTTCGGATCTGTGCCTTATAGATCATAAGCAGCTGAGTGGGGGTGAAATAGCTCTTGGCACGAAACAAGAAACCAAGTTTTTGGGATGCACTTTTGGCAATGGACCTTACGTGATTTTCCCAGGAAAAGTTATTACTGATAGTAATACCAAGCATCGATATGGATGACTTCAGTGGTATGGTTACTCCTGACAAAGTTATGTTAGGCACAGTGAGATCGGCTTTTCTAGAGAAAAGACATGCTTGTGTTTTGTTTGCATTGAATTCTACCAAGTTATTAGATCCCCACTCGAAAATTGTTGCTAAGTCCATATTTATATTATTAACATTTCTTCCTCGTTCATTTCTGGTTTCACGGGCTGATATAGGGGCCCTGGAAGAGAAAGCGGTATGGAGGGTACTATCATTGGCAAAGCTGTGTACTGGACATGAAGTTGCTTTCAACAGGTCGTTGATGTGAAGTAGAAATAGTGTTGGTGCGAGAATAGATCCTTGCGGAACACCAGCATTTATGAGTAGAGTGTCAGATGAAACTCCATCGACCACTACATGGAGAGACCTGTTTGAGAGAAAACTAGCAAGCAGAAAACACAGCTGAGGGGGCAAGCCATAAGAAGGAAGCTTGGCGAGGAGTCCCTGGTGCCAAACTCGATCGAACGCCTTGGAGACATCTAATGCCACAGCTAAAGTTTCTCCATACTTTTCAATAGATAGCTGCCATATATGTGAGACGTGAGCGAGCAGGTCACCAGTTGATCTCTGATGGCAGAAGCCATATTGCCTATCGTTGACAATTCCTGAGTCTTCCAGATATTTCATGAGCTCGATGTTGATGGCTTTTTCCATGACCAGGGATACGGGTTGGTAGCTCGACCAGTTGTTCTAGACCATGAGTGATGGCGAAGGCCTCGGCTTGACGACCCGCATCACCTGTTTTGTTAGAGAATTTGAGCCAGGCAGCGTTATGTACATTAAAGTCTCCCATGATTATGGTTTCAGCTGTTGGATGGTTCTTCTGAATGTAGTCCAGTTTGAGTGATAAAAACTCAAAGAGGTCGTTATATGAAGGTTCATTAGGTGATAGGAAAAGGCAGCAGAGGAACTTAGTCAGTTTGGTATCAGATAGCTTGAACCACATCACATCAAAGTCTTTCGGTTCCAAACTCTCTTCACGCTGGCATGAAAGGTTAGCCTTAGCGTAAAGGCAGACTCCACCTTTGAACCTGAATCGAGAATGGAGTTCGTAACCAGGACAAAGCATATGGACCTTGTTGGTGGACGAGTTTACTTGTGTTTCTGTTAGAGCCAGAATATCCGGTTTTTTCGTCTGTAGGTGATGGTGGACGTCATTGATGTTCTTGTTGAGTCCGCGGATGTTGCAGAAATTAATCTTTGATGTTGAGTCCCCTCGAGTACCTCTCGCCCGGAAATCCGAATGGAGAGGTATTTTGCTTCCGGAGTGTTTTACTCTAGGAGACTTCATCATTATTACTATTAGGATGCACCTGAAAATAAAGGAGGAATTGGGGAAAAGGAAAGAGGGAGACCGGAAAGTATCGACCGAACACTGAAACATGAAATGATCCATTTCACAGCACACAAAGTCGATATGGTGATATTTCACCGGGCGATGAGACCATCTTCCACCTACTCTTTATCAGTGCTTTTTTTCTGATTTAAGAATAGGTTACTCTGGAATATTCGTTTGACGTCCAAGACCTTCGCCAACTTATAAATCGCATTGCTCGGGTAAGTCCTATTTTTTTAATATATTATTCCCAATATCCATTTCTGTACAATTTCCACTGCTTTCATGTGGTTACTATAAGCTCCACCCCAAGCAATTATGCCATATCTGCGCTGAGACTCCACCAGGGCAAAATATAATATTCTCAAGTCCTTTGTTTGGAGAATGTTTTTCACATGTTTGAATTTCGAATTTGGGTTTCTGAGTTTTTGTAGTAGTTTACCAATTGGACGTCCCATTTCATGAGGCTGTCCAAGTAGACACCCAGATATTTGATATTCTGCACGACAGGAATTTCTATGATGCTATTATTTTTCTTCATCACCAGACTATTTGAGGTTGGTATTTTTATTTTCATTTGCAGCGGAAAAGACACATTTGGTTTTCTCCAAATTTATTGTGAGACAATATGTTTTAATTCTCAAGAAGGCTTTCTCAGATTCTTCAATTGAACTGCGCTAGTCCGCCTCCGAGTGAAAAATCGCCGTGTCATCTGCAAAGCTGATCATTTTTCCTTCAACAAACTGTAAGTAAATCCAATAACTTTGATGATCGGATTGACATGGTATCTATCAAGTAGGTTACCTACGCCCAACTAACATTATAGGAAAATTATACCAAGCAGTGAGGTAGAATGGCTTCAAGAAGTCCGAATTCACCCATTTCCGACCAAATATTTTACCTTCAAGTACTAACTAGCTCCAAAGTTATAATTGGAGTTATAAAAACCATAATTGAGACCACCAAATCTCCTTCAAAAACCAAAAACTTGATAGGCGTAGTGCGTAGTATGAAATTACTTGTTATGGACTTCAAATATACCTTCACAGCCTCATGGGTTGATAAAGTTATTTACTAGGTTAAATTTCACCTAAAGGTAACCAGCAAAATGTGTTCAAAATAGTTGGAACTCTCAGGAAAAACCTTCTGGTGAATATTCACCTAATTATTACCTCATGTGTGTTCATATAGTCAGGGAATTGACAAGTCAGTGAACAGGTCTATTATATACTCTTCATTACCTATTTTGGCACTGATTAAGTTGAAGGAGTTGCCTGGACATTTCTTGACCTAGTTTATACCTACTGCTCTACAATGAGGGCGAGATTACCACAATATCTGTCTAGTCAGACTAAATGTCTACAACGAAGTCAAAGTTACCTAAAATAAAATCCTCAAAGTAACTTAGTCTATCATCAGATATTAAAGACCAAGTCGATTCAGATGGGGATGACATGATACAATTTACTTCCTTTAATTTTTTTATTGTGCCCTAAATTTTAGAAATGTATAAAATGCCGAGCAAAAATTTGAATAGAGTTAGTAAACCATACAGGTATACCACCAACTATCATCGATTAGCTGCCAGGATAAGAACAAATGAAAATATAATCCGAATCCATCCCATACTTTCCGATGTCCAAGGATCAGAGCCAGCATCTTCCACTCAGTCATCATCAACTGCAGAAATTAATGTAGAGTGTGAAATTGCTTTTACTGATGATGATACCGGGAAAAAATATGGATCAGAAGACGATGAGTTCAATGGAAATAAGGCACAAAGCTTGGAAGATAACCTCTCATTGTTAGAGGAGCTCAGACATTGGGCCTTGTCGCATAAAGTCTCCATACAAGCAGTTGGTGGTCAACTATGGGTGTTGCTCCACGTCTTTTTATGACGGCAACTATTTTAAAACACTCATCCATTATTGAAATAAAAACATGAAAGCGTTAACCTTAAACTTTGGTTAGGTCTCAGATCATGTCGGTAAGAGATGGATGGGAATGACAGAATGCACTGAACAATGAATGGGCTGCGTTCAGAAAGCTTCGTCTGTCGCCAGCGGTAAACTACAGCCGCGACGTTTCCAATGATGCAGCGATAAAATGGAATTCAATGAAGTTTATTCTTTTGAAGTAAATGGATGAAAAAATGGTATTGAATACGCAAAAAAATCAAATTGAATAGAAAATTTATTTTAACAAAAATAAGAGATTGATGTGTTGAAATGATGAGTTTTCATGGCTTCGAAAATTTCAAAACCAATCATTGTGGCTTCCGGAAAAGTCAAAATCAAGCAAATCATAATTGGTCGATTGTTTAAGGGTATTTACAGTTCGCTGATAAATTGTATAATTTCGGGCACCGCATGCGGAACGCAGAAATGTCAAATCAAAATTATCCAGCAAATCACAACACATCATTTTATATTTAAAATGTTATGATTGGCTATTTCTCTTCGGGAAGAGATTCCCTCATTGGACCATAACATTAATCATGGTTTCTATTCTGGGAAGATGTGCACTGAAATATAAATATCGCGCACTATTATCAACATACCAGATGGATTTGATATTCAATTTCAGAGTAAACACTCATTACAGGGTTTTGTAGTCTATATCCATTTCTCTGAGTACCTATAGGTTACTTGGCTTTACCATTAACATTAGCAAAAAATATTTATTTTTTCACCCCGTAATGACATTTGAGTGTTTCTGCACAGAACATAGAATAAGTAAAATATAAATTTATTATCCATGATTCGCAATCCATCCAGAGATCGAAACGTATAGACATGCATGAAAAAACATCCAATAACATATATTGTATTTCATCACGTGACCACAATGTGAAAGGGTCTGAAATCCCAAGATAAGGAAAATGGACTTCAAAGTCAGGAATAAAGGTTAATTTCGACTTTGAACAAAGTCTATGTGTTCTCATAGTCAAAATTTTAAGGAATTTCGACATATAGGTCCCATATGGAACCTACGCCATATTTTTCGGTTTGAACCGTTTCCGCCATTGTAAAAATAATACATAATTTTCTCGAATCGACCACATTTTAATGATTGGTAGTCAAAAAATAGGTGAATATGATATGTATACACATACTTCATCTATAAAATCAGTTTTTGAAATGTTTAATGGAAAAAGTTGTGAAAGTAGACATAAATTGATGGTTTTTTTTTCATACAAATTTACTAATTTGATGGGCCCACTTGTTTCAGACGAGTAAAAATCAACATTATCACAGAAAAGTTTGTATCGCAAATAAAATCACAACTAGGTGTGAATGCGAAACCATCACTTATTGCATTCTCTGCTATACGTTTATTAACAGTTCTTTCTTCATACGCCATGTTCATGTCAACTTCAACGCTTTCACGAATGAGCATGTAGGTCAAGATACACAATATACAGTAAACTCTTATTATCTTCTTCTAACCTGCCAAGGTTTGTTGTTTGTTTTATTACAGTGTTTATAACCTGAAATAGGTAAAAATGACTGCATTTTTACCATCAGTAGTCTGGACTAGTCTGGAGGCAATTTTACCCATTTATGCCTTCAACTTATAAGGAAAAATGTCCTAATTTCCCAAATTTCGACTTCTGAATTACTTCCATTTTTTTCCCTATAATGGTAAATTTAAGGTAATTATAACGTAATAATTACCGTCGCCAATTAGGGCGCTAACCTATTCGAAGGTCGAAATGAGGTAAATTTGACCTATAATGTTTGTTGGGACTAGTATTATCGGTCAAGTGGTATGCTCGGAAAAAGATTTTAAACATCGAAAAAAATAAGTTTGAAATTTTTAGGAAGATACGTTTTTAATTTTGTCAATTGCTAATTCATAAGAATTCTTTAAGATACATTCAGGAACAAATTTACAATTACTCTTGATGAGATCTATCAATTTTCCAGAGATTTCTGATGATGGTGCTGTGATGAATGATATTCTGGCCGGATTGGGTAATTTTCTTTATGAAGTTTTATAAGTGAATATAGTTTTGGAATTTGAGGGTACATAATAGTGCATCTTATTTTTTCATAGTCGTCAAGAACATATTGAATTGATTTTATTATTTCTTTCACTTCTTTTTGATAAAAACATGTAGGATCTTCTTTCAAGATATAAAAAAAACAAATTCAAGAACTCTAAAGTTTTTTTTAAGTTATCAGCTTCATTAATCGTGATCACGCTTTTCCTTCATCTGCCCGTATGAAATAGTATATTATGATACAAATGTATAAGTGAGCCTTTAAAGCACGCGCACGAGTTTGAGGGCACGACGCGGAGCGGAGTGCCCTTGTGAAGGCTTATGAGTTATAGGTACATTATTTTGGTTCAGGATTGTTTTTTCATGAAAGTATTTGGCTAAGTGATTGGCAATTCTTTTATCTTCAGTGATAACTTCATCTTGGTTAATTAGGGCGGGTATTTTGTAGGAGGTGTTGTGGCCACGCATGTGTTTCATTTTATTCCAGATTTCAGTGGGAGGGGTTGTGGATGGAATTGAATTAGCGTAATTGTTCCAGGAATCTTTTTTACTTGATTTTAAGATTATTTCAGTTCTTGCCTTGAGTTTTTCAAAGTTAATTTTATCGTCTTGATTTCTAGTTTTGCGGAATCTATTGAGGGCTTTTCTGCACTCTTTGACTGAATCTGCGCATAAGTTATTCCACCATGGAACTACTTATATATTGGGGTTTATTGTGATTTTTCCTATGTGTTCTCTGCAGACTGTATTAAGCAGGTTGTAAAATTTTTAATATCGTCATCGATGTTTTCTGAAAATGTTCTATCTGTTCTCTCACACATGTTTGGTTATTTTCCCAGTTTGCTTGTGCGATTTTCCATTTGGTGATTGTGGTTGTTTGTTTTGATGTATTGCCACTTATTAAAATAGGGAAATGATTACTGTCATATAGGCTATCAAGTGTATTCCACCTGAGTTCAGAAGCTGTTGTTGGGTCACTGAAGCTTAGATCGATATAAGAAAAATTTCCTGAAGCTATATTAAAGTGTGTATTGCTACCTGTATTCAGAAGACATATATTTGAGTGATGTATTATATCTTCTATTCTATGGCGTACGAGTTTTGTGATTATGGTCCGATCCGCTTCAAAATTGGTATCTGAAGGTTTTCGAGGTCGTAGATTATGATTCTTCTGTCAAAATTGAAAAATTCAAGATAACGGCTCCAAAATGGTGGACGGGTTTTGTGATTATGGTCTGATTCTATTTAAAATTGGTATTTGGAGGTTTTTGGGGTCGAATATCATGATTCTTTCGTGGAAATTGAAAAATTCAAGATGGCGGCTTCAAAATGGCGGCCGAGTTTTGTGATTATGGTCTGATTCTATTCAAAATTGATATGTGGTTGTTTTTGGGGTCGAATATTATGATTCCACTGTGAAAATTGAAAAATTCAAAATGGCGACCAAGTTTTGTGATTATGGTCTTATTCTATTCAAAATTGGTATGTGGGGGTTTTTGGGGTCGGAGGTTATGATCACCTAATCTGATAGGATTATTCCATTTTTTAAATTGCAAAAAAATAATAAAAAAAATAGTTTAAAAAAACTTAAAAAACACGCTTTTATAAATGAACCACACTAAAAAGTAGGAAATAAATAATAGTTTGAAAAAATTAAAAACACGCTTTTATAGAAAACCATACTAAAAAAATAGAAAATAAGAAAAACTATTATTTTATTGAAAAAATGCGTGGGGTGCATGGTATCAATAATTATATAGTACATTACACACCTAGGGCAGTAAAGTAAGAAATGTCTCGATCACAGGTAATTGTTGGCCGGGGCAATACCATGTCTGGTTTTCTATAAAAGCGTGTTTTTTAGTTTTTTTAAACTATTATTTATTCACGCATGATTCATCGACTGAATATTTTCTCTGCTGCTAGATATTTTGTCTATTGAATATTATTCTGGGGATATTTTGCCCGCGGTATGAAAGTCGTGGTACCTCATGTGAAAGGTAACATGTTACAGTTTTATGTAAAACCTAAAGGAATTATTCTTGCATCTATATTAGGGTGTTTTTTAACGACAATTTTTTTTTGTTATTGGCTCCCAACTGGTAATTTCGTTGGAAAACCCTGAAAATTTGAGCCTCTCTCAAGAAATATCAATCTTAGCGATTCGATTTATGGGACTTTTTTGTAGGAAATATTCTCCATAACTCAGTCATTTATGAAGTAACGTCAGAAAACTAAGAATTTACTACAAAAATTTGATTTAGTGACTCGTACAATCTTATAGCATATTACAGCTACGTCGCAATTGGCACTTTTGTAGAGCATGTAATACTGAGTGAATCGCGCTTTGGTACGATATGATAACATGAAATGCCGCTCAGTTATGGATATTTGGAAAAAAGAACAAACTTTACGTGTATTCCTTGTCAGAGTTGCATCAAAACCTTGATTGGTAAAATTTCAAGTAATTTATCCAAACGCTTCACGTCTCACAGAAGTTATTGTAACACAAAAAATCATAATATGCACCCTCAGAATATGTAATCAACAACAAACATACCATGGATTATGGAAACAGCAAAGAACTGAGCACTGAAAGCAATCATCAATAACGAATTCTTAAATAGATGGATTTTATGAAGAATGACAAATAGTTTGAACAGAATAATTTATTTGGATAATCTTAGAATTATATATAATTGGATTCTACTATAAGAACAACATAACTATTCTCTTATTCAGCGTTGAGCATCAGCAATCAATATTCTTTTTCAAATTCTCAAAATGTTTCCATTATAATACAGTAACAATGGTTACATTATTACTCCCAAATCAGATTGTTCAAAGATCCACTTTCTTTCCACTGGATTTCTGAATATTCATTATTTGGTTTCTGCATTCCTATTTGAAGGTTCATGAATTCTCATAAGATGTTTCGCCCTGCTAGTGATATTTTTGATATTAATTATGTCATTGTTATTTTTGACACCCTTGGATATTTTGTACACCATTAATTTAACCTTCTTCTGTTTAGTTTGTGCCTTTTTGTGCCTTATGTTTTTTGTTTCTTTAATATTTCCTCGTAGTAAATTTCTATTGTATATTTTCTGGTGCTTTCCTCAGCTTGGTTGATATGTGTTTATGACAGATATTTATTTATTTATTCAATTCATATAGGCTACCCAACAGACATAATTACTTGTCCAATGTCAGAGTAGCACAATATAACAATAGTTATACAATTATTAAAATTATATTACAAGAATGAAAGATGGAATATCAGAGTACAGTAAGATGATTAATCGAACATTAGGACTTCTCGAAAACTAAGTTAGAGGAAAATCAAGTGTTAAATAACAAGTTTTTTAATCCCCTTTTGGAGGGGATAATTCTGGTGGAAAAAATGTCCAGATCTAGATTCTTGCTCACAAAGGAGTTATAGGATCGAACGCACCTTCAAACTGGATAGTTAAGAAGAAAATTTGTACTACTCCTACCCGTAACTAAAATTGTTCTGTTACTCATTGTATATGGTGTACAGTTCATGGTAAATTTTTTAAAACAGTTTGGTGAATCAGTTTGTATACCAGACAAATATCGAAACATTTTCGTCTGAGTTCAAGGTGTTCTAATTCATAGAATCTTAGGTTGGATTCATATGAAGAGTAGTGACGTGATATAAGTAATTCAGTGTATTGATGAATTTTCTTTGGATTTTTTCGATTCTCATGGTGTGGTTACTGTAACAGGGGTTCCATATTACGGATGCGTATTCCAGATTCAGTTTTACAACTGAATTATGAAGAGTCATGACAGAGTTAATATTCTTAAAATTCTCAGTAACCCTGAAGACAAAACCCAGATTCCGAAGACTCTTTCGAAAAACTTTGTCAATATAAATATCAAATGCCAGAGTGACTCCAAGGTCATTTTCTAAACTAACTTGTGTTAACATTTTCTCGATTATCGCAAGGTGGAAGGTTGGGGGTGAATTGCTTCTGGTAAAAATTATTTTATTAAATTTCTCACGATTCATATGTAATTTTTAGACCGACAAGTACGTGGAGAAATCAGCAGGAGCAACTTCCATAGCAGTGTTATCCTCCTGGCATGTAATCGATTTGTAGATTTTCAATTCATCTGCTTGAAGAGCTATATCAACATTATCAAAACACGTGAAGATATCATTCAGGAATATGTTGAACAGGAGTGGTCCAAGGTGAGAACCCTGACGATCTCCAGACGTGACCGACCGACAACTTACGGTTGTTGATTCCACAAATTGCCTACGGTCTGTCAAGTAGGAGCACAGCAAGGATAGGAGGTTGCCATGTATACCGAAATTCCTAAGTTTCACGACAAGTGTCGGTTGATGAACCTCTTCGAAAGCCTTGGAGAAATCAGTATACATTGCGCAGGTATAGACTCCATTCTCGATGGATTCCAGAAATTGTTGGATAAATGGTATTAAGTTAGTTGAAATAGATTTTTAACCGTAAAAGCCATGTTGATAAAGCCATGTTGATGGTATTTTTATTTGAAAAGAAAGATTTGTGCAGATGATTGTGCCAAGAATTTTTCCCAGGTGGTTCAGTAACGATACGTGCCACTTCTATCACCGGATTTATGAATCTGGATAATTTGGGCAAGTTAATTTTTTTTGGGAGAACACTCATGTTCAGGGATTTGTTGAAGATTATGTAAAGCGGTTCCATAACCAGAATATATAAAACCACCATAATATAGGAAATCTACTACTACTGAAAAAGAACATGTAGCACAAAGGGGCACAAACTATACAGAAATTGTTGAATCAATAATAAACAAAACATGCAAGTTTATCAAAAAAACAAATAAAAAAATGGAAATTGAGAAGTCCTATACACTATATACACTCAAACACTTTTATATAGGAATCCAAAACCCAAATAAATATATATATATATATATATATATATATATATATATATATATATATATATATATATATATATATATATAATAAATTAATAATAAATTTATTCACTCACATAATAATATGAGCAATACAATACGTTATAATAGAAGTAGTATAAGATAATAATAATGAACACTCCACTAGAACGTCCTATTGAAATATCACACGACAGGATAAAAATGCAAATACTAAATACTGAAACAAATGATATGATGAGTAAATATACTCGGTAAGTAAAATACTTGTTCCAAGACAGTGTAGCAATTAAGAATATAAATATAAAATATATAAAATATAAAAATACACACATATATACTGTAATAACTGAATAATTTATAACAGAACACAATACAATTCTTGAAATTAAAGCAAGAAACAGTAGATTTATTCAACATTGACTTTAAAAATATTTGAATTTGGATCAATTTCATCTGGAGATTGGTTGCACGGGAGATGCGATATGGAAACAAAATACTTACCTATCCGGATACCTAATGAAATGTAATTTTATTTAATTAAATTTTCGTTTCTATCAAACCATGAACGTATGCCCTAGGGCAGGTCAGCACAAATTTTTTTAGACTTTTTTTAAATGTTTAATTTGACATGTTTTTAAGTTCATCGGGGATGATGTTGTAGAGTTTGGGCGCTAAGAACTCATTTGATCTTTGTCCTATAGATTTTGTCATGAAGGGAATTAAGTGTAATTTTTTTCTACGTGTGTCATATTCATGATTGCTTTTCTTGAATTTCTTACTTATGTGATAAGTGATCATACATTTATAACTGAATTCCTGCCTGAGATCAAACACTCCTGACTCAGGAATCTTCGTTGTAGAATTTCTAAAGGTGTTATGTGTTTCCTGAGTGCTGCACCCCAAGCCAAGATGCCGTATTTCAGATGACTATCTACAAGTGCAAAATACACAATTTTTAGTTCTTTCCGAGGTTATGTGTGACAAAGATGTCTGAATTTATATAGAATATATTGTAGTTTTTTTATTACGTATTTAATATGGACATCCCACCTCAAATGGTCATCAATGAGTAAACCCAAATACTTAACACTTTTTGATGGTAGTATATGAGAAATCGATCCTTTTTCATATATTTCTATATAGTTGAAATCAGGTGTCTTGGATTCGTAGCATGTGGATGGTATATACTGGGTTTTCTTCAAATTTATTGTTAACAACTTCTGATCAAACCAATGTTTGATACGAGAAATATCGGTTTGTACTGTCATTTTTAACTCCCCCCAGGTAGCTGCATTGTGAACGATGGCCGTATCGTCTGCGAAGCCTATGATTTTTCCAGAGCTCTCAATTTTGAACAAATTATTGATATATATATCGAAAATAAGATCGGTCCCAGAACAGTCCCTTGTGGTACCCCAAACTCCACGGGAATATATATATATATATATATATATAAATATATATATATATACATATATATATATATATACATATATATATATATATATATATATATATATATATATATATATATATATATATATATATATCGGGAGGATTCAAGAAATTAACAAAAATATAATATATATAAATATAATCAGCTCAGAAGTCCAAACATAAAATTTTTAGGCTGCGCACGTTACAAAGAAATGCAGTTTGAATCCAAAAAGTAGAATTACTGCTCCCAAGAAAACGGCATATGTGTGCTTGAGGGAAGTAACTAACAATAGTTAAATTGCAATATTCATTAATCCAAGTCCATTATGAAGGCTTCATATCCTTTTTCCATTAGAAGTTTTTTCTGTCAGAGATCGTCGAAGCCTCTTCAGAACATGACGAATGTCTGAAAAATATGAACTTATGATGCTTATTTCCTATGTCATGAAAAAAAATATATTTAATTGAGTTCACGAACAAAATTATAGATCTGAAACAAAGAATGAATGGAATGTGATTTGTTCTGACTTGTTAAACTGATTGATTGATATGGACTGTATCACTTTTTTACCTTTATTTCATGAATACAGGGGGTACTGCTAGTTTTTGCAACACAACGCTACAACGTGACTGACATGACATCAATGTCAATAAAAACAATATTTTTTCTTTTGTCTCTTTGCGAGCAATAAATCCATGAATTGGTTGATTCAGTAGAGGCACATATATGCATGCATTGTTAATGAGTTGTGGATATTGAAAATGGTTAAAAACTCTTTAACACTCACTTCAGGATTAGCTTTATGGATGCATTTAGTCAACGCCCACGTTTTCTCATGGGGTTCATTCTCTGAAATACAAAAAAGTTCGTGAGTTTTTTGGAAATGTATATATATATATATAATGATAATAATAATAATATAATAATAAGTTTATTTGTTATAAAGGAAGAGTGTGCAAATACAATTTCATTTAGATGACGACGAATACAATTTTTTCACAAATAAACAGAAAACCACAAAGTCAGTGACTGTCTGTGGTGTGAGTGTAGCCTATGTTTAAAATTAGTATCGATGAATATTGAGTAGAACGATGAGAAAGTATGTTTGAATTCAATTTGAGATTTTCTCACATTATTGGATTTGATAAATAACACATGTACGGTTTAAAGCAAAAGAGCAGTTATCAATGCGAAACTGTAAATTATAAAATACATACAATTTAAATACACAGCCTTTTGCATAGAAGTACAGGAAAGTATATGAAAAATGATATAGTGAAGACAATTGAAGTTTAACATCAACAGGAATTGATAAAAAAAAACACTTGCCTAGTATACGACCATCCTAGTGGTCAATGAATATAAAAAATGGAAATTACAGAATTAAAATATGCAATCTGATACATAGAAAATGATATATAAAAAGGCAATTGAAGGAAGACATCAAACTGATTAGTTGAGATGGAATGAGATCTCATTACGCCGTTATACCAGCCTCCACGAGCTCATGAACAGTAATTCTGGGTGAATTAAGTAAATAGTTTTTTAGTTTTTTCTTGAATCCTCTATACGAAGATATATCTTTTATTTCAACTGGAATAAAATTGAAAAACCTTGGTACTAAATACGAAAAGCATCTTTGTCCTATAGACTTTGAAGCAAGAGGTGTTTTGAAGTATTTGGATTTGTATCTTGTTTCGTAAAAATGTTCTATTCTCCGAAGATTAGTTTGAGTTTTAAATTCAAAACAGGATGATACAAGGAAATAGTGTTGACGAATGTCAAGGATTTTAGATTCGGAGTATATCAAATCAGATGAGTATCGGGAAGGTTTGTTCAGTAAAATTTTTAAAAATGTTTTTTGAAGAACTTCAATATTTTTAATATGTTCTTTTAGTGCACTACCCCATCCTATTATCCCATATGTCAATCTGGATTCAACCAATGCGTGATAAATCATTCTGAGATGTTGTTCTTCAAAAAATTTGGCGATTTTTCTGTATGAGGCTATCAAATTCCATCAAGTCTGTTACGATAGTTTGTATTGGGGAATATTCATAATCACGTATGTATTGGTCCATTTCAATGGAACCATTCACAATATTTTTAAATATATAATACACTCAATAGAATTTTAGAAATTAAAAAAAAAATAATATAATAATGAGAGAAAGTAGGTATAGCTATTCTAGGGTTTTCCAAAGCGAGTTTTTGATTTTTCTTGAGCTCGAGTTGAAGGTTTCCTGGTAGTATTGGGCGTTGGAGTAATTGTTAATGGAGTAGCTATCGGTTTAATTCCTTGTCCAAATAAATCGTCCTCAGTGGTTTTTTTGAAGGTTAGTGATGGTGTTGTCGGAGCACTATTTGTTTTCGGTTCCTCTCGGTCTTGATGTTCCGAAAGATCTTCTGCACTATAAGCCACTTCCTCTACATACAATTTGTTATTTTTTATGTAGGAGATTTTTTTGTCCTGTCTGGCTAGTATCAAATGCTTCCTAAGTATATTGTGTTCCTGTCTTTGTTGGGGAGTAAGATCATGGACAATTGAGATTTTTGTACCTTTAAGTTTAGGACAGTTTTTTAATATAATTTTTTTGTAAGATAAGAGATAAATTCAATCTTAATTGGTCTATTTTTACTATTTCCCAAGGGGTAAATATCATTAATATGCGTTTCCTTCAAATCAACACCGATGAGTGGATTCAGTTCTTGACAAATGAAGCTTGTGTTTATTTCTTTATTTTCTGTATCTAGTCCAAAAATCAGTAGATTGTTCTTTCTCTCTCCTCTCTTCAATTTCTCTACTTCGGTTTTGAGTTCTGAATTTTCATTCTCTAGTTTATGGAAAGTACTTTTTAAATTTTGTATTTGCAATAGCAATCTTGTTTCACTGGCTTCTATAGAGTTTTTGATTTCATTTCTGTTCTTCACAATTTCCTCGTATATTTGGTTTAGTGTGTGAGTTTGATCAGCACCTTGCATTTTGATGTTAAGACTAGGGGGCCTTTAGTTTAGAGTGTACGGGTTGCTTTATTTCAGTGGTGAGGATGAAGCGATGAGAGGTAAGCGATAAGAGCTGTCTATGCTCTCCGCAATGTCTGGCAGTTATTTTATATATTTCTTTATGGTCTCTTCAATGGTTTTTATCAATTTCTAGGGTCTATGTACATACCAATTGATTCAATAAACTTGACGACGTTTCACTCGATCGTTTTACTAACACGGTTGCCTTTTTTTTTTTTTTTTTTTTTGTTCACTTTCAATATGTTTCTCATATTCTTCAATTTCTCGGAATTAAAGTCTGATTCAGCCAATTCATATAATTTCTTGTAACGACGTTTCGACATGGTGTTTGTCATCATCAGGTTGAGACACTGAAAAAAGTTTGAGACATATTCAACTCGACACAATATTAAAATGTATTCACCAAAATAATTCTTGAAAAACATATGGTTCGAAATATATTACGTTATTTACCACAATATAAAAATATCTGTAATATATATGAATATATATGAGTATTTCATATATGGTTTCGTGAAAAAGAGAGATTCAACCCCACAGAAAAACTTCAAGCAAAAGTTAATAAATTAGTAAATAATTGGTTCTTGTCAAAACTTATAGATCAGGTAACAGAAAACAAACTCAATATACACCACGCCCAACCCCCAACCCAAATTACACAAAACTGGAATTCCCCTTCGCCGTATTGTCAGCAATATTCAATCTGCCACTTACAATTTATCAAAATTCCTCTCAGAAATTCTTTCAAATGTTATTGGAAAAAATGATTACTATGTGAAAAACTCTTGGGGATTTCTGGAATTCTTCCGCAATATAACAGTTCCACAAAATCATTTAATAATCTCTCCAGTTATAGTTTCTTTATATACAAATATAGATACGAAATAAGCGATAGATATCATAGGAGAAAATTGGCATGAAATACAAAGTCACACAACACTAACCTTAAAAGAGATTTTGAAAATAATTGAACTATGTTCAACCTCAACATTTTTTCAATATGAAAATAAATACTACTCACAAATATTCGGAATTGCATTGGGATCTCAAATTGCTGCAAAAGTGGCACATCTGGTTATGGTGTATGTTGAAGAAAAAAATCATCAAATCACTAACTTTCAAACCATTATTCTTCAAACGATATGTAGACGATTGTTCAACCTGTATTTCTAGTGACAAAGATGATGAAATTCTAGAAGAATTTGATAAATATCATCCTAGATTGAAATTTACAATACAAAAAGATATAGAAAAACACATCAACTTTCTCGACACAACAATAATACTCGACAATACTGGGAACATTTTCACAAACTGCTTCATCAAACCAAATGCATCAAATCGTTACATAAAGTATTTGTCAAACGCACTCCATAGTTACTGTTAAGACTGGAGATATAAAGGGTGTTATGAATTAACAAAACACACCTGCAACACCAAACTGTTGTTAGATTGAGGAAACAAGCATCAAGAGCATCGAATGTCTGAGGATGGTCGAACTGAGATTATTTCACTGGAGCGGCCTACAGGAAATATCACTTTCTCTCTATACTTGGGCGTTGAGTTGTTACGTACCGTTTTCAGTGAGATTCGAAAATAATAATGCACTCATAAAAATATTAAGAATATACATATATTTGATGAAAGTTAACAAAGTATTTCATCCGCTCTACATACGGATATGATGATACTATATCCCAAGAATAGAGTGTGTTTACCTGAAATAATTTTTTTATCAGTCTACAATTTAAATAGATTGACTAAAAACAATAGGGACATCAATTGTCAAAAACGACTGGAAATAATTATCTTTTGAAAACTTAGGGAACATAAGATCATAGAGATACATTCAAAGGCACATTCACATTATAAAGGAGTCAATTTGCCAAAACATAAATACAGAAAACATATATGAACTTACGCTAAATCAGCAGGGTCACCACTTATTCACTTGAGATGGCTTTTAAACGACAATTAGTTCAATTGAATGAATCATCTCTTGAATTTTTACTTTTTTATTAATCTATCATGACCGTCGGAATAGCCATGTTATATAGACTTTTCTCTATTGTACTATGAACTGATCGAACATGTTACTGTATTGACTTCTGTTCTCAGAATATTCCTTTTCTTGCGATTGAGTTGCATTTTCAATCTGCCCGTCTGTGGATGTGGTTGCTTCAAGGTAGCGCGGATGAGGCCAACTGTTTATTACCGTAGGTAATTTTTTGTTACTTGTCATAATGAATCGACGGCTTGATAATCAATGGCTTGCTATTGTCACCGCAAAAGTATAAAGACGAAGGATTTAATTCTTTCGCGGGTGAGTTACATTAATGGGCTGTCATAACATATGAGTTATAGCGTGTTACTTCACTCGTTGAATTTCTCAGATATGACTATCGGCGGAAATGATGATCTATTTATGACCTATTTGTGAGAGGGGTGATTTTTTTGTAGTAACTTGCAAGTGCATTTCCTTGTCTGAACAGATGATGAAGTATTTTCAACGGGCGTGTGCTTATCAGCTTGGTCGCGATGTGTGTTTTCTATTTCTAAACGGCCTTTGTTCAACTGTTCGTCGAGTATCTGACTTCGGAATTTATTTGCATTCCTAGCGGATTTGGTTTTCTGGCTATGAAGTTCATATTTAGTAATATCGTGTTGTTTCTTATGAATGAAAGTTTTTCTGTAATTATGGAGGCGTGACATCACAAAAAAAATGTTATTCAAAATTTTACTGACAGAGCTATAAAGCTTGCTCACCCAAAATTCAGGAAGAGTAATATAGAAATAGTCAAGAATATTTTGAAAGAAAATAATTACCTCAGCAGAAAAAAAACATAGAAAACGAATACATGCGATCTACAATAAGAATGAAAATGAAGGAAAGAAAACAACAACATACATACCTTCACCATACATAGACAAACCATCAAATAAAATTATTAAAACAATGGAAAAACACATCATAACTATATCACACCGACTGCGAATTAAAAATAAAACCATTTTGTCAAAATTAAAACCAGAAAAACCAAAAAACAAACAAACTCATACAATATATAGAAACTCGTTTGAAGACTGTCAAAGTACTATATAGGTCAAACAACAATATTTACAGAAACGAGTACAAGCCCACAAGTACTCAAAAACCATAACAGCCTCATCCAAACACGAAAAAGAAAATCAACATGAGTTTGACACTAACAATGTTGAAATTTTGATGAAAGAAAAAAATCCAAGAGTGAGAACATTCTTCGAAATGATACATATTTAAAAAAGACCCCGATAGCATTAACATTAGAAATTATATCAGAAACTTAAGCCATATTTATAACAACCTTTTTGAACTTCGTTATAGTAATAATAATGAAAACTGATCTTTACATGCTGCCAAAAAAAAAAAATACAATCCGACTCATGTATTAGAAATCAATATAAACAATCCGGTGTACTTAGGAAGAGGGTGAAAATGCATGAAAGATAAACAAACCATTCCCGATAACTTCGACTTCGAAATCACACACCTATAATAACGTTCGTACGATGCGAACGCAGAAATTCAAATCAAATAATTTGTAAGTGAATACTCATATGTATAACAGATATTTCTATATTGTGTTAAATAACGTATTATTTTCCGAACCATATGTTTTTGAAAAATCATTTTAGTGTATACATTTTAATATTGTGCTAAGTAGAATATGTTCCAAACTCTATATTTCAATTTTAGTGTTTTAACCTGATGATGACAAAAACCATGTCCAAACGTCGTTAAAAGAAATTGTATGACTTGGCTGAATCAGACTTTCATTCCGAGAAATATATATATATATATATATATATATATATATATATATATATATATATATATATATATATATATATATATATATATATATATATATATATATATATATCATCAGGGAACTACAATTTCAAAATATTACACATATGAGAGATTATCATTTAATGAATTATCAATACTCAACAACTTAGATGAGATTGGATGACACGATGTTCAATAAAAAATTGTCTTTTGACATTATGGTAATAAATAATGACAAACGTGAAACAGAGAAATGAACTGATGTTCAATTACCACACTTATATGTTGAAAGTTAATAAACATTATTTCAACATGTTTTATGTATAGTTTTTAACATATAAGTGTGGTAATTGAACATTAGTTGATTTCTCTGTTTCTCATCTGCCATAATTTATTGCCATAATGTCAAAAGACAATTTTTTATTGAACATCGTGTCATTCAATCTCACCTAAATTGTAAGTATCATTAATTCACTTAATGATAATCTCTCATATGTGTGATATTTAGAAATTGTAGTTCCCTGATGATGGAATAAATTAATTCCCGAAGCTTGGACAAACTTACAAAAGTTTTCTTTTTGATATTGCTGCATTCCCGACTATCAACTAGTTTATATATATATATATATATATATATATATATATTTATATATATATATATATATATATATATTTATATAGATATATATATATATAGTAGACTTATCATTCACAAAAAAAATTGAGTATCGGTTAAAAACAGAGGAACCGAATCTCGAATGTTCCTACGTACCAACGACGTAACACATCATTTATTTTAAGAGTGCACAATCATGAACGATTGACGAGAATTCCTCTTCCAGAACAACTGGAAGTGCCATTGAAATTGAGGACAACCACACCACAACTGACAGTTCTTCCTTATTATCAACATTAAATGAAATAATGAAATCAATGATAACCACTTGCTTTGGAAAAACAATTTTCCGGGATAACAATGATGCCAATGATGACAACGTCTGATAGAAGTTGGGTACAACACATATCTTTATCCTCCAAGTGCCTTTATCTATGATCAAAATATTGATGAACTGATAAATATTGAACCAACTGTATCTCACAAAATATGTGTCTCATTACTCTTTGGAAATTTGTGTGGATGAAAACAATACAATATAATTGTAGTGCATACTTAAGCAGATTTCGAGATGGTGATGGAAATATACCAAAGTTTACGCACCGAGAAATGACGGTGCATTTGCACGTAATAATCTGAAAATAGGAAAGTTATGACAAAGTTTCCCCGAGGGGTTTCTTTCATCATCGTGGGGGATACCACAAAAATTTGAGCTGTGATCTGTACGTATTCATAGTAAGATCTGAATGTTCTAGAGAAGTTACCCAATCAAGAAAACAGTACCCAGTTTTATTGATTTAAACCAATATCATAATTTTTTTTTTTTTTATGTTCTGGTTCCCACGAAAAGGGATATCCTGTAATGTTCAGAGAACATCGTGGGAACCAAGGGAAGGAGGTAGGAGTTGGTGTTCTTCTTAAATTTCTGGAGGTTGTATGCCTCGGGAAACACCTTCCTAGGCAATGAGTTCCAAAGCCTCGCTGTTCGTTGGATGAACGAGTCTTTGGAAAGTGATGTTCTGCAGGTCTCCAAAGTGACCACGAAGGGGTGTGATGACTGAACTTGACGGGTTAGTCTCGAAGAGACTGCCAAGGCAGGAACGATTGTTGATATTTCAGAAGAGCATCGCCCATGAAAATATCTATAAAATAGAGACAAATCGCCAACTTTTCTACGGTGTTCCAGACAAGTGAGCGAGTTTGTAAGCAAGGCATCACCGACGAGACGAATTGCCTTTTTTTGGACAGAATCCAATAGCCTCAGGATATGTTTAGGTGCCGCGCTCCAAATATGGGAACAGTATTCCAGGACAGGTCGGATCTGTGCCTTATATATCATAAATAGCTGAGTGGGGGTGAAATAGCTCTTGGCACGAAACAAAAAACCAAGTTTTTGGGATGCACTTTTGGCAATGGACCTCACGTGATTTTCCCAGGAAAGGTTATTGCTGATAGTAATACCAAGCATCGATATGGATGACTTCAGTGGTATGGTTACTCCTGACAAAGTTATGTTAGGCACAGTGAGATCGGCTTTTCTAGAGAAAAGACATGCTTGTGTTTTGTTTGCATCGAATTCTACCAAGTTATTAGATCCCCACTCGAGAATTGTTGCTAAGTCCATATTTATATTATTAACATTTCTTCCTCGTTCATTTCTGGTTTCACGAGCTGATATAGGGGCCCTGGAAGAGAAAGTGGTATGGAGGGTACTATCATCGGCAAAGCTGTGTACTGGACATGAAGTTGCTTTCAACAGGTCGTTGATGTGAAGTAGAAATAGTGTTGGTGCGAGAATAGATCCTTGCGGAACACCAGCATTTATGAGTAGAGTGTCAGATGAAACTCCATCGACCACTACATGGAGAGACCTGTTTGAGAGAAAACCAGCAAGCAGAGAACACAGCTGAGGGGGCAAGCCATAAGGACGGAAGCTTGGCGAGGAGTCCCTGGTGCCAAACTCGATCGAACGCCTTGGAGATATCTAATGCCACAGCTAAAGTTTCTCCATACTTTTCAATAGATAGCTGCCATATATGTGAGACGTAAGCGAGCAGGTCACCAGTTGATCTCTGATGGCGGAAGCCATATTGCCTATCGTTGACAATTCCTGAGTCTTCCAGATATTTCATGAGCTCGATGTTGATGGCTTTTTCCATGACCTTTGAAATAATAGATAGCAGTGCGATAGGTCTGTAGTTGCTAGGTAGGGCCTTTTTGCCTTTTAAAGGGACTGGCTGTACTCTTGCAATTTTCCAATTGGACGGAAATACCCCCAAATTGTAAGAGTGGTTGAACAACTTGCAAAGAACAGGTGTTAGTTCGGGGGCACATTTCTTGAGAACAATCGGCGGGATTCCGTCAGATCCACAGGCTTTTTTGGTGTTGAGACGCAGCAAGCAAGTTCACTTTGAATGGCACAATAGCGTTCTATCAGAAAAAAAAAAGAACCGGATTCATAATCTTGAAGTGGATGCAATGCATTCTGAGTTGAAAAAATATAATATACATTCTGCCCATCGGAGCGGATGGAGCTTATGTTGAAAATTTTCAATTAGGACATGAAGCTTCACCTGATTTATCGGCTTCTATTGTACAGTTTATGGAGAGCTGGAAACCGTTCACCATTTTCACCGGAACCAAGTCTTTCATCAATTCCTTATTCAAAGTCAGGCGCTTGTTCTTGACGGTAATCTGAAAAAAAATGCAGATATCTTTAGCTTCATGCGTTTCAAATTCAGTAATATATGATAAGAAAAGTAATGATAATAATAATAGTTTATTCACGAGCAGATATTTATAGGAATAGTACATATAGTAGGATATAGCAAATAAACCTTGGAAAATCCACTGAAGGTGGAGCCTTTGTGTTGAGAATATCACATGAGAAGAACAGTTAGTGATAAAATGAGAAAAACAGAAAAAAGTATCAAAATAATAAATAGGAAAACGATGAGAAGAATCGATATTCACAATAGGAATAATCTCTACAGATATATTATCCGAAGAGTGGATAGATTTTTTTACGCCCGTTTGAAAATATGTGAACTATAGATATCCTGGATATCGACAGGAAGGGATTTGAACATTTTGGGTTCTGGAAAAAAAATATTTGGCCTTTCGATTTGCGCATGGGAGAAGCGGGGTAGGTGATTTGTTGATTTCTGGTGCTATACTGGTGATTCGGGATTATCAGATCCGATTTGAACTGTTCTCAGATGTTGCCTCGAGAAAAAAATTATTGTCGTGTATCCAGTAAACCAATTTCACTGAATAATTGACCTGGAGTGTAGGTTTATTCTTGTTTGGGAAATATTTTCAGTAAACACTTCATCATTCCTTCTTGATAGCTTTGCCCATTTCTCCCCAAACCAGTATTTCATAAAATAAGTGTGGCTATAACACCATTCCGACCAATGTTTTAATATTTTACGTTTTCTTTTTCTGAAAGGTAATGTTTATCAATCAACCACTCACATTACTGACCCTGAAGAAGTTTCAAAATTGAAACGAAAGCTTGGTCCAAAATATTAAAGAGTTTCTCATATTTCAAAACTTGTGCTGACTGTTCATACCAATGTTCAGTCGTTATATCTAGAGTTATATTTGAATTTATTTATTTATTAAAGAATTATCGCATCAACCACTAGAGTTTCTAGCGCAACAATACATTACATATCAATATCTGTTAAGAATGACATGAGATTAATAACGTTACAGTTTCTTCCCAAAGTTTCATGTAGATTTTTCGATATTTGGTATTTATTTCTTGCTTCTTGAAATTTGGGACATATTTCCAGGATGTTTCACAGACACATATCGTTTGTTCAGAGCGTGACAATAGGTGGTCGTGGAAAAATTTTGTGTGGCCCATACGTAGACGGCAGAGATTTGTTTGATGTTTTCTACATTATGGAAGGTGAGTCCAGGGTTTTCCGTATGGTTTTATTTATGCCAGTTTTGGAGTTGACTGCTGCCATCCTCTCTGCCATTTTTCAATCAACTTTTGACAAATGATTTCATGTCTGAATTGGTTGTACTGGATATTATGTTCGATTGATGGTCGTTTTTGCTTCTTTGGCTGCAATGTCTGCTCTCTCATTACAAGAAATCTCAATATGAGAGAGGGACCACATGATTACTTTTTTCCAGAGTTCTTGGATACATTGTTGTTCATTTCTCATCATCAGTAAGATTGGGTTATCTGTGTATAGTTGTTGCATACCATTAAGTGCGCTCAAAGAGTCTGATATGATTAGAAATTCTTCATCGGAGGGATTCTTCACGAACTGTAATGTTTGTAATATAGCAAGAAGTTCAGCAGTGTACTTGATGATTGGGTTGGTTTGGATTTCAATATCCCATTAGGTGTCACTATAGCTGACTCAACTTCCTGTTTTGTTTTTGAGGCGTCGGTATACAGTGCTATATAGTTTTGTTATTCAGTCAATTGTGGTGAGAGCGGTTTATTAAAATATAGCGAGGCGTTTCATTTTTGTTGAAAAAGGATATGGTGAGCTCACATGTAGGGACATCGATCAGCCAAGGAGAATAGGTAATATAATCCGAGAATACTAGAGGGAAAGTGAGTTCTAGACTTCATGATTCTTCCGAAGAAAGGACGGGCTGTTCTCGGATGTCCCGTGAAATATTGTTTGAAACGACTCGAAAAAACGTTATCATAGGTTGGATGCGTTGGTTTGGCAGCAATAGAAGAAGCTTATGATGTTGTCGGCGGTATCTTTAAGGGGGTTCGCTGGCTTCGCAGCGAAGGCTCTCTGTTGGGCTTGTGCGGTGAGCACCTTATGCTAATCGGAGTGCTGAATTGTGGATTACGTCAAGTTTGCGTAATGTAGATTGACTCGCAGAGAAGTATGCTATTGTAACGTAAATAAACTTAACTTGGTTTTACTAATTTATTGAACACTTAAATATACAACTTAATTTATATTACTACACTCTATAGCTCGATCGTATAGGCTCGTTCAGACTGTCCGTGAGACTTGAGGGCTGTCTATTTATCTCCGTTACAGAATTCCCGATCTTTCGAATTCTGGCGGTTGGCGACGGCATGTTCTAATTGTTTCCAATATTGACCGTTGTTTTACGTGGAAGAGCGACTGGATGGTTCTCGAATATCTCCGGGGATGATCTCATCGCTGTCGATGGCAACGTGTGAGGCGACAGGTCCGGCCTAGGTTCGTTACATTGCCCCCTTCTTAAAGACATTTCGTCCCGAAATTTCATCCTTGGAGTGTGACGATATCTGCATGACTCCCCATATCTGCACCGTGAAGTTCGATGGAAGTAACACTCCACGGTCTTCATGATCGGTCGTGGAAGAGGGTTACAGCAAACCAAAATCCTGACGCCGCTGGATCTGAATATCGCCTCCAGCATACTTCTTATGACTCTCCAGTCCAACCCATCAATACCACAGGATAGTTTTGGAATTGCTAGATCCGCCAGATTCTGGTCCACCATAGTATCTCTTAGTTTGGTGAGACTCTTCCAGACATCTTCATAGGACGGTTTATCTTGGGAATGCCTCTTGGTTACTAGGTAGTAGATGTTTCTCTGGCCTTTCTTCAACTGTAGCACCCCACCAACTTCTGGATTCTGCTCCCGCAGTGTTTGGAGTTGACCAAATTTCTTGGAGAACACTACGGCGATGCCCCTGGACATTCGAAGATCTTCTGCCACACAGTGCGCTAGTGCGTAGTCAGCAGGCACCTCGAAAAGGTCTCGTGACTCCTCTCTAGTAACCCCATGTAGAACTTTCTGCCCGTTTGAATACAAGGACATAAACTTCTCGAACGTCATATCATCCTCCGGTGGCTTGAGGGTGCGAACTTGGTCATGGTTTCCAGCGTAAGGGCCAACCTGTTGAAATGGACGACCCTTGGTTTCCTCGGGTGGCTTATGGATTCGGTACACAAGGTCGTTTATCCTTTTCACGATTTTATACGGCCTTCCCACGAGTTCCGCAACTTTGGTGATAGTCCACGACGACGTTTGGGGTTGTACAGCCAAACCAGGTCATCAACCTTAAATCCTCCTGCGTCGGCCTTGATGTCATAGGTCTTCTTCATTTTATCGCTGGCACTCTGGATGTTCAACCGGACTCGTTCGTGGATGTCGTCCATTCTCTGCCGAAGTTTGCTGACGTAGTCCTCTCCCGCAGTGTCTTGTCCTGGTGGTATCCCAAACTTCAGGTCACAAGGCAGTCGCAGTTCTCGGCCCATTATAATACTAGCAGGAGTTTGACCTGTTGACTCGTGTACTGCGGATCGATAGGCCATCAGGAACAAATGAAGATACTGGTCCCAGTCTCTTTGATGGTCAGAGACAACCTTGGACAAGTGGCGGTTGATCGTCCTGTTCATCCGTTCCACCATTCCATCGGACTGCGGATGTAGGGCCGTGGTTCTTGTCTTGCGGATGTTCAGCAGTAGACATATTTCTTGGAAAAGGTTGGATTCGAAATTTCTGCCTTGATCCGAGTGCAGCTCCATTGGAATACCGAATCGACATATCCACTCTTTCACCAAGACGTCGGCGACGGTGATGGCTTCCTGGTTGGCAGGGCATAGGCTTCCGCCCACTTACTGAAGTAGTCCATTGCCACAAGGATGTATTTATTCCCGTGGTCGGATACGGGAAACGGGCCGGCGATGTCAATGGCGATTCTCTCGAACGGGCTGCCTACGTTGTACTGACGCATCGGGGCCTTGGGTCGTATTCGAGGTCCATTGCTAGCAGCGCATACAGCGCACTTTCTGCACCAGTCCTGGACGTCAGCTTGACAATTGGCCCAGTAAAACCGTTGCCTCACTTTCTGCAGGGTCTTCGTCACTCCCAGATGTCCTCCAGCGACTCCATCATGGATTTCCGCAGCACTTCCTCTCTTCTGTTCCTGGGAACAATTATTTGGCGTCTGTCTTCCCCACCAATATCGGCCTCCAGCACACGTTTCAGGATCCCATTGTCCAGAATAAGAGAGTTCCATTGTGCCCAATAGGACTTAACAGCCGGCGAGTAACCTGCGACTTCCTGCCATGATGGTCTTCGATTGCCCTTCTTCCAGCTGACAACTAAGCCAAGGTCGGGGTCTTTCTCTTGGTCTTTCTGGATCTTGCTGTCATTCCAGTTGTCATCCATTGCCGCGGTTCTACAAAGTGTTGCTTCTTTCTCTTCTGCTCGTCGGCAATGTGAGCAATCATCTGGACATGGTCTTTGCGACAAGGCATCTGCATTCTTATGGCTAGTTCCGGCTCGATGTTCGATCTCGAAATCGAATTCTTGGAGTCTCTCGATCCAACGTGCTACTTGACCCTCAGGATTTTTGAACTGTAAGAGCCATTTGAGAGCTGCATGGTCAGTTCTCAACAGGAATCTTCTTCCATACACGTACTTGTAGAAGTGCTCCACTCCCTTTACAACAGCTAACATCTCTCGCCTGGTGACACAGTAATTGCGCTCTGGTTTGCTAAGCGTCTTGCTGAAATAACCAATGACCTTCTCCTGTCCCTCCTGGATCTGAGATAGGACAGCTCCAAGTCCCACGTTGCTGGCGTCCGTATCCAAAATGAATTTCCCTTCGGGTAGGGGATAGCTCAGTACAGGTGCGTTGATCAAAGCTCCTTTCAGCTTCCTGAATGAGTCTTGACATTCTTCGGACCACTGGAACTTTGTTTGGCCCTCCGTGAGCCTGGTCAGTGGTTTAGCGATGTTGGCGAATCCAGCACATATCGGCGATAGTATGTGCATAAACCAAGGAAACTTCGAAGTTGGTGAATGTCTTTGGGATGGGCCAATCCTAACAGCTTTGATCTTCTGGTCATCCACTGCTACTCCTTCCCCAGAAACAACGTGGCCGAGGTATCGTACTTCTTTCTGGAACAGATGGCATTTCTTAGGGCTCAGCTTCAATCCGGAGTTCCTCAGTCGCAGGAATACTTCCTCCAAGTTTTTCACGTGGTCCTCGAACGATCTGCCGACCACAATTATGTCGTCGAGATACACTAGACACGTGTTCCATGAGAGTCCCTTCAGTACTGTTTCCATCAATCTTTCGAATGTGGCGGGAGCATTACAGAGCCCGAATGGCATAACGGTGAACTGCCACAATCCTGAGCCGATGGTAAAAGCAGTCTTTTCTCGATCTTCCTGAGCCAGTTCTACTTGCCAGTATCCACTCTTCAGATCAAGGGTCGAGAAAATCGTGGAACCAGCCAACGTGTCTAGGGTGTCATCTATTCTCGGGAGAGGATAACTTTCCTTCTTCGTGACATTATTAAGTTGGCGATAGTCTACACAAAAGCGTGTCGATCCATCCTTTTTCTTCACCAGTACGACTGGAGAGGACCAGGGACTGTCAGATGGTTCGATAACTCCTTCTTTTCCCATATCGCTGACTATTTTGTCAGCCTCTTCCTTCTTGGCAAGAGGAAGTCTTCTTGCTGATTGCCGGATCGGTCGGGCACCCCCAGTATCAATCTTGTGCTGGACCACATTAGTTCGACCTCCTTTTCCTTGTCCGGTATCGAAGATGTCTTGGTACTTCTTAACTAAATCTCTTAGTTTGGGCTGTTGAGCTGGTTTTATATCTTTGGAAGAGATGGCAACTAATTTTTCTAGTTCTGTGGGCAAGTTGTTGGGTTGGCTGATCGTACCTCGTACACTCCGGATCACTGAGGAAACTGGCGAGCAGTGCCCTAATATTGTTCCTTTCTTCAAGGTCACCGGAAAATAATTGACATTCATGACCCTTACGGGCACAAATTTGTCAGCACGCAACAAGGTCTTCCCAAGTGCAATCCCTCGTCCAATTTTCTCATCATGAAGTTTGGGCTCGAACATCACCACGTTTCCACTGCTCGTACTCCCGTCCAGGCGAGCCTCCAGAATGGTTTCAGCCCTCTCAGGTTCGCTTACATCTTCAGCCAACAACACACGGATCAACCCCTCACTTCTCCCATGAAGCACCAGCTCTTCTCCGTTGACACGTAGGACGCCGTCTTTGAAATCCAATTCAAACCCTCTGGAATTCATGATGTCCATTCCGATGATTGCATCGTCTTCGATGTCCGCTACAAGTGCCTGATGTTTCACTTTAGTGCTGCCCAAAATTATTTCAATCGGTAGCTCGCCATATACAGTAGCTGGCTCCCCTGTTGCTGTGCGTAGCTTCCAAGTTGTCGGTTCAATCCGTTCCGGTGTTCTGGCAAAGGAAGGCCCGAGAATTGTCCTAGTCGCACCTGTATCTAGCAGCATGGTGCAAGGCTCGTTATTGATGAGACCGTCTACGAAGACACCTTTGTTCTGTCGTTGAAGGATAGCGACATATGCGTTGTTAACCGGGCTTGCCGGACACATGCCGACGATAGCCCCTTCTCGTCGACCTTTTAGTTTTCCTGCATCGGAGTCGATGAATGTTGGACATTTGCTACGCACATTTCCAATTTTGCCACAATTCCGGCATCACTTTTCTTATGGCAGCTTCCAAGTTAGCAGGCTCCGGTGAGTCTTTCTCAATCGTTTGAACTTTACTTTGGGTTTTGCAGCATTGTTTTGCTGCTTCGAATTCCAAAGCTCGTGCCAGTGCGTCTACGAGATGTGTTGGACGAGCTAATATCAACGCTTGTCTGGTTTCTTGGTCACGGAGTCCATCCAAGAATGCCTGAACCGCTAATCGCTCCATTACATTTCCGGTGTGGCTGGATATGCGAGACGAACCAAGCGTGCAATGTCAGCTTCGAATTCTTGTAAGGATTCGCCCGATTTCTGGCAGCGATTTTTCAGTTGGGAGTGGTATACGTGTTCCAAATGGGCCTGGCCATATCGTTATTCTAGATGTTTAATCAGCTGATCATAGTCCTCCTGTTCTTGGGCGGTAAGAGTTTGTAGAATATTCGTCGCTTCTCCACGTAATGCAAGTGTTAGTGCTACAGCTCTTTCCCATGCATTCCATCCATTTGCTTTGGCCGCTGCTTCAAACTGTCGGCGGTAATTTTCCCATGGAGTTTTTCCGTCGAATTGAGGCGGCTTCATGGAAAGCTTCCCTATTTCAGAAATGACCTTGACATCTTGTATACCCTCTTGAACTTTATCTAAGTTCAAACTCAAGTCCAGCATTGCATTTTTGTTAACCATCTCTGTGGAGGGCACACTATCAATTCGTTTTTCCAGCTTACTGATCGTTTCCTTTATTTTGTCCATTTCTGCCTCGATTCCGTCTTTGATTTCATCGCTGATTATTTCCTTCATCTTGTCCATCTCTGCCTCGACGGTTCCTATTCTTTTTTCTAGACGATTCGCCACACCACAGAGTTCTTTTTTTAGGCCTTCTGTGTTTTCAAGGAGCTTATCTTCCAGGCTTCTTGAATTTTCTTGAAGCTTCTCTTCCAGATTTCTAGAAAGCTTCTCTTCCAGATTTATAGAATTTTCTTGAAGCTTCTCTTCCAGATTTCTAGAATTTTCTTGAAGCTTCTCTTCCAGATTTCTAGAATTTTCTTCAAGCTTCTCTTCCACATTTCTAGCATTCTCTTCCAGGCTTCTTGAATTTTCTTCCAAAGTCCTCGAATTTTGTTGCAGCTCTTCTTTCAAGGATTCTATTATCGGACTCAAATCACCTCCGGGAACTTCGAATAAAAATGTTTCGGGGTCCTCACCTTCTTGTATAAGTCCTTCTGCAAGTCTTTCCTGGAGTACTTGCTTTTTACCCGTCGTTTCCAGTTCCCTTTCCTCCAATTCCTGTTTCAATTCCGCTACCTTCAAATCCGCAAGGCGCACTTTTTTTGAACACATTTTGTCTTTGACGAGGTATCAGTCTGTTTCACACGAAAAGTTTATCAGTTTGTTAAAAATTCACTTCGCGAATTCTTTTCCACGGGCCACCAGTCTATTGTCTGTTTCACGCGAAGAGTGTATCAGTTTATATTCCCACGCACAATTGTCTACTTCGCGAAAACCGGGCCACTGTCTATTTTCTGTTTCACGCGAACAGTGTATCAGTTTATATTCCCACGCACAATTGTCCACTTCGCGAAAACCGGGCCACTGTCTATTTTGGGCGTACAAAAGGTCTATCAATTTATTTTTCTGACTATCCACTCCACGATCACTTGTTTATTTTCAAAATCTCACTTCCGACACCAATTGTAACGTAAATAAACTTAACTTGGTTTTACTAATTTATTTAACACTTAAATATACAACTTAATTCATATTACTACACTCTATAGCTCGATCGTATAGGCTCGTTCAGACTGTCCGTGAGACTTGAGGGCTGTCTATTTATCTCCGTTACAGAATTCCCGATCTTTCGAATTCTGGCGGTTGGCGACGGCATGTTCTAATTGTTTCCAATATTGACCGTTGTTTTACGTGGAAGAGCGACTGGATGGTTCTCGAATATCTCCGGGGATGATCTCATCGCTGTCGATGGCAACGTGTGAGGCGACAGGTCCGGCCTAGGTTCGTTACACTATTGATCCGTATTCGATTTTGGATCTGACGAGAGACCTGTTGACTCGAGTGAGGTTGTGGTGTCAGCGCCCCACGTTATATTAGATAGCATTTTTAGTGGATTCATTCCCCCCTGACTTGTTCTAATGATATTATCTATGTGTTGTTTCCAAGTTTTCCAAGTTTTTGATCAGAAATCATTCCTTTGATCAAAAATCAACGGAAATATTAAAATAATTCAATTACATTTCAAAGATAATTTCAATTTGAATTTGCTTTTCCTTTTTTTTTCCACGCCTTTGCAGGTTTTGATCATGTTACCACATTGATTGATTCCTGTTTGCAATCATGATTATTGAAATATTTCATACTTTAAATTTTTTTTACAGGAAAAATTGAACGTCAAAATTGTCCATTCATTCAGTGTTTTTCACCTATAATGCCCTGGATAATGATGATGGAAGCAGTAACATCCACTCACAATTTATCGCACTGGGGTTTTTCTATTTAAAAACAGATGCAGAGTAGTTTTATTATATTCAAACTTGACTATCAAGAACCAACATATAATGTATATGAACCAAGGAAACTTCAAGAAACCCATTCTTTATACAGAATGAGAATGTGAACCTTCATTCATTTCGTTAAAAATAATATAAAGCATTCTAATTTGGTATTCAACTAAAAGTGAACAACACAGTTACCCAACCAGAGTTTCCGATAATCTAGCAATTACTAAAATAAAGACAATTGTTGGACAAAAATCAATTTATTCCAATGATCTACCAGACCATTTGAAAGCATATGGCAACCTAAGATTCAAAATTCATTTGAAGAAATACTTTTTTTATTAATAATTATTAATATTTTCTGATTCTATCATTTATATTATTCTTCTATATTCTCTGGAGTATGAAGTGATCAACTTCCTTGTTGTTCAGTATTTATATTTTTTCTTCCATAAACTTGACGTTTCTTGTAAAATAAATGAATTGTTGAATTCATTATCGGAAATTTCTGTATCATTCCCACTATTGTGAATCTGGAAGGAAAATTAATTTTAGTTTAAAAATTTTAATAATTCAGTTTGAAAATTTCAATGTCGGATTGAGAAGGAGTTTACTGGCATCATGGCCTTCATAGAACATCACAGCCCACTAAACCACAACCAGTTCGGTTTTTGAAGTAATGAGAGAACTTGCTAGTTTTCTCTCAAACAGGTCTCTCCATGTAGTGGTCGATGGAGTTTCATCTGACACTCTACTCATAAATGCTGGTGTTCCGCAAGGATCTATTCTCGCACCAACACTATTTCTACTTCACATCAACGACCTGTTGAAAGCAATTTCATGTCTAGTACCCTCCATACCGCTTCCTCTTCCAGGGCCCCTATATCAGCCCGTGAAACCAGAAATGAACGAGGAAGAAATGTTAATAATATAAATATGGACTTAGCAACAATTCTCGAGTGGGGATCTAATAACTTGGTAGAATTCAATGCAAACAAAACACAAGCATGTCTTTTCTCTAGAAAAGCCAATCTCACTGTGCCTAACATAACTTTGTCAGGAGTAACCATACCACTGAAGTCATCCATATCGATGCTCGGTATTACTATCAGCAATAACCTTTCCTGGGAAAATCACGTGAGGTCCATTGCCAAAAGTGCATCGCAAAAACTTGGTTTTTTGTTTCGTGCCAAGAGCTATTTCACCCCCACTCAGCTGCTTATGATCTATAAGGCACAGATCCGACCTGTCCTGGAATACTGTTCCCATATTTGGAGCGCGGCACCTGAAAATATCCTGAGGCTATTGGATTCTGTCCAAAAAAGGGCAATTCGTCTCGTCGGTGATGCCTTGCTTACAAACTCGCTCACTTGTCTGGAACACCGTAGAAAAGTTGGCGATTTGTCTCTATTTTATAGATATTTTCATGGGCGATGCTCTTCTGAAATATCAACAATCGTTCCTGCTTTGGCAGTCTCTTCGAGATTAACCCGTCAAGTTCAGTCATCACACCCCTTCGTGGTCACTTTGGAGACCTGCAGAACATCACTTTCCAAAGACTCGTTCATCCAACGAACAGCGAGGCTTTGGAACTCATTGCCTACGGAGGTGTTCCCCGAGGCATACAACCTCCAGAAATTTAAGATGAACACCAACTCCTACCTCCTTGCCCTTGGTTCCCACGATGTTCTCTGAACATCACAGGATATCCCTTTTCGTGGGAACCCGAACATAAAGAAAAAACAAATGATGCATTGTTTGAACTCTTGTAACATCTTTATGGACAAATCAACGATGGAAAAATAGTTGCAGCAGCGTTCTGTTACTTGACGAAAGCCTTTGATTGTGTAAGTCACAGAATACTGCTACAAAAACATGAATTTTATGAATTCAGAGGATGTGCGCTTGACTGGTTCCAGTCTTATTCAACGAACCGGACACAAAAAGTATTCATCGGACAGAATTCTTCATTATACGAAAACATTAACCACGGTGTTTCACAGGAGTCAGTTTTGGGACCAGTACTCTTTTTGTTATACCTGAATGATCTAGTGCTTCTCAATGTTCGAAGCAAGTTCACTCTCTTTGCTGATGATACCACTATTTTCTGGCACGGAAAAAATTCTTCAGCATTGAAGAAAACCATCCAGAACGATTTGGAAAAAGTTAAGGAATGGTGCGACTGTAATTTGCTGGCATTGGATATCAACAAGACCAAATTACTTTCCTTCAAGTGTAACATTGAAGGTATAACTGTTGGCCATGATACACTACATCGTGAACACAACACCAAATTTCTTGGGTTTACAATTGACAACGAGCTGAAATTCCAAGAACACATTTTGTCTCTTATTGAAAAACTGTCCTCAGGATGTTACGCCGTAAAAATGACCACAAGCAAGATTGGTTCTGAAACAGCAAAAACAGTTCATTATGCCCTCGTGGAGTCCCACCTCAGATACGGAATTGCCTTCTGGAACATGTGCAGCCAACAAAGGCTCAATAACATATTCATTTTACAGAAGCGAGCGTTGAGATACATCTGTAGGGTATCTCCCAAACATTCGTGCAAACCGCCATTCGTCTCTGACAGAATACTCACTCTATCTTCTTTATTTATATTAGAAAGCGTGTGCTTAGTTTTAAAAAACCGTTATAATTTAGCAAGTCATCAGATACATCACAGAACACGTAGGATAAATGATCTCAATCTACCTCTGCCTATACTCTCCTCGACTTTGACCAGGAAATCAATTATATATGAAGGCATGAAAATATATAATCACCTACCCTTAAACATAAAGTGAATTAACTCTTTTAAAAAATTTCGGAAGTCTGTTGAAGATGTTTTACTTGAGGGAGCTTACTATAATTTGAAAGAGTACTATTCAGAGAATTGGTAGAGTATGCAGTTTCGTATAATAGTATAGCTATATATGTGTGTTTCTATATGTTAATTTGTTTGTATCTTATGTGTATATTTATTCAAAAATGTTCGATACTCTTGTGTAATGATGACAAATAAGTTTTTAAGCGCATCCATATTTCACGTCAACCATATTTCACACACAACCCCCTTTTGATGAGTGCTGCAAAGCACAACACAAGCACTCAAGTGTTTAGGTGTAGCAGGCTACTCGAATTGGGTTGAAAAGTTATATATTTAATAATACTCATTTAATATTACTATGATTATATTCACTATGTTGTACATTGCCATCATTAAATGAATTGAATTGAATTGAATTGAATCTGGCGCACTACTCCATTAATGTATAGTTACAGTAACTGCTAAAATAATTGTTAATTATTTTTATTTTTAACTTTGTCAATAAGAACATGTTCATTCTTTGACAATAAAGTATATTTCTCTCTCTCTCTCTTTCTCTCTCTCTCTCTCTCTCTTTAGATTTGACTGATCAATCCAAATCCGTGGAGTGAAACTAAAAGAGTTGAATTGTATGCTTGAGATTGAAGAAAACTTAATACACTTATATGAAAGAAACTTTCAACAAGTGGGAAAAAACTGGTGTCAACTGAGGTAAGCATCGTATATTATTTGATTTCTATTATGATATACTGATTCATGGAGGAAAGTTTGTAGAATATTGATTGTGGATGATTTGTTAGATTTATTTCCAGCCACCACATTCCTGGAATGATTTTTTTCTACTCCTGTATTATATTACGCGAATTAAATATTTGCTGTCGATTTATCAATATTTTCCATTTCAACATGGATTCCCATTTCGAAAGAGATTTTGGCCAATAAAAACTCGTACTTTACATTATGAAAGGAAATTTTGGCCTATAAAAACACGTACTTGGGAATAATCAAGTGGTATGTTTCTACATACTTGTTTGATATTCAATTTCAATTGACATTCAATCACAATGCGTCAAAAGTATCTACCTAGAAGTATGTCGAGCACTGGAGGATTATCCTGTATACCACCAGAAATTCTTGTTTTTATTTCATTATTTATTGATCGTAGAATACAAACTGGAAAAAAAAAATCGACGAAGAAAGGAATTGAAAAGCAAAAAATAAGCCCTCTTAGTCTTAATAACTGAACTCCCAAACTAATGTAAGTAACTAATTACTACTTTCTCAATTGACAATTCAGGAATCCATTATGTTGTAGTGTTATCAGAAATGTCATAACCCCATGAGTACAGGGAATTTTTCAAACATATGGCCAGAAAACATAATTCACTGGGAACGAAAATAAATTATGAAATCAAATACTTCACTCAACTGATGAGCAGGGGCACGTCAAAAATAGATAGTTACCGTCTAGCCCTGGAATGCATATAAAAAAAACATCCTTTCACAAAGAAGCTATTAACAAATCATCACCCTCCGAGTTACGCACATCTGAGGAATTCCATAGTTAAGAAAGAAATTATAAATAATAGGTTTTGACAGCTCATTAAATGCACAACGACCACAAAATGGATAGATCAGTAGTTTTTTTTATACATTCTTTCGGATACAGTAACGAGCCATTAAATACTCAGACGGTGATTTATTATGACAAGCCGAAAATAATTACCGTTCGGAATGTGACCAAAGGGATTCAACAAAGAATAATCCATGGAAGGGGAGATCATATAAAAAGAGCAAGACCACGCGGAACGATGCTCAGAAGTATTGAACTTCCATTCGATTAACATGTAGTGCAGAAAGATGAGAAATGCTCAAACTTTCACATAGTAATCATATATCAATATAACTTATGGAAGTGCGGTAGCTTTCAACCAAAGAACAGCTCTTGACTAGACAGTCATCAGTCATGAGTTCATTGACAAGTAATCATCTTGCAGTGAAATTGCGAAATTATAAAGAAAGATAATTCCAATCAAGTCAAACAGGAACTGCACGAGTAATGTCTTCACAAAGTGTGTACCCAGTTGAACAGTATTCAATTTTATTGAAAATGACGTTATCAATGTTTCAAGAACGAGATGAGACACCAAAAACCTAAAACCGATAGTTCAGGCTCTCATATAAAAACATTACCAATACAACTATAATCTAATATAAAGTGCGATATAAAAGTAAATAAACAACTTTCGCGGAAACAGATAAAATAGTAATACAACTCAACTAATATTATGTAAAACAAATATCGAGTGAATAGGTGTTGAAAGATGGTCTGGAGTAGTTTTTTGCATTTATGTTTGGGCAAATTGAATCAATTATAATTTTCATATGTTTTTAAATGTATCTCCATGTTTTAGGTTCCCCTATTTTTTCAAATAATATTTATCAACAGTCTGTTCAACAATCATGGCTTTTTTACTCATATTCAGTCCACTTGACTTTGAGAATGCCAAAAACTGACCTGATGTAAAATCTCAAGTGATCTTTAACCATTTTATCAGTATATAGAGCTGATGGAAATGCTATGTAACTATTATAAAATATATATGTATATTCTAATGCTTTCCCAAGTGCATTATTCAACACTCTTTCTGAGATCGGTACGTGCTTCTATCTAAACGTCCCACATTCCCAGTATAGAGAGAAAGGGATATTTTTGAAGCCGCTCTCGAAAAACAATCTCGGTTCAATTATTCTCAAGTGATTTATGCTCCCTATACATCAAAGTAGTTATATCGACGAGCAATTCTACATAAAAGGATTAATCAAATATAGTGACACTATATCTGAGATTCCCTTAGTGTTTATTGGCCTTTCCTTTGAAGGCGTGTTCCCTCTATAGAAGGCCAGTGGCGTAACACTACATATGTGTGCCAAATTCCAAGAGAATCGGTTCACACGTCGAAAATCAATAATCTAATTTTGAAGGTGGATAATTCTTCCTCAAATTCAAATATGACCAACTTCGGAGTACACCCTATACAATAAAAAAGAATCATATTAATCGGATAACCCAGTACAAGTTCATGCCTGATAGAATCGGTTAACGGGCCAAAAAAAAATATTCGCGTCGACTAGAGAACCTGCTCTTTTTTTATTTCGCCGGTAAAACAATACTCTATACACTTGCATGTGGTTTGGGATACTCGCCTTTGGCTGGTGCTCATGTATTTATAGCTATCATCACATGATCGTTGCCTAATATACAATTCTTTTCCTTTCAGGGCCTATGTCAATGTATCCCTTACCGTGCATTTTGTCAGATATCATTACATAATAATATATACTCACCAGATCCGAAACCAACCAGAGGCAAAGGACGTACCGCTGAAACAGGATTATATTTATTAATGTTTTTCGGTCATGAATGACAAGGACCTAAAATGAGACGAAATGATCATGATCATATTAGTGAACCGTTATAGATGACAGATACTACATATCCTTAATACACATATCTTTTTTCCATCCATATTAGATTTTTTATTATGGAAATTTCACGGAGAATCGCTCATTCTACATGATTTTGCAACCCTGAAAATATTTGGCCGTAAATGATAATTTCTGTTAATTTTGAATACACCTACATAGATATATTCTAAGTGAAAAATTTAAACGATCCGAATTGATTCAGAATGATGTCAATAGCAGTGTGAATAATCTGGAGGCAATTCACAATAAAAAGTTGTGTTGGACCCATAATCCACATTTGGTTGGGGATAAGACATTATAGTACGACGAAAATAACTGTTTTCATTCAAAACAATAAATGAAGAGAAACTTGACAGGATGATTACTGTGGCGGATTTCTGAGATTTCAGAAAATCTTGTCATGGAGTTGTTGTCCAACTACTCCATTATTATTCGAAATCATATTATCATATCGGCATCGTGACATCAATACGGATTAGATTTTCATAATTATCTAGATATCATTTGTATTATATGAACTTCAATTCAAGAGATTTCACCTTGACTGCTATTTCATCACCAAAGTTCCCAATTCTCATTGCCTCTATTGATGCCGTAGTAATTCCAGTTATAAACATACATTTCTCGTGCCATTGCTTGCTTAAAGGCAGAAGTTTCTCTCCGAAATCCTGAAACATTTTGGTGATTGAACAAGTTATTTAAAAAGATGAAGTATTTGTTATATCGTAAGTAATATCGTAAGTGATTGGAATTCAAAGTACACATCACAGCGTGATTCCTAGGCATGTGAGGAAATTAAATCTCTGAAAATTGTTCAAGACACTTCAATCCACGACATACAATTTCTAGTACACGGAAACATCAGAGTTCCTGGTCTCAATGGTCTGAAAAAAATTGAAACACCAGATGGTTGCCCGAGTATCTGAAATCAACACAAGCATATCAAGTATGAATAGTCCTTTGATAAAAGATTTCGCGGTAGTGATAGAAGAACTCAGGTCGGAAGATTCGTCTGATAGGGTAGTTAATACTATTCCTTCGAAGATAAACACCTCTGAAATACGCTCAACAGGACGTCCAGGAAGTTCTGAGGTATTTATTGGCAGGTCTCCACTAAGATGTAATCCGAGTGATAGAAATTGACAGAAATTGACAGAAATTGATGAAAAATTGAGCGACCATGGAAAGGCAAATGAGTCTTGGTCAAGATATCTAAGAATGTACAACTCAAAACCTGTACTTTGCTTTGTATTATTCGCTACCTCAATGAACAAACGAGCAAGCACTCTACTTGGCGTACCTAGAAGTACACAGAAATAGCATTATTTTATGATATTCAGAATATCTATAACTTGACATGCATAACCTGCAAATGCGGTGGACTTCCGTAACAATACACATATTTTTTATCATTCACTTTCACAGACAAAAACTCTGATTCATCTGGAACTAGTAGTGACACAGAATTATTACATCCTAGTAGATTATTCAGAAATTGTTGAAAATTGAAATTGATACACAGTGAGTATTGGAAATAAACCAGGAAAACTTCAGCTATTGAGTTACTAGAGGGCATTACCAGTCTTGCTCATACTAGTTACGTGGCAATGCATGTATAGTGGCCAACGCTTCTTCACATGCAACACTGTAGTAGAGTTCCAACCCTCTGAGAATCATGCTTTACATGCATGTTTTCATGGCCCGAATTGTGAGCTTTATACAGGTATAATCCCAAATCGTATCCTGTACTATCAGCTTGAACATAGGGAGTTTCCCCTGAAATCGTATGAGTCATATATGTGACTTTCAAGTAAGCCTCGTTATATTTGTGGAAGCTTGGTTATAGTTTTTCCCCAAAACCATTTTGTATTATTTTCCAATGAATTCGGTGAAGGAAAAATCGAATCAGAAAAACTTTCTATCTTCAATCATAATTAATCATTTCCGAAAATACCCGTGGATCATGTACATTTCAAAAAAATGGAATATCTCACCTTCTCATCTAGGTAGGCATATGCTAACGATACACTGATAACTACGATGAGTAACTGCAAATACCGGTTCATTTTTTCTGAAAAAAAATAAAAATTTCAGCCTCTACTTACGAGTTCCATTCTTTCGAAGAAATGATAAACGACTCCAATGAAACATTGGGGCCCAGTTTTATCGATGCTATCTCGATTTAGCCCTGATGAGTCACGATCACGACTAACATGATGTAACGTTCCACCACAATCCAGAGCGCAATCGAATCGACTAATCGCGATTCAGTACGATTGAACCTTCATGTGAGATTGAGTTTCGTTGAATGTATCTTTATACTGAGGACAATATTAATGATTAAGGTTATGTTTGTGAAACTGAAACGATAGAGGAGCCACCATGCATTATAGTGATTATTTCATTCACACATGGCTCCAACTATAAAAAGTCATGAATTTAGTCTCATGACATGCAATATGATCGACTTTTCAGGTAAATAATCAAATATGAGCGGCTATTTTTTTCGATTGCATAAAAGTGCTATGGTGAATGTCAAAATTTGACATAACATTCACTCAAAATTGAAAATGTCTTGTTTTGGTTCATGTTCTACTACGGAAATTAGTGAACAAATCCATCACGGAAAATAACGAAAAAGTAAAGGATCTATCTGGAGACATGGTTGTTCATAAGTAATTCGTGGTTGTAAAAAGTGAGTTGAATATATCACTGTCAACTGACGTCACAACATGGCGGTCATCAGCTGATCGGGAGTAACAAAGCATTTGAGTGTGTGTGGAGATCATTGTGTTTTGTGTTTGGTAAAGAGTTGTTGTGATTTCTATAAACTTTGTAGACATTACGTGAACATATTATCTATTAATATAGTGTATGATTTTTTCTATTGAAAAATCCAATAATTTTGCTAATTATTTCCTAGCTATGCTTCTGGAAAAAAATCAGATAAATTTCACGTGCTCGTCATGATTGAATCGGTTTTACTACAACCCATAACAGCACAAAATTTCATGATGAACCTCATCAAATCTAAACAAACAAACTATTTTGGTGTGTTATTATGTTGACAACGTATTTTGAAATTGGAAAATCCATGTTCATAACATCTCTGTATATTTTTGCACTGATTTCACAATAAACACTATGAAGTAAGGATCACAACAATGTCAAGAATATTTTTTTAGGATACTGTTTTTCGGAAACAATCCACAGAAACAACACACGTACCCTGATAGAAAAAAGCTTTGCTTACCCCCTCATGAGCTGTTTGACAACTGTCAGATTACGTCACTGACAGTGCTCTATTGAATGTTGATGAAGATATTTGAATGATCGGTTTATTTTCACATTAGCCAAAGTGACAAATATGACCAAAATCTTACCGAATGAGTTTGTGTTGTTCACGAAATAATCTTCCTGAATATCACTCGACTATGACAAAGAGACTATTATTTTCTTTAATCTATCTCGAGCAACCTGTATTCCGAGACAATTCAATTCGACCATATGAACATTGATAATCAAAGAATAACTCCCTCCAGCTGAAGCTCTCGGGCGTTATTCTAATTATTAATGTTCGGTATTTAGTATATCCATGTTGATATCCCCTGTAATTATGTGGAAATCCACATGATCACATGTTTTAATATAGTTCGCGGGAGTCCGGACCTGTCCGCTATACACTCAACAGCCTGTACAGACAGTCCATCTAATTTACCATTATCACAGTGATTACCCAGTGTCAAAATTCCAAAAGTGCATCACATCAAAAGGGAGGAATTCTACCTTTCAGATCTCCCTCAGTGAGTACGAAATCAACTTCACAGAGGTATTTTACAAACATTTCCATCTTTACACTAACCATTATTAGAGGAAAACGATACCCATACTCGCAAAAAGTGCGGTCCCACAACCGCAGTATCGCGGCCGCCAGGATCGTACTCAGGCTGCGAGAGAGTATGAACAACTCGATAAAATAACAATGAATAGCGAACTCGATAATAATATGACTAAACAAAATCCCACCACAAGCAATCCTCATATCCAACTAAATCATCCAAACCAACCTACACGATCATATTCTGCTGCATTAAGCCAGCATACTCCAACTAAATTCCCAACCAAAGATCAGGCTATTGTTTTCAACGCTATCGATAAAACGAAACTCCGAGACTATCTTCTTCAACTAGGACCGATCGTTCACCCAAAAAATATACTATTTTCATCGAGAATTTCAAATAATAGAATCTGCATCTACCTCAGTAGTAAGGAAAATGTCGACCATTTCCTGAAAAATCACGGATCCATTATCATCAATGGAGAAACTATAGGAGCTCGGAGGCTAATTGCCCCATCTGATCGACTAGTAATATCCAACATAAGTCCTACCATCCCACACGATATTCTTATCACAGAACTTCGAAAATTAGGAGTAAAACCACTATCTTCAGTAACTTTTCTTAGAATTGGAGCAACGAACCCAGAATACAATCATATACTCAGCTTCAGACGTCAAGTATATATCACACCAATAGAAGATATAGTTATCCCTGAATCCATCGAACTGACCCATGACGATCTAACGTATCGAATCTTTCTATCCTGTGATAGTCATGTCTGCTTCAAATGTAGACAATCGGGTCACATTGCATTCAAATGCCCCCAAAGTCTACCAATCAACTCAGGCCCCCAAAATCCTTAAACAGTAATTGTACCCGATATCTCTGGGAACGATCCAGTGACAATTGAAATAAATATATGCAATATATACTTACCCCCCAACTCAGATTTGAATGAGCAAGAATTGATGGCACTAGTAGAGTAGAGCAGACATAACATAAACTGGGGCTCGAACTATACGGATCGCAGAGGACAAAAAATCGAAAATATAATAAACAAAGCAGGCCTCACTCTACTCAACGATGGATCCAAGACTTGATTCAACTCCGCAAATGGAAACTCTTCAGCGATAGATCTAACTGCATGCAACCCCAACCTCCTTACATCACTAGAATGGAGAACATTAGAGGATCTATATGGCAGTGACCATTACCCCATAATCATTAACAACACATCAAATGAACACACAGATGAAAATAAGCCAATTCAGAAATGGAGACCTGACCACGCTGATTGGCATAGATATGCAAAAATAATTGAAAACAATATCACCAGAGTCGGAAGAACAGACAACATTGACACAATAATCGCCAACCTCAATAATATAATTGTCGAAGCAGCAAATGAATCAATAGGAAAAACCAAATACATAAAAAAACACAAAGCTGTACCATGGTGGAACGAAGACTGCTCCACAGCCATGAAAGCCTGTAACATAGCGCTAAAAACATACAAGAGAACAAGAAATGAGGAAGACAAGATTAATTTCGAGAGACACCGTGCACAAGTACGATTGATCACGAAACGTAGTAAGAGAGAATCTTGGAGAAAATATGTACAGAGCATTAAGAACAACACTCCACTTTCCTCAGTGTGGAAAAAAGTCAAAAACATCTCTGGAATCGAAACATACTCTGCAATAAATGCTATACAGAAAAATGACACCATTATCACCAGGAAAGAAGACATAGCAGAAGAACTGGCCGAACACTATAAATATAATTCCACCAACGCAAATTACGATGAAAGCTTTCTCACACACAAAGTTGCCCAAGAATCCATACCGATTGTGATAGAGAACAACCAAGATCCAATTAATAAACCAATCACTGAATCAGAATTCTCAGAAGCACTCACATCACTCAAGAACACCACCAGGCCCTGATGATATCCCAACATCATTTCTGAAAAACTTGCCGCAAGTTGCGAAAAGTCTCATATTACAAATCTTCAACATAATTTGGACAGAACAAAAATTCCCGCAAATCTGGGGACACGCACTTATTATCCCCATCCTTAAACCAAACAAGTCAGCAACTCATCTACAATCCTACAGACCGATTTCATTGACATGCACAATGTGCAAACTACTAGAAAAAATCATCAATAGAAGGCTTATTTGGACACTTGAAAATAAAAAACAAATCATACCAGAACAGGCCGGTTTCAGACCCCACAGATCAACACACGATAACATAATAGACTTGGAGAGCCAAATACACGAAACGTTCGCCAACAAACAGAAATGCATGGCAATCTATTTTGATATCAATAAAGCCTTTGAAACTGCATGGCGTCATCAAATCCTAGTCAGACTTCAAGAATGGGGATACCAGGGAAATATTCTAGCCTTCATCAAAAACTTCTTAAACCACAGGACGTTTCAAGGCGTACTTGCCGGAACACTATCAGAACACAAAATCCAGGAAAATGGCACACCGCAAGGCTCCATTATAAGCCCAACATTTTTGCTAATAGCACTCAATGACGTCATTCAATCTATGAAAAAACCAGTCCAAGCAAGACTTCATGCCGACGATCTTATAATATTTGCTTAAGGTAAAAACACTGGTAGCCTTGTAACCACTCTACAGGAACAGATACACTCGCTCAAAACTCGGTCGAAAACAACAGGATTCACCTTCTCCCCCTGCGAAACGAAAGGCATACTCTTCTCGAAAAGGACAACAGTAGATTCACCAACTATCACATTATATAGTACATACTTAACTTTCACAGATAACATACAATTTCTAGGAATGATATTTGATCAACAGCTCAACTGGAAATCCCACATCAAACATCTCATTCTCTCGTGTCAAAAAAGGCTCAACCTATTGAAATACCTAGCACATAAACAATGAGGGGCAGAAGGAGCGACCCTTCTCACTTTATATAGAGCTCTCATACGCTCCAAAATCGATTATGGTTGCATTGCATATGCGTCCGCAAAACCAACAGTCCTGAAATCGCTAGATAGCCTCCATAATTCAGCCCTACGCACCATCCTGGGAGCTTACAGAACCACTTCTATAAAAAGCTTGGAATGTGAAACCGGAGAACCATCCCTACAACACAGAAGACAACAATTAAGCATGTCCTATGCCGCCAGAATAACTTCACTCGACAACGCACCAACACATAAAAATACAACAACAACACGTTTCCTGTCAGCATACGAGCAACCAAGAACCGATCCACCTTTCTATGAAAGAATTCGAAGATACCTGAGGTCACTTCAAATGCATAAATTCCCCTCCCTATACCCTATGAATTTGAGTACCCCTCCCCCCTGGCTGATACACCAACCAGTCATCAACACCCATCTATCCCAGTTCAACAAAAACAACACGAGTACTCAATTTATAATCCAGAATTTTCGTGAAATCCTACACCACCATCAAGAATTTGTTGAAATATATACAGATGCATCCAAAACAAACACTGGGGTAGGAGCAGCAGTAGTAACACCCGAATCTACCCTAACGTATAAACTACCGGAAACCAACACGATTCTTACAGGGGAACTTTTTGCAATCTTGCAAGCGTTACGAGTTCAAACTCACATTTAATAGGTTCTAATCATATCAGATTCACTAAGCTCCTTACAATTACTTCGTCGAATATACATGAATAACCCGATAGGAAGACTTATAAAAAGAGAACTTCATACCAAATTGGAAGGAAATGAAGCAGCAGACACTAGCTCTCGAGAAGCAATCAACAATCCGAACCAGGAAATACTGCAATATACCCCTCGACAGACATGAAGTCTTATATTAAAATCAAAATGAAGAATGCTTGATACATCCAATGGCAGGCCTCACAATCAAAACTACGAGAATGCAAACCAAACGTCGGACCATGGCAAAACGAATCATCAAAAAGAAGAGAACAAGTGATAATGACCCGACTTCGCCTAGGACACACCAGGCTCACACATGAACACCTGTTATCTGGACAAAATGAACCAACTTGTGATATCTGTGAAGTGAAACTTACTGTAGAATATATTATTGTGCAATGTCCCATATTCCAAATTCAAAGAGACACATTCAATATATCAAATAACCTGAAAGAAATGTATAGTAACAGCAACAAAATCATCTCATTTTTGAATACTTTAGATCTGATCAGAAAATTATAATGGTAATTATCAACTCCACCGCAAATGACCCAAAGGGTTGACGCGAGTACTTGAAATAAAAAAAAAATAAAAAATATAGTTCGCTAGATTTTCTATGAAGCTATATTCACACGTAGGACACGGTCTATATATACCATTCAATAAAACGGTTTTTTTTCGTGCAATTGCAAACGTAGTTCTATGATGTTGATCTGATCAAAGTTTATAATTTTGAATGTACAATTATATTTTTCTTTTGCAAAGATAATGACCCCATCATTTTGGTTGAATATACCTTCATTGTAAAATAGCTTGTAGCCATGAATACGAAATAATGATGTGTCAGTTATTCTCCAAGTTCCGTGAGTATCACAAAATCAAAACTGTTTTCTATTTGGTTAAGCAGAATTTTTAGCTCATTGAAATTTATATTGTCACTTCTTATATTTATGTGAAAAACAGATATATTAGTGTTTTTACTAAAAATGCTTATCATAGTGTTATAGTCTGGGAGTTTGTCGTAGATTTTTGTATCAGTTTGATCTTTTCTAAAGTCTCTTAGGTAGTTATCCATTTTTAAAGGTTATGGTATGAGCGATATTTTGGTTCAAACGCGAGTATTTATGAATATTCAGGGGAGTGACATGGTTTTCGATTATTGTCTTCTTTTGATTACACCTATAGTGGTTAAAATAACTACTTGTTAGACCGTTGACTTCTTGTTCTTTCTCTCATTGGAACACGGTTTTATGTTTTTTTTTGGGATCACTTGCTTTGGGAGTGTTTGCGTTAATTCTTCTCTCTGCTTCTTTTGAGATTCTTTGAGGTTGTTGGATGTCCTCTGTTTCTCCTTGAAATTTGATTGTTTTCTCTGGGTTCCCGATGTTTGGTATTGCAGGTGCGCTGTTTGCGTTGCTTTTTCCAATTTTTCTTGCAGTGCTTCGACAGTGTAGGGTTGATTGTTGACATATAATTCGTTTCCTTCCATAAATGATTGGTCTGCGGGATTTTGTCTGGGTCTATTCAAAAATTCTTTCAAAACTTTTTGCTCACGTCTCTGTTCAAAAGTTAGGTCGTGCGAAATTGCGATACCAGTACCTTTCAATTCTTGACATTGTTTAAAGATTTCTACTTTTTTCAGGTATGATACGAATTCAATCTTAACAGGGTTCTTTTCTGATTTGTTCAGGCGGTATAAGTTATTTAGGTCTGTTTCTCTCATATCAACATCTAACAGTTCTTCGAGTTTTTTTGTAACAGAGGCAGCTGTAATTTCCTCGGGGCTTCCCAAGGGTTTTTAGTTTCCTGTTTGTGTTCTTCTATTTTCAGTAGAAGTCTAGTTTCACTAGCTTCTATGGCAGACTTTATTTCTGTTCTGTTTTAAACGATTTTCTCCTGTGAACTTCTTATCGCTTCCAGTGATTCAGATTCCATTACTCGGGTGTGAAATCGGAATAAATCTAGTGTATGTTTTCCTTTATATATTCTGTTTGTTTTGGGTTTCTGTTCACGAATATCTCAATACCATGAGCGCAGAAGGTTTCACTAGCCTAATAAACAAAAACACTAGAATGAAAGCTCATGCATCGATCATATTTTCATTAAATCGAAAGCAAAAAACTTCATGAATATCCCAACGGAACGAATATAACCGATCATTTTTCTAAAATTAACAATATCATCTACCTGAGGAAATAGTTGACAAAGTAAAATAATAAATGCCGTTACCATATCCCGAGCAGGAAAGACAATTGGTCAAAAATGTTTTACCTACTTCGGCCCTAAACAATTGAATGAATTACCACCAGATATGAAAAAAATACATTCATATAACTCATTCAAAAAGATGATCACAAGTTGGCTACTGACTTTCCCCAACGATTACATATTTGATAGTTTATACACAAATAGGTCATAAAATACATTAATTAACTCATATTAGTAACAAAACAAGTTTCCATTTGAAACAATGTTTAATTTATTATTCTTATTCTGATGTACTTATATATTATTTCCTGTATCCACATGTATATGTATATGCGTAAGTCTCTGTGTGTTTACATGTTGTACATTAAATAACATTCCACAATTTTCACTTTTTTATAACTATAACATACATTTTATTTATACAAACTACTGTTCACATATATATTTATATGCGTATGTCCTCATATGCCAACATGTACATAAAATAACACGTCACAAATTTTACTAGTTTGATAATACATTGTTATTCATATCATTTTCTTGAATGAACTATATTTATGAAAACTTGCACCAAGCTCCAACTCGCGCACAAATATATAGATGAAAAAATCAGCCCACGCACAAGTTTTACTTTTGTGGGCTTTTTTCCCATTTATTCGCCAGGTGCTATATAATTGATATAATTTACAATCAGAAATTTTGTAATTCCATGGTGAATGAATTATTATTATTATTATTATATGGTCCCATCAAATTGTCTCGAAATAGAAGGTACTCTCGATAGAATTATACGAAAATAATAGTCGACAATTTGTCATAGTCTTGGGATATCACCTGCGAATATGTATCCAAGTCTTCAACTGTACAAATCAGTCATTATAGGCGAAATTAAATTATACTACGAGACAATAGCCAGAGAACTGGCCAATGGGCACTGTTTCCGATGAAGTTACGAACTCCACGTGATAGCTGTTTCCAGGTATCATATATCATTTGTTTGGAAATCATTCAGGAAGAATTGATTCATGAAATATTTATTCCAAAATAACATTATTTGAAAATAAAATCCAACGTTCTGGTATCCATTATTATAAGGTCCAATGGAGGTTAAAAAAAACCTAGAGATTCGTAATTGTATTGGTGGGCTTGGCAACATGCCAGTTCGGTTGTCCTGATGAAGTGAAGTAAGGAAATCCTTGTTACGGATTTTAGGGCAGATTATATCATTCCAGCGCCAGCGGCAGAGGAATCGTCATTGTATTTTGAATTCTGAATTATTTCAGTGAATATTTTGAAAATTTCGCAAAGTCAACCGGGCATATACTCGTTTTGAATCTCAGGTTCATATGTATTTTGATTACGACTTGTGTGTTAGTCTGTCTGAATAAGTCGCATGTGATTCTCAGTAGTTAAATCACAAGTGATGGATATTTTGGTGAGTACGCTTTGACATTTCTGTGTCAATATTGTTGTAGGAATTCACGAGATCATAGTTTTCTGAAAATAAGAATTTTAAAAGAAATTTGGTCGAGTGCTATTTCCGCGACAATATTTGAGGAAAAATATCAAAGTGTACTCTACCCAAAATATCCACCACGAGTGGTATATGACCAGCTTATATATCGAGCTCGCTATTCCAAACCTACACTTGATAAAACTATGTTTTTCTACGTATTTTCGAATGTCTTCTAAGGAAGTGTTTCCGAAACGGTAAGACATCATTTTTCAATTTGACAGTGACTTGGACGTCATCCGACAGTGACTGAATTATTTTGATAGGTTCGGTATGGACAATGATAAATGCCTTCTTTTCTATGGCAAGTAGCGTGTATATTCGCGGATACACTAGCAACATGATATTCTCTGATATTGAGATTTGATTGGGCAGGTAAATGCATTTGATTAGCTGAATTCATTTCGATGTATATAATCACCAATATAAAATTACAATACGTCACCTACGTCACATATCTGGAGAAAAAAAATACAAAACTCCCCAAGAAACCATATTTTCTTCCAATACTTCAGAAGCAAATTTTAACAGTTCATCATTGTGCTATGAGTGTTCGATGCTTACAAGCATTGTGCTGAGAGTCATCTTCAATGCAACACATATTTGTTTTTTCGAAGAAGTTTATTGAAGCCATTTTGAGTTTTTGATTTTGACAGCAAAATGATAATCTTCGACCCCAAACACCCGGACTGTAAATCACAAAGCCCATTCCCTTGAAAACCCTCAATATCAAGGCGTAAGAATGCCTATTTTGTATTGGCGACAAGCTTATACCTAGGTCAAATAATTAAAGAATTCCTTTTTTTTCAGAGCAGTTGTATAAAACCTTATTTTCAACAATATTTTTCATTCATTTTTCGTCTTTAATGCATTTGTTCTGTCTTTATTTTTTCATCATTTTCTAGTTATTCATGATATCCGTCATATTATTAAATTCTGACAGAAATATGATAATCTTCGACCCCAAGAAACCCCACATACCAATTTTGAATAGATGCGCCCATAATCACGAAACTCGTCCGCACTTTGGTTTTTTTTGTAACAATAATTTCATAATTGTTTGTCATCGGAATTATGAAGACCTGACAAAGTTAATCGGACGACTAGAAGTGAATCAACATTCATTTACAGGATTCCAACCAGACGTACAAATCAAGAAAAAACACAATTTTCTAAATATCGAATGGATTAACTGGCAAAAAGGTGCACTACCCTCTGAAGGAAGTTTAGAAAATTTATATCTCGTATGCTTATTATGAGACATGGAAAGCCTTGTTATTCAACCTCCGGACCCCGTCATTGATTGTTGATTTTCATTTATCCGTCCCCAAATTACTCTCCATGATACGACTATGAATAATCTGCGAATTCGAAACTTCCATTTTCTCTGTCGTGCTACTTCTAGATTCTAGATTCTAGACGTTATCATAATCACATTCCCATTTCATTACAGTATGAAATGTACAAAATGAAACGGCAGGACTAAGAAATCAGTAAGAATGTTGGAAAAGTAGGAACAATTTCTTGCTATATGTTTGAATTTGAATATTTGCCGCTCATTTCGTATTATGAGTTCATGTCCTAAACGAAATTGTCTGGATATTCGCTTTCAATCGGAAGTTGAACTATTTTCATAGGTCTCCCGTTTGAAATAAAAAAGAAGATTGGCTTATTTCCTTCAATTTTCGATAAAGAATCTCAATTTTCGTATAGAATTAAATCTCAATATTTTCAATGAGTACCATAGTCCTTTCTGAGTTCACCTATTGAATTTAAGTTCTCAGAGTGTAACCGTTTCTCGATGCAACTTGAATTAAAAAAACACTACGATGAACGCTAACCTTAATTAGTCGTTTGACGGCCTCCATGTATCTGAGAATTTGGACACTGTAGATTTAGGGAGAAGATTCTGGCATTCAAAGGGAGCTGCACTCTAACTATTACATGGTTTATTCATTTATTTGTTTATTTGATATAATACATCCAAACAAATCATAAATCCACTAGCTGGAGTATATAACGGTATTTTTAACCGACGAAACCAAAAAGGAGGAGGTTCTCTATTCGACCCGTATATTTTATGTTTTTCCATCTTATTTTTTTATGTATGATCACGCATAACTTTTTACTGAGGCGTCCGATTCCGATAATTCTTTTTTCAGTGGATAGGGTGTACTTCGAATTTGGTCTCATTTGAATTTATAAGATGAAATGGATGGAGGATATTGATCACTCACCCTCTGAATTCTGGTCCGTTAACCGATTCTATCAGGCATAACTTTGTACTGGGTTTTTTCGATTCGGATGATTCTTCTTTTAATAGATAGGGTATACCTTATATTTGGATTTCGAGAGGAATTAGCCACCCTTACGGGTAGAAAAATGGGGGATAATTGATTTTTCACTAGTGAACATTAGCACACACATACGTAGTTGACAATGACAGATCGCTCCTGACATTATTCTTGTTCCGTGAAAATCAGTATATTTTATGAGAGGATGGAATGATATACATGGTAATGAAATAAACCAACCAGAACAATGAAACTAATTTATATAACAACAAATAGTAAAAATAGATAATCATATTATTCAACTGGTAATTGTTGAAGTAAGGTGGGTAAGTAAGTATTTTGGAAGTAATGAAAAAACAAGTAGGTAGTAATTGGTAGATTTTAGCCACAAAAATTTAAAAACAAAAACTTTTTAACAAAAAATTAAACCGACGAAATACGGAACTAAAAAGTAAAAAATAAAAACTTTTTAACAAAAAATTAATCCGACGAAAAAATCAACTGAAAAGCAAAAAATAAAAATAAACCTTCTTAGTCTAAATTATAATTTAGCTCCAAAACTAATGTATGTAACTTATTTTGAGTCGGCGCCAAACAAACTAGCAATTGAATTAGGTGGAGCGTAAAATGATGGCAGCGAGATGCACGGCTGCGTTTTGATGACTTCTTTCATAGATAATGATTTCGATAATTGTTTGTTTGGCGCCGACTCAAAATCAGTTACTTACATTAGTTTAGGAGCTCAATTATCATTTAGACTAAGAAGGTTCATTTTATTTTTTGCTTTTCAGTTGACTTTCTCATCGGTTTAATTTTGTTAGAAAGTATTTTGTGATATAATTTTGGTTTATGGTACAACATGGTTTATGGTACAACTGGATGGTCCATAAAAAAGAATATATTGAAAATTTTCTATTTGTCGTATTTTGATTCGTTTTATCTAACTTCTAGTATGATATCAATCAAATGTTAATAATCACGATATCAAATGATTACGATCATAGTGTACTCGATGGTTGTAGACAACTTTTTGTTCAACAAAGAATTTTAACAGTAATAAGCATCTTCATTCTGGAAGTGGTATGCCTGATTCACAAAAAATATGTTACTGATTCTTCTGAAAATAGACCTTACAATACCAGACAGAGCTGCAATATTCACCTGCCAATACCTAAACTGAATTTAACAAAACACTCTAATATGTATGAAGGAAAAAGAATATTCAATCACTTGCCACAGTTAATTGAAAACATTTCAGATCATAAACTCTCCAGAAGATCAGTTAAAAATATGCTTCTTGAAAAGGCTTTTTATAGCCTGCAGGAATATCACGTGAACATGTCTCAAATAGTAAAGTGTGTAAAATAATTATTAGTAAACATTTTTTTTTTTTTTTTTTTTTTCTCTCTCTCTCTTTTTGTGTTTTATCTGCTTTAATACTATTTCTAACATGTACGACGGTGCATATATATGTATATGTGAATACTTATGTTATTTGCTTGACGAAATTTTGTATATATTGTGATGCAATTGCTTTTATAGTATGCAAGGTTATTATTATTATTCATTTATTAATTATTTTTTGTTTTGTCTATATTTTCATATCTATCTGTTTTATATTCAATCGATTTCAATACTTATATGTTCTACCAATCCTTTTATTAATAACCATATTTTTTATCTTACTTTGTCAATGAGAAATTCTTGGACAATAAAGTATGATCAGTCTCTTCGTAGAGCTCAGGATTGTAGATAGATACTAGTTGTGAGTAAACATCCCAGTTTGCCTTCTTTAATAGCCAATTCTTTCCAACGTCGTTTTATTGTGGTGAGGTATCGACTATCATATGTATAGGGAGAGTCACGAGAGTGCAGGTGCTTTCAATGAAGGATTGAAGCAATATTCGGGGTACACATAGTTAGATCTATGGAAGTGATTGCTTCTCTTGAGTTCAAAATGGTAATGTTCTCATGTTTACTTTGGAAGTTGCTCATGGGGAAGATTGGAATCACCAATAATCATAAAATGTTTATGCCAGTCCCAGTCGCAGTCTGGAGGATCTATGGAGGATAAAGTCAGTTTCCCGGGAGTTTATGAACCTATAGCAACTGCCTGTGGTCATGTGTTGAATCTTATTTCTGTTTCAGGGATTGATTCTTTAAGGAATATTACTATCACTCCTCTGGCTTGGATTGGAAACCTCGTTAAGTGAATCTTGCTCTGGTGTTATATGTGTTTCTTGTAGCACGGAAGCAAATGAGTTAGAAATGCATTAGATCAACTGTAATACAGGAAGTTGTAAGCGGAGGCCATTTTGATTCTTTTATATGGGTTTGAGAGAGAGAGAGAGTAAAAGTAATTTATTGTAAAAAAAAAAATTTTTATTGATAAAGTTCAAAAAGTTCAATATTGATTGTAGGTTAATAATATACAGTGCGGCTTTCAATAGTCCCCCCCTGTAAACTTTTGAACGTTTCGACGTGAAACAATGAAAAAAAAGGTATTGTATGATATCACCGATAGTATTTCTTGAAATGGAAGACATTGTGATTGCCCGATAGATGACGCGGGGGGGGACATCAACTTCAGAATTTTAAATAGCATGGGGGGTCACGTGGCACATCGTTGAGAAGATATTTCAATTTTCTTCCCAACCATCTTATTGTTTTTAACATTTCGTCGATTTGTTTTTTCATAATGTGCATTTGAAATGTCAAGCATAAGTGCAGATCTGAATGGTACCCTTATCTCGATAACTTTTAAACGGTTTCATATGAAACAATGGGACAACAAATATGTTGAATGGTATTACCGATCCTACTCTTTGAACGAAGAAACGTTACAATTACTCGACAGAGGGCGCGGGGGGCAAAACAACTTGAACATTTTGAAAGGCATAGAGGTCGAGTTGCACGCCGTTCGAAAGGTAATTCAATAATAGTTTCAACCATGTTTTGATTCATTTCTCAAATGATTTTTAATTTTCGAATTCGTTTCAAAGCTTAATTAGGTAGAAATTTTGAATCCATACAGTTATCCACTTTTTTTAATTGATGCGGCCAATAGTTGAGTAAATCCATATTGAAGTAAAGAAAAGACATACAATTCACTGAATGATTTTCACTAAACTGGGTTTACAAAACCACGATGATCCGTGTTTCGCTGTGCACTAGCCTTTTATAGCCTTTTCAAGAGATTATACCCAAATGATAACCAACTCATTTATTTTCAATGGCCATAATTATAAAGGGTATCATTCATCGGATTCAGTGAACTGATAATCAAGCAGTAACATAGAAATGCCCGTTTATGAAATTGGATTATTTTGTCGATGTTCAAGGATTTGTAATGTAACAATGATTATATCATTACTAACATGCTCTTTATATTATCGCATTTGCATTTGTGGAAGAGTTTCATTCTACTTCTACTAGTATTATTTAGAATTTTGAACATAATCATGGTTCGTGTACGTCCTATCGAAGACAAACCTGAATCTACATCTTTGGTGAGGCCCGTAGGAACTACCATGCAGCAGATAGAATTTTCGATGGAAAATTCTCTGATCATCCAATAACTAGGAAGTATTTGAGGAAACTGGTTGAAAAACTCAACAGAACTGGCACTGCTCATAGGGCCAGTGGAGCTGGCCGAAAATCAATTTTGGAGGAGACGGAAGTTTCGACAGTTGTCGAAATGGTGGTTAATCCTCAACAAAGTACCTCACTTGTAGCAAATACGATTGACGTATCAACATCGACACTAAAAAAATATTTTAAGAAACACAAATTCCATCCATATAAGTTGGGGTAATGTTACACCAACTCACAGAAGATGACCCAGACCGAAGAATATAATTCTGAGGAATTATGATGGAACCGATAGCTGGGAACGGCAATTACATTGAAAATTTTCGTTTTTCAGATGAAAGTACTTTTTTTTAACGGAAACGTGAATACACAAGATGTGCGGTACGGGAGGAGCACAAACTCCCATATCTTTCGAGAAGGTCACAAACAGTTCCCACAGAAACTGAATGTGTGGGCTGGAATTCTGGGAAACCATATTGTAGGTCCTTTATTTCTGGAAGAAAACTTGAACGATAATTTATACCCGGAGATGCTACAGGAGAAGATCGATCCACTCATACTCCAAATACTAAAAGAAAATGAGAACGAATTCCAGCAACACATTACTCTCTGGCAAGACGGGAGCCCTCCTCACTTTCAACGTCGAATTCGAGAGTATCTGGATGTAAGATACCAAATGACGTCGTGGATCAATCGAATGGCCGGCACGACCACCAGACCTTGTGAATTCTTCCTGTGGAGTTACATGAAATCGAAAGTATATGAACTACAATCCGACTCTTTGGAAAAACTGAAACATTGAATAACACGGGTGTGTGCTGGTATATCTGCAGATAGTTTATTCTATTCATTGTATAATCAACAGAATACATCCAATTACATATTACAATTTCTCACTAATTGATTATAAACATGAGAGATAGCATTATTTCTAGCAGAGGTTTACTCTTCAGAAAAAAAGAGGAAAAAAAGAAAAATTAAAATTAACTACATCAAAAAAATGAAATGAAAAAGGATTATCAGGTGATTTCTGGTATTTCAACGAAATGGAAAAATTTGCATAAATATAGTTATACTGGTATTCATTTGAAAATGGAATGTAGCATAGCAAACTGATTATTTGATAAATATCAACATAAAAATTAACAGATTTATTGATGTTTCATGACTTTGGCTTTTCCCAAAGGTATCAATTCAGATTGGAAACAATTCTGATATCATGCGCTTGAAACTTGAGGGAGTTTTGAAAAAAATATCCTTATTTCCTAAGTTATTTGCTGTGAGGCGCAACCTGTATAGGTTGCCATTCTGGCCGAGATTGTATTTTCAACCAAAAATATTTTTTACATGTCTTCTAATGAACTGAGGGACGTAAAAAAATATCATATTCAGTAACTGGATTTGGATATTGATTAATTTATGTAGGAATGAGGGACTCCTACATTCAAGTCTTTCGAATTCGAATTCGGATAGCAGAATATTATTCGAAATATCTAGGTAGTATAACGCTATGTTTTTTATTGTATAAATAAGGAGAAATGTTTTCTGCACTTTTTCAATATTATTTTAATGTTCTGAATGAAAGGGAGGCCAAATGATCGACGCATGTTCTAGGATGCTTCTTAAATAGATATTATAAGGATACATTAAAGTTTTGTCATTCATGAAATGACATGAATTCCTTATAAAACCCAATGTTTTATATGCTGTGTTGATGAGCTTTTCTACGTGATCGTTTCAACTCATATTTGATTCAAATGTCACTCCAAGGTCTTTCACTTGATCGTTCGATTGTAAAATTGTGTTATTGATGTGGTAATTAAACTTTGTGATGGTGTGTTTCCTGGTGAATCTAACTATGAAACATTTGGAGATATTAAACGATAGTTCATTCGTGAGTGACCACGTATACATGTTGTTTAGATCTTTTAGGGGGAGAGCACAATTGTCGGTGTTTTCTACTTCTCGGAATTTTTTCAAATCATCCGCATACAATAAGTTACTGGAGTGGTGAATGGTTTGAGGAAGGTCATTTATCACGCATAAGAAGAACAAAGGGCTGAGAATAGAGCCCTGAGGTACTCCTGAATGGGTGAAAAAAATTTTCGAACTATATACTACGTATTGTTTTCTATTCATCAAATGAGATGCACAAAGCTTCAACAGATTGAACGATAAACCAAACAAATTAGGTATATTCAATAAAACGTCATGATTCACCCTGTCCAAGGCTTTTGCAAAATCTGTGTAGACAACGTTCATCTGCCTCTTACAATCCACCACTTCATAACTACTTGGGAAAATACCATCAGATTCGTGACGGTAGACTTTGAGGTTACGAACCCATGTTGTTCGTTTCGAATGTAGGGTGAAACATGCCAATATATTATGTCATACAGAATTGACTCGAATAGTTTGCTAGGCACACATATAAGACTCTTTGATCAACGATTTCACTTATATTTCTACTTAAAAAAATTGGACAGATTTTTGTTCATTTCCATGCACTAGAAAAAACACGTTTGCAATATGAGGTTAAATATCAACATCCAGAGTTCAGTGAGGAAATATATGCATCCCTTATATATATATATATATATATATATATATATATATATATATATATATATCATTATATATATATATATATATATATATATATATATATAATATATATATATATATATATATATATATATATATATATATATATATATATATAAAAAATACACTGCTTTTGCTGTTTCAGGACCAATCTCGCTTGTAGCCACTTTTACGGCGTAACATTCTAAGGCCAGTTTTTTACTAAGAGACAAAATGTGATCTTGGAATTTCAGCTCGTCAATTATTAAGCCAAGAAATTTGGTGTTGAGTTCACGTTCTAGTGTATCATGGCCGCTAGTTATACCTTCAATGTGACACTTGAAGGAAAGTAATTTGGTCTTGTTGATATTCAATGCTATCGAATTACAGTCGCACCATTCTTACCTTTTTCTTAATCGTTCTGGATGGTTTTCTTCAATGCTGAAGTATATTTTTCATGCCACAAGATAGTGGTATCATCAGCAAAGAGGGCTAACTTGCCTTGAACATTAAGGAGCCCCAGATCATCTAGGTATACCCAAAAAAATACCCGTCTCAAAACTGATCCCTGTGAAACGCCGTAGTCGATGTTCCCGCATAAGAAAGATTTCTATCCGATTAATACTTTTTGTTTCTGGTTCGTCAGATAAAACTGAAACCAGTCAAGCGCACATCCTCTAATTCCATGAAATTCTAGTTTTTGTAGCAGTTTTCTGTGACTTACACAGCCGAAGGCTTTCGTTAAGTCACAGAACGCTGCTGCAACTATTTTTCCATCGTTAATTTGATTTTTACTCTTATTGCTTCGAAAACCTAACTGGTTGTGGTTTAGTAGGCTGTGATGTTTACAAGTTTTTCGATTATTTTGGATAGGATCTATCTATATGGAACAGAAAAATTAACAAGTTACATTATGGACGCCAAGCGACAACAGTGAAATGCACAAATTGTCGAAACACGACTACGATTCAGGTCATACCAAAGAAGTTCGTTGAACAGTATCGGTTATCCAAAGTTGAGAAATATACTAATATAGTTTGAATTCTGAGGGGTTAACGACGAGGTATTTAAGGAAGGCGTGTTAAATGCTCATGATCATCTGAAAATATCAAGAATAGAAATTACTCATCTGGAAGAAATCTAAAGTTCAATTATTCCAGCAGAAAATAAATCAATGCTCCAAAGATGTGGAGTCGACACCTGGCTGATGACTTATCCACCTGAAGACAGATTAACATAGACCAAAGCCAATATTGAAATCACAGATATATTGACAGAAATGAGTTTTTTTTTTCAGCAAAAGAGTTTTATTTGGGATAGACTTTCATCAAATTATCTTTGTCATTGCAGAACTTCGAAGGGAGAGCGGAAATATACAGATATGCTTGCCTAGGAAATGGGGAATGATTCAGATGAAGCAAGAAATGACCATGCTTCAAGTGATGAAAATTTTCTTGAAGTGTGACATTAGAATAGTGACATAGAACAGGATATAACAGACGAATGTGTCACAGTAGGTGGTTGCCAAACTCCAGACAATATTTCGCTATATACTCCGACAGAGAACCCCTCAACAAGTGCTCATTTGTGGCAAAATATGGAAAAACCTATGGAACAAATATCCAGAAAGAGAGCCATGACCGGGCAAAAAAGAGCAAAAAATATAATTCGACAACTAACTTGAAAAAAATCATACTTGGAAGAACCTTTGGATTTTGGAACATTCCATTGATTATGATCAATTGAAAATCATTGTTTCCCATACATAACATCAATTGCCAGAATAATTCTGAAAATTGTGACTATCAACTGATGCATGAAACAGGAAGACGGCCTTCAGTGGTCCAATGTATTTTGTAGGAGTATTCAAAAGCAATCGTCAGAACGCAGAAGATTTATTGCAAATTTTCAAGCTTGCCATGTCTGAATTGATCGGGAGAGTTTCTGATAAAGAATAACTCTTTCGAAAGAGAAATATTTATCTGCTTTTTTGAATGTGGATATGAAGCTGGAAGGTTTCGTCACAGTGACGACTATTACAAATTAACGAACTACTTTTCACCCAATCAAGGAATGAATTTCTAAATTAGCTCAAACACGATTTCTCAATTCATGATAGAGAGCCACAACACCAATGTTTGTGACCCTAACTCAAAAACTGACAGAACCCCTTACAAACTCTCACCCTCCTTTGGGGTATCATAAGTCAGTAAACCAGTACATCTAATTAGGTATGACCGATTTGGTGACGTAACGTGAATTGGGTCCCCAAGGGATATTGAGTCTCACTCACCTGTTAATCAATAACGTTTTTATCAGTCTGCTACCAAATGAAAACTGATAGATATGCTTTAGGCAGGTAGATATTTATTCGTTTGGGAATCTGTCACCTTTTCATTAACTGGTTTCAATTATCATATCCCCATAAGCAGCCGTTAAAACAACCGATACAATTATCGTTTTTTATGTCTCAATATGCAAAGGGATACAGTGGTTGTTATCGCCTATACGCATAGAATCATGTCCAGACATTCGAAGCTACTCTTATCAACTGAACTAACATTCAAGTTATGTTCTTATATATGTGACTATGGTACCGTTATGAGACTCATCTTGAAAATCAAAGGGAAATTCACCAATTTCAAAAAGCCTCATGTACAGAAGTAGTAATGTTTTGGAGAAAGATCATGGATTTGAGAAATCTTCTGGCTTTCCTCTTCTTCATTTTATCTGAAAAACTGAAAAAACTCATCTTTGATGTCTAGAGATGCCAAACCTATCATGTTGCCAAATTGAGGGCTTCAAAATTGAGTCAAAATCGATTTCATTCCAGTTTATCGGAAACATTTTAATAAAGTGGATTTGTATGGGGAGAAAATTGATTCGTATGAACTTCAGGCTTTGTACTTTCCCATTTCATATAGAAAAGTGGAAATATAATCGGTAACGAAACTAATATTTGAAAGAAGCGGTTTTAATTTTCCCTTTCTAAGAAAAAAAAAGAGAAAAAAGAAATCTGCCGTAGGACACCCCACAAATTGACAACAGTTAATTGAACGGTCCTGCACCAAACGTGGGTCGTCGTAGTCAAAACACGGGTGAGCGGCGGTCTGGGATGGTGACGCACAGGAGAAAAAAATCAACAGCTAACTTGTTTCTTACTTTTCAGTACATTTAATTTATTCTGTAGTCGGGTAACAGTTTTTTGAACTTTATATTTTATCCAATTTGTGTATATTTTCATTGAAATATATCTGGAAATACACATACAAATTTCAGCAAATGATATGCGATCGCTGCATTATATCCGGAAGTTTGATGATTATTTTTTTTTCTCAACGGTATTTCAGTAGATAGTGGGTTGTCAGACAAGCAGAAAAAAGTAACTATAAAAATAGAATCAATCCTCATCTATGTCAACGATTTGACAAGTATAAATATCGCAGGAAAATCACACTATTTGGAGATGTTACTACCATTTTTTGGAAATCGGACAGTGCAAATGATTCAACTAAAATCATATACAATGATATGAAGAAAGTTAAGAGTTGGTGTGATTCAAATTATCTTTCTCTGAATATATCGAGAACTAAGATAGTAACTTTCAGATGTGGACTTGACAATGTACCCATTGGGAATGATATCATTGAAAACAAAAGTAGCTTAAAATTTTCAGGAATACATATCGATAGGAAAACTGAAATTTGAAGACCATGTTTATGCCTTGTATAACAAAGTGTCTTCTGGTTGTTATAAAGTCAGAGTAGTCGCAAATGAACTTGGTTCAACAGCAGCTAAGTCTGTTTTTTTTTCTCTGGTGGAATCTCACCTGCGATATGGAATTTTATTTTGGAGAGTATGTAGTGGTTATCTACTGCAGAATATTTTAATTTTGCAAAAACGAGCAGTAAGATATATGTGCAAATCAAAACGAAGAAACTCTTGTTGATTACTCTTTACCACCCATGGAATTCTAACAGTGATTTCCATCTTTATAATGGAAAAAGTGTGTTTAATTAGGAATTATTTGAACAAATTTCAATCCTCACCAACCCATTATGTGACAAGGCAATCCAACAACATCACGTTGCCAATACAAATGACATCAGTCATAAAGGATTCCATTGGCTATAGTGGTTGTAAAATGTTCAACCATTTGCCATAGAATGTAATGAAAATAAAATATTTACAATGCTTCAGCAAGGCTGCGAAGTGTTTCTCAAGTGATAGATCATACTATAATATACAAGAATTTCATAATGATATTTTTTTTAAAACCAATTAATAATGTGATTTAGAATTTTATTTGGGGTTTATTTCAAGGTGACTTATATATTTTATTTATTTTTATTTTTATAATTATATGAATTCACTTTATGTGTTGAGACAAACTTGTATATTTTCACCAGTATTCTGTACGACTTATATGTTTTTATATATACAAACTGACTCTATGTATTAAGTGAAAACTGATTATTTCAAATGCATTTTTTTTACTTATAAACTGCGTTATAAATTAAGTGAAACATTGTCCACAAGATCACTCTTATGACAATAAAGTATATTCTCTCTCTCTCTTTCTCATATTGATGGGAACACAAACGGATAACACTTTTGTATCTAATAGATTGTTTTTTATTCTAGATTTTTCTGCGTATTAATTAATGGAGTTTTTTTCCCATGCTGACTGCTCTATTTGAAAAAAACACAAATACTTCAAATACCTACAAAAATACCGTTTCACATCATTCATTCGACACTGAAATAATCAACTAGTCCAAATACTTTGAATTTTTCACTAAAGTTCCAATAAAAAATGTGTATAAAAAATATCACAAAAATCACAATTAATAACAAAATTTCTTCGAACCGAAAGGTTTAGCTACTTCATATGTTTGTAATGAAATCAAAAATGTTTTTTCTTTGGAAAATGAATGATGTAGTTCAATGTCCAGCGTAACTTCATTATGGTCGAAGATTTTTAAATTTTTAGAAGAATCTTTCCATTTAATATCCATTTGAGAATGTTTCCCTTTTCAACATGAATATCTCCCAAGAGGTTATATTGGAAGATAGAGACTAAAGTTTATCGTTCAGTCGCAGATGATTCCACATCTGATTTTATGAACATTATGTTCATATTTTCAAACAAATTTGTTTTGGCAGCTTGTTATTGACATATGTCTACATTGAGAAGAATAACAGCAACTTTTGAGAATATGGGCTCGAATGGTACTCAAACCATCAATTTTTTTTATGAAAAAGTATAATTGAATTCCTCTTGTTTTCTTTCTCCCATGGAAGTTGAAACTTCACTTCATGTCCAACCAAATTTCCTTGTTGCCATAGAGCTACGTGGAAATGAAAAAAAAAATATGAAGTGATACATTCTGAACTGCATATTGATATCCAAAAGGCAACCTATTTCTCGTATTTTTTACTCTTGATTTTGTTGGGGAATTAGGACAGGCACATATTGATAGTTTTTCACTTTCATTTCATTCTTTAATTCATTGATACAACATTCCAGAGCTAGAAAGTAGGCTCATTGTCTGTAACGAGTGTTCAAAAATCTTTCTCAATTTGATTGTATCCAAGCATGATCGCTTCCATCCATTTGAGACATCATAGAATCACTGGTTTTGAATATTCACGAATTCGGCAATAAACAATTTACATTCCCTACAATTTGAAATCTATGATTGCATATAATTATATTTTATTACTTCAGCGAAAAACAAGAATGGATAACAAAAGCTGAGAATATTTGAAATAGTTGTAAAAAAATCACGTTAAACTCCACCAGAAGATAAAATAATAATTAAAAATAAGTTATACCAATAATATAATTTTATCGCTATCTTTACAGTACAGGTTCACTCGTAAAATAAAGAGTTTGATGACATGGAAATAAACTACTGGAGGAACAACTTGAAATGGTTTTTTGAATGTTCCAAATCTCACAATCTGAAAATCATCAAAAATACTCAAAAATTAAAAAAGTGAAGAAGTGAAAACTCATACACAAAGACACCGCATTCAGGATTGATATAATTCCAGGAGATTTTGTGAACGGAGAAAAAATATTTTCCGGGACACCAACCAATGGATAAAAAAGAATAATTTATTTAATTTTCGCCCCATTCAACAAATGAAAATTGAATCATTGTTATCGAACATAAAAAATTATGATTAACACAAAACGTCATCGCAACAAAATAAATGAACTCAAGATCCAAAATACTAAGACATGGTTCGAACGTATATACGTTCATCTTCGGTGAGACAATATATAGAAAAAAAATGGGGTGGAAAAAGACATAAAATGTAAAAAATGTATCTTAAACTTATATCAAACATCTCTAGAAGAGGCGGCTTCCAATAGTTCGACGAATAACAATGAGAAAAAAATTATTGAATGATATCACCGATACTACTTTTTGAAATGAAAGACATTGTGAATTCCCGGTAGATGGCGCGGAGGGGAACATTAACTCAAAAATTTCAAGTGGCATATCGTTGAAAAGTTTCCTAAATTCTGAATTATCCATGGGCAAAACTTTTATAAATTTATTTGTGTGTTGGGTTTTTTGTTGTCGGAGATATATACATATATTCGTTCTCATTTAGAATGACTCAGTTATATAGGGTATAACACCAAGACCAATCACAAAGATCATCTTCCTCTGGAATCAGATAAATCAGATTTGTAACTGTTCTGGATTTTAATGCCTTACACTCAATTTTTGGTTAATGTAATGTCATTTCTTTATTAATCCTTCCACTTGTGATTTTTTTTCAACTAATTTCTCCACTGTTAATTTCCACAATTTATTTTTCTCACATTATCTGCTTGCATAAAGACATGAAATTCTTGTGTTTACTTCCTGCATATTTATTTTGCCTTTCTATACAAACCAGGTGAAATACAATTATTGGGATATTTCCTTCATGATCTAGCTTTTGACTTTTGCCAGCCTGGCGCCCAACAATAGAATAAAGCAAGTTGATTATTGTTGATATTTTTTAGTGGCCCTATCTGAAAAAAACCATTGAAAGTCATTTCATGAACCTTACTCACAACCTGACTGAATCAAACACACTTCTTATCCTATATTGTACTACTTATCTCCTTATCTTGTATAGTCTCCCTTCTGCAGTTTACTTTCAACAAACAAGATATTATTATTTTTTCCTCGATGTGAAATGACTATCCACGCAAAAATTCCCTATAATGATAATAATTATAATCTTTATTAGCATCAGCTCTCAATTATAAATTGTATAAATGAATAGTATAACTAAAATAGCATAAATAAAGTACAGAACACATATAAAATACAATGCACGAACAAGTTAAATTAGCAGTATAAAATCGAAAAAATACAAGAAGAGATATTACAATGATGGGTTATAAACCTTTTATATATTTTACACACTGGCTTTTGAATACTCTAAATGATGAGTATTCTTTCAATTCTCTTGGTAATGAGTTGTTAAGCTGTAAGCCTTTGATGAACACTGTGTTTGTAGCAGCATTAGCAATATCAATATAGAAGTCATTGGAAGCATGTGATCTGGTATTGTGATTATGTATTTCTTGGAGATAAGTTATTTCTTCAGTTAGATAGGTTGGTAAGCATCCTGACTTGAGTTTATACACAAACTTGATTATATTATAAGCAGCTCTCTGTCGAACATTCAATAAATTCAAGGATTCCAACATGTAAGCTATTGATGTTCGTTTTCTACATAATAGAATGGCTCTCATAGTACGATTTCGTACTTTTTGTAATGTATCAATTTGTTCTTCATTCATCAGGTATATGAATGTTCCACAGAAATCAAGATGAGGAGATATTCTGATTTTATATATAGTTAACTTAGTAAAAGATGATACCTTATTATTCAATCTATATAGGAAATTAATTTTTCTTGCCATTCTACTGGAAAAATGGTACAGTAAACAATATTCCATTGAAAAATCATGCAATGTTGACAGTTGAACTATTTTCCGATGATTATTGTTATGAATAATAGTCATAAATGCTATTGGTGGATAGATTTATAGAACTGTCATGATAGATTATAATAATTGATATACAAAACTCTAGTTGATTCAACGATCCATTGATGGCTTATCTCCAGAAGTTCTGTACAAAAAACTTTCGATAATTCAACCCCACATTTTTCACTATTAATGACATCAATTCTCTTTCTCAAAAATCTAGTTTTTTTTTACAATTCCGTTGATACGTTTTATCACAATTTACATTTGAAATGTCAAGTATTACAAAATTTAAAATGCATATTGTGAAAAAAGGAATTGACAAAATTGAAGAAAAATAGAAAGAGAATTGAATAAACCTTTCAACGATGTCTCACTCGACCCGCTATGCAATCTGAAATTTTTAAGTAGATGCCCCCACAATCACAATATCTTCTCTTTCAAAGAGTAGTATCGGTGATATCATTCAAAATTGTTCCGATCCCGTTGTTCTATGTCGAAGCGTTCAAAAGTTAAAAGTGAGTGGTTGGAGGGGGGGGGAGGCTATAAAAAGCAATTGTAATTCCGTAGGACAATCACAGTTGAAATAAGAATTGAATTACCTTTTCAACGATGTGCAAACCAACCTCTCTGCCTTTCGAAATTTTCAAGTTGATGTGCCCCCAGCGCCCTCTGTCGAGTAATTGTGATGTAGCTCCTCTCAAAAAGTGGGACCGGTAATACCATTCAATGAATTTCATGTCTCATGGTTTCACATCAAACCGTTCGAAAGTTATTGAGGTAACGCTACCATTTCGATCCGCACTTATATTTGACATTTCAAATCCATATGGTAAGAAAACGTTCGAAGAAAATTCAAAAAACATAAGATGGTTGAAAAAAGAATTCAATTATCTATTCAACCATGTGCCACTTGACCCCCCATGCTATTTGAAATTTTCAGTAGTGTTATCACTAGTGAATGAATTTTCGCGATAATTCTGTCGATTTATTTCTAAACGAAACTGAGTTGCTTGAAAACACCACGAGTCTGCAGGACGAGTGGTGTTTTCTCTAAGCAACTCAGGCCCGATTTCACCAACCTCTTTAAACGAGTTTTGTTCAAATTAAACTTAGTTTAAGCTTTCTACACGTCATATTGGATTTCACCAGGAACTATAAACCGCGTTCAGTTCTAAACGGCGTTTCCACTTAAAACGGGCTGAATTTGGCCAGTTACGAAGTTAAACGACGTTTAGTTCATTGGTTTCGTGCACGTTTGCAGATGGTCGACATTGGAGGTTAAACAACCTTACTTTTCCGATTTGTTTATGTTGGAGAATTGAACATTTTTACCTATTTTAAAGAAAATTCAATAGTTGGATCACATGTGTTATTGTTAAATTCGTAGATGATCATGCCTTCATATTGTTCTGTTGTGAAATGCAATAAAAATGCATCAAAAGACGGACGAATACGATTTTTCAGGTAAATTGTACATGTTTGTATTTTTTGACCCTGTTATCAGAATTCCATCTGCTGTTGTGAGAAATCGAAAACATTGTGAAATCTCCCAGAGAAGGCAAGCAGCCTAGATACATGCCATCAAACGAAAATACTGGTCAGATAAGTTAACGAAATATGGTAGAGTTTGTTTCAGACATTTCCACTCTGGTAAAGGAAATATGTTGTACCAATTTATTCAATAAGCTGGGTGCCGAATGAAGTCCGAAGAAGGAATTTATTTGATGAATTATATTTTCACATTCCAACTTGAAATTCATTGTAGAAGATATTGTCACTTTCATCAAGTTTCTTCAAAAACTAAACTTTGAACACCGAACACCCACAAAAATATCACAAAACATGAGCCAAACACGAAAGTTATCGGTTTTAAATTTTTAGGTTATATTGTCACTTGGCTTTGTCTCCTCTACAAAACAACGAAATCTATGCAAAAATGACAGAAACGTACATATTTTACTATGTTGCCAGCTTTTGACTATCCTTAAACTAAGTTTCAATAAACTCGGTTTAGCTTTCGTCTGTTTGTGTCGGTGAAACTGGATCGAGGTTCATCAAGATTAAAATCCGAGTTAAGTGAGAACGGAGTTTATGAAAACGCCGTTTATCTGTCTTGTGGTGAAATCGGGCCTCGGTTGAGTTTAGAAATAAAAGACAGACTTATAAGATGAATTCAATCCCAAGTGGTATTTTATTGGACTATTTCACGAACAAAGTGAAAGGTCAAAAAATTTAAATTCGGAAGAATGAGAGAAAGAAATTCAATAATAATGAATAATTCAATTTTAATCATAATCATGAAATATTTATTTCAACTTTAAACAATTTGATTTGATTATTATTTGTTACCCATAACAATAAATATTTTTCTATGAATACGAACATAATACATTGTTCTCGACTATAATTATCATAAATGGTGCAATTGTAAAATTTTTGAATAGTCTGACCGTTATTAGGTGGATACAATGTATTGTTGGTATTATTACTTGATGTACTTGGAGTACTCCTAAAAGTATTCACTATACTCCGATGATGTTCTGCACTGAGATATAAGTACGGTTTCATCGAGTTTGAACTTCCATGTCCAGTAATTTGCATAGCTTGTTGTTCACTAACGCCAGATTGTAGTAACTGACTGACTGCAGTGGCAGGATCAGAGGGATTTGTTATTTTTAGTTTTTTAGTGTCCAAACCTATCTTTTCTGCAGAGAGTTTTGTCCATTTTGATATTGTATTAATACCAATAGGGCAATTCTTGTACCAATTATTATTATTATATTCATTCCACTTGCCATACACTATCAGAAAAAGTCTGTCATTGATAATAATTTCCCTTTTCGATATAAGATGCCAGGATAAAGTCATAGGATACATTTCAAGATTTTTTTAATTTTGGGTTAGCCATTCAGTATCTGCACAGTTTTTATCACCACCCTGGCGAGTTTTGGAAAATATCGGGTAATATGCAATTCTGTTTGTTAAACAGCCTTTGTTGTCAGTCTCTTCGTTGAAAAAATGTAACATGGAAAAAGTTGCTTCGTTGCCTCTCCAAACTAGTTCTACTGCAGCTATGTGAAAAAACTTCTTTTGGAGTCCCTCTGGCGTGTCTTCGTTCCATTGTAAGCACATATTTCTATATTTGTCTGAAGTCATAGCGACAGAACTCATTTTTTTTTTCGGGTACGGGAAAATTGTTGCATTTACCCTTACTATCTCGAGCCGCCCTCGCCTCCTTGAACATTATATCTTTAAAGGGATCAATATGTCTCTGATACTCACAAAAATACTTTTCTTGTACTCATTTTGCAAAAGTGTTTCATATAGTTTTGATAACTTTCTCCTTGTAATCACTACCATCAATTTTCCGCATATTGAATGCCCAGTCTCTTAGAATGAATGCTAATCTTTCGTTGCTATTTTCTGCATCTAATTTCCGCATAGTACTTCATACATTGTCTCCATATATGACATTTTGATTTATTTGTGTTACTGGGTATATTTTTTCAATATTTTGGTTCATTACTTGGTTTGTAGTAAAACCAAAGCGACTCATTTTGACGTTTGCAGCTACAATTATTTTTGGTCAAACTGTCAAACTTTGCTTTGCTATCCGTATCCCTGGTTACGTCGTTGAAAACACGATGCTGATAGACCAATCAGAATTGAAAGACAGCTGGTGTTTTCGCGATAATACAAGCCGTCTTTGGTTTTTGATTGGTCGGATTTTGTGAAAATTCCAAGGTGCGTGGAATAGTCAAGTTAATGTACCCTCCCGCGTCATCTATGGGGCAATCACAATGTCTTTCAGGTCAAAAAGTAGTATCGGTGATATCCTTCATACGTTTATTTTTTCATCGTTCTACGTCGAACCGTTCAAAAGTTGATAGCCCCACATTGAAAGCCGCACTGTATGCAGTTACTTACTGGCATAATATACAGGGTGAGTCAGAAGTATTTTGACAAACTTGAGGAGGTGATTCCTCACAATATTCTTATATTAATTGTCCGAATAAATATATGTCTGGTAACGCTTCGTTTCCAAGATACAGGGTGTTGAAGTTTTATTTTTATTTTAGTTTTTTTTTAAAAACCTTCGAAATACTGACTTTAATTAAACGAATATTGGTATCGAGAAGTTTTTCGAGGTGTCGAATTCGAACCTGATGTTATTATTACTCTTACTTCGAGGGGGTGCGACCTACACGTCTTTTTCTTTTTTGAAGATTCATAACTCTTCTGAGCGTACTTCTAGCACATTTTTCAATTCCTATATACAAGTCGCTATAAGCAACCATTTTCTAGATATTTGGACTTGAAAATTTCAAGTCGATTACTTGATAATCAATGCGTGTTGAAGTTATTACATTATTTTGCATTTTCCACAAGGATGCTCAGGAAATGAATTTCACGTAGAAGTAAGTAGTTTTGGTAATAACATATCATGTGACAGTTAAACGTTTTGTTGTTTTGTTGAAGTTTCTGTGAGTTCAAAAACACCAATTTTGAAAAAAATTCATTATTTAAAGAAAAATGTTCATTTAGCCGATATGCTTTTCGTTTATGGTCTTGCGGATGGCAATGCGCGCGAAGCAAGATGTATTTACCAGGAGCGATTTCCTAATCGAGTACCGCCTTCGGCTCCAACATTCACCAGTCTCCAACGTCGTTTGGCAGGAACAGGTAGCTTTAAGAGGGCAGCTGATATTATTGGAAGACCACGAGCAGTCCGAACCCCAAAATTGAAAGGAGCTGTTTTGAACGCTCTCGCGGAGAATCCAGAAACAAGTACAAGAATAATTGCTGAAGCTCCCAATTATACTCAGCCCACAGTTTGGAGGATTATCCACGATCAACAATTTCATCCATACCATACTCGAAGGGTACATACTCTTTTGCCACGAGACTTTCCCCAACGCATTACTATGTGTCAGTGTTGTTTTAGAAAATTGGCTGAAAATCCTCAATTTTTAAGATATGTACTCTTCATGGACGAAGCAAACTTCTCCCGAAATGCTATCACAAACTTTCATAACAACCATGTTTGGGCTGTGGAGAATCCAATTGATAATTACTTGATAGGTCCTTTTTTCCTTTCGGTCCGTCTGAATGATCAATTAGCTTGCTTATTTTTTGTTTGTTTGGCGCCAACTGTAGATTAGTTACTAATATCATTCAAGGAGTTTGGTTATTAACACAAAAAACATTCATTTTCTTTTTTTCTTTTCACTTTCTCTTCTCGTTTTTTGTTCAAAAGTTTCATGCCGAGATAAACTACAAAGAAAAGTAGCTCTTTTCATTCATTCATTTCGAATGAAAAGCAAAACAATTACCTCAGGTGATGCAGCCAAAAGATGAGATACCTGCCTCTTGTCTTGAAGACAAGAGATAGTTTTCCTCTCGGAGAAATCGAAACAAGAAGTGAGTGAATCACTCAAGACCCGACAATACAAGACGAGAAGGCCCAACTAACATTATGGGAAAATTATACCACGCGGAGGGGAAAAATGGCTTGAACTAGTCTGAATTCACCTATTTCTGACCAAATACTCTACCTTCAACTACTAACTAACTCCATAGTTGTATTTCGAGTTATGAAAACCGTGACTGAGACCACTAGATCTCCTTCAAAAACCATAAACTCAATGGGCGTAGTGCATAGTATAAGATAACTTGTAATGAACTCCAAATATACCTTCACAGCCTAAGCCTCTCGATCAGATTATTAGTTACAGAGGAAAATCAGCGTTTTTTCAAAAATTCATAACACCGCCATTTTTGAAGTTGTAGTGCAGGCTCATGGGTCAGTAGAGTTATTTATGAGGTTAAATTTTAACTGAAGGTGACCAGCAAAATGTGTTCAAAATACGTGAACTTCCAGGGAATACTTTCTAGTAAACATTAACCTGATTATCACCTCATGTATGTTCATATAGTCAGGAAATAAGCAAGTCGGTAAACAGGTTTACTATACACTCTGAATTACCTATTTTGGCACCAATTAAGTTGCCTGGGCATTTTTTGTCCTAGTTTATACCTACTATTCCACAATCAGGGCGACATTACTACAATATTTGCCTAATAAGACTGAATGTCTACAACGAAGTCAAAGTTACCAAAAATGAATTCCTCAAAGTAACTTGGTACATCATCAGATATTGATGCCCGAATCGATACGGTTGAGGATGACATGATACAATTTACTCTCTTCAAATAATTTATTTTGGAGCAGAATTTCAGAAATCTATGGAGTGACAATTGGAAGTTCGAATAGAATCGATCAACCATACAGGTATACCAGCAATTACTATCGATTAGCTGCCAGCTGGGAATATAATTCGAACCTTCACTTCCCAAAGTCCATAGATCAAAGCCATCATGTTCCCACTCAAGAATATTCTACTATGTGCTCCACGTCTTTTAATGACGGCAGCTATTTCAAAACATCCGTCATCCATTTTTGCGAATAAAATATGAAAGCAAATATGTGTTAACCATCGACGGAGGCAATACAAAACGGGGTTATGTTAGGTTATGCCGTTAATGGATGGATTGACAAAATGAAAATAGTGAATGCATAGATAAGCTGCGTTCAACAAGCTTAGTCTGTCGCCAGCGGTAAACTAATGCCGTGACGTTTTCAATGATACGACAAAATGAAATTCAATGAAGTTGGTCCAGCTGAAACGAATGTATTGAATAAATTTCAAGAAATTGAAAGCAAATAGCAAAACAATAAAAGATTTGTTGCAGAAAACACCCTGTGTATTGATTTTTATGATTAATTTGAGTTTTTTTTGTTTTTATGTGAAAAATATATAAGGGTGATTCCTGTCAATTTCTGGCTAATCTGAAGTTTTCTATCTTGTTAGAAAGTATTTGCAAATATAGTTTTTTGCTGACAAGTGGAGTCTTTGTCCAATATAAACCGACAAGTGGTCCTTCTAGCAGTCTCAAGAATCAACCGTCTGGTGAAAGAGTCCAATTTCAGTAAAAAAATGGCGATGATAAAAGTGACGTTTGCGGACATTCATGACATCTCATTGAAACTCAAGAACACGAATGACAAAAATATAGTCGAAAATGTTAATTTCCCTCTGAATGGAGAACCTCCCAAAGCGAAAGCGGTAGAGAGTGAAATCACTGACGCATATATTAGTTTAATCAGTGAATCATTGAGTATCAAGAACCTACAAAAACTTTGAGAATTTTTTTCAAAGAAATATACCAAAACTGCATCTGCTCACGAGCTAGCCAGAATGCTCATAGAAATATCGTAGGAATATTGAGAGATGAAGATTCTACTCAGTCACATCAAGAGGATGATATAAAAGGCGTCCGAAGATCAGTGAACTGTGGAAGTTGAGAGGCAAAATCAATGAAATCCTTCAAAACACAGGATAGAAAAATGCTTTGAAGTATCCGAAAAGAAATAGATATAATCCAAGAAGATATATTCACGAAAAAAAAAGAAATCATCAACTTCAAAAGTGAAATCGAACATCTGAGACATGATGAAGTAACTCCGGCTCAAACACTCGAAATAAAAGAGAATGAGCTAGCAAAGATGTTCAAATTTTTTGAAATACAAGGAGAACGTCTAGAATATGAGGAGAAATCGTTCATAAAATATGAAGAAATCTTAGAAAAATCCAATGAATGCAATTCGACGGATATTACATCAGAAGAGGAAGAAGTCAGTGATGCAGGTTCGTTAGTGTGCAACAGAGTACAATAATGGACAAATCACATAAACGATCATAGTCATGTTCCAAAAATGAAAAACTTGAAAGTTCAACTCGATCCATCAATAATATGTTGGCGAAACAAACAATTGGGAGTCAGTTGACACAATTGGATGGCACATCTTGTTTGAAATGGCCAATTTTCTATGCCCAGTATAAACTTCCAAATGAGGCATGTGCTTTCTCTCCGCAAGAAAATGTTGTTGAACAACAGTCTAAGAGGAGAAGCTAGAAAGACGGTGGAAATGCTACTCATAAATGCGAAACACCCGAATGACATCCTTGATATCCTTCAGAAGAAATATGGCCGTCCGGAACTGATAATGGATGAACTACACTCGGAAGCTCATGAAATTCCGAACGTGGAAAACCTCGAGTCATTTCTGAATTTTAGTACCTCGATTCGAAATATTGTCAATGTCATCGAAGGAGATATAGCCAAAATGATCGATCAGAGATATTTACTAGCCACTTTCGTTAATTAACTTTCACCTCATCTACTCACACAGTGGAGAAGTTTTCTCATAGAGGAAAAGATCAAGAATCGTCAAGAATCTTTGATAGATTTCTCAGAGTGGATTCAAGAGATGTCGGAAGCGGTTCCGAGAATCACCTCGATATGAAAAAAAGGTGCTTATCGTCCTAGTACCAGCTATGAGAGTGGAACAAAACATTTCAACATCAATCATCACAGTACAGCGAAGTCAGTTTGCAGGGTATGTAAATTGTGTACAAAAGGTGAACATCCACCAGAAAATACCAACAGTTCCAGAGTTTGGATGTAAAACAGGGATGGAAAAAAGTCCAAAAAGGGAACGTTTGTAACTGCTGCCTACGTTCTCACAATGGAAAATGTAAGAGAAAAATAACATGTGGTGTAAATAGCTGCGAACGCTTTCATCATAATCTTCTACACAAAAATAAAGAGATCTCATCCAATCAAACTTATAGAAATCCTGAAGCCAATACATGTGTCAATTAGGTAACCTGCAATACTTCACTCAAAATATTACCAACCAAAATCAAAGGTCCCAATGGAGTATTCAACATAACGGCATTATTGGACGAAGGAAGTACAGCCACCTTGATCGATTCGTCAGTAGCATCAAAAATCGGATTGACAGGACCGATTTCACCCCTATGCTGCAAGTGGACAGGAGAAATCTATAGATACGATGAAAATTCTCAAGTTCTTCAAGCAGAAATAAGTGGTATGAATACCGATTCATATCATGTACTGAAAAATATCAGAACCATTCAAGATTTGAAATTGCCCTTCCAGAATTACGATCTCCAGAAAGAAATCATGAAATATCCTTTCGTTGAGCAAACTGCTTCAAAACTTGAAATTAACGAAAATCCAACTCTTCTCATAGGACAAAACAATGCCAATCTACTTCTCTCAAGAGAAATAATACAGCCTCATCCAAATGGTCCAATCCTATCCACAACTTAAATAGGTTGGACTCTTCATAGGCCTGTGGAGAATATAAAGGGAGTATTGAAAGATGAAATTGCTGTCGTCTGCTGTGAAGAAGCTGATGAAAGTCCAAATAATCTGGTGATAAATTTCATGAAAATTGGGAGTTTTGGAGTAGTCCCATCCCTTCGGGAGAGAAAAAAATCGAAGGGAAGTGAAAAAGCATTTTCTTTAGCTCAAAATTCCATAAGATTCGATGGCACTCAATACGAAATGAAAGTGCCATGGAAAAATGACTCCGAAGATCTACCCGAATCAAAACGAATGCTATTTTGAAGATTGATGTGCCTTGAGAGACGCCTCAAAAAAGAAAATGGTTTAGGTGAAGCGTATTCAGAAGAAATAAAAAATCTGTTTGAGAAAAACTACGCAGTTCCTGTTCAATATCGCGAATTACAAAAACATCATTGCATCTGGTTCTTACTGCACTTTCCAGTTACGAACCCCAGTAAACCTGGGGATATACGGGTAGTCTTCGATGCTGCAGTGAAAAGAAACGGTTTTTCACTGAACGACTCCTGACTCTCTGGACCAAATCTCCTTACTTCACTGTTTGGAGTCTTACTACAATTCCGAAACTATAGAATAGTATTTGCCGGTGACATACAGATGTTCAACAGAGTGAAGATTGCAAAGGAAGACAGCTTTTCACAATGTTTTTCATGGCGAAATCCGGATTCAAATGAAACTCGGTATATCGCATGACTGCAGCTTTTCGGTACAACTTGTTCGCCGTTTCTGGCACAATTTGTCATGAATTACAATGCCAAAAAATATAGAACAGAAAATCGGGAAGCAGCAGATGCAAAAATGAATTCCCATTATGTTGACGATTATTTGGATTCGACAGATACCGAAAAAGAAGCGATCCAGTTGGTGAACGAAGTCATTCGGATTCATGATGAAGGTGGTAAATTCATTTTGAATTCCATCACATTATTGAATAATATTCCGAAATATCTTGTATCAGACAATCAACTGAGTACTGAAGTCGATAAAAACTCCAATCCAGAAAAGATTCTAGGAATGATGTGGAATCTTCGCGATGATTGCTTCACCTTCAAGCTCAAATTCCATAAGATTTCAAAAGAAATATTGGATGGAGTCAAAATCCCCACAAAAAGGCAAGTTCTCAAAACGGCAATGTCTGTATTTGATCCTATGAGCATATTGTCATCCATAATTGTCAAGGTGAAGATACTTCTTCAGAATAAATGGTGAGCCGGACTTGTGTGGGACAACTGCATCACCGAAAATATGATCTCCCAGTACCTAGCTGATTTAATTTGGCGTCGCTGGTTAAAAAAATACCCTTCCACATTGATCAACTGAACGAAATGGAATAAAACTGATTCAAACATACAAATTTGTGAAATTGTTGTTATAAACGAAAACAACCATTCTAAGAGAAATGTGGCCAATGGGGGTGATAGAAAAAGTCTACGAAATTATCAGAGGGGCAGACGTCCGCATTTCCCAGGGAATCTTTAAACAAGAAAACAAACTTGAGAGGTGTCAAGGGACACCCGAATGGAACGAAGTTCCTTCCGATTGATTAGTGAAGGAATTGTAAAAAATTTTTTTTTTTTTTAAGTTATAATAATATTTTATGTATATCTATATATATATATATATATATGCACTCTGTCTGTCTATTATTTCGTACACGTCATAGATGCGCGGGACTTTGTGAACACAATAGAGTGTGTGTATATATATATATATATATATATATATACACTCTCTCGACTTCGTAAACACAACAGCGTATAGGTTAGAACACGCACGGCTTGCTAAATACATACGCATTGATATTGTAATAATATAATTTGCTTTTAAATTTATTGAAGTTATGACGCGTACACTTGCTAAACACAATAATGGAGAGATTATAACGCGTATGACTTGGTTAGCACAATAGTAAAGAGAGGTTATAATGCGTACTTGCTAAAAATACATAAGCATTTATTATTGTCTGTATAAAATCTCTACTCACCTAACTCCATGAGAGAGAGAGAGAGAGAGAGAGAGACAGACAGAGAAACACGCGCACGCCGCACGGCTTATAACCATAGCGAAAGTCTCGTTACAACTTTTGGTTTTAATTTATTCCGTCTAGCCCTCTTTCGCAACGCGCGTTAAGGAACTACGTTCCAATACACCGACTGAATATCAGTATTGACCAAAGGAAAGTCAATATCAGGGGGGACAATGTTGCATAAAACGCCCTGTGATTAATTTGAGCTTTTCTTGTTTCCATGTGAGAAATATATAAGTGATTCTGTCAATTCTTGGTGTAATCTGAAGTTGTCTATCTTGTTAGAAAGTATCTACAGATATAGTTTTTGCTGACAAGTGGAGTCTCTGTCCAATAAAAACCGACAAGATTGATGAGTTGAAACGATGACTCGGAAAATTTCAACACTAATCATTGCGGCGTCCGGAAACGTCGAATGAAAATTATTTAGCAAATCATAATATCTCTATTTTTTGTGAGGTAGTCATAATTGGCAAACAAATTGAATTGTATATTTCCGAGCACGGCATTCTGTAAAGTAAAGAGTACTTTCAGACTATGCGGAACGCGGACATGTCAATCTACAATTTTTGAGCCAATCACTAGACACCATTTGATATTTAAAATGATATGATTGGCTATTTCTCTTCAGATAGAGATTTTCTCCTCATAGTGAGATAACATTTTCATGGATTTCATTAGGGCATCATGTGCACTGAATATAATTATCGCGTACTATTTTCAATACCACTGATATTTTATGTTCAATTCCAGAATGAACACTCCAATTTCAGAATGAATACTCATTACGGGGTTTTGTAGTATATATCGTTTCCTTGGAGTGAATAGGTATAGGCTAGAGAGAGATACTTGGTTTTACCATCAACAAGGGGTAGAAAATAATGTTCATTTTTTCTCCGTATTAGGAATTAAAATGATCACTCTAGTGTTTCTGCTCAGAATATCGAATAAAAACAATATAAATTTATTATCCACGATTCCAATCCAACCAGAGAACAGTACGTATAGACATATCGCATGAAAAAACATTCCATAATAAATTTGTAGTTCATCACGTGACCACAATGTGGATATTTTATGTTCAATTCCAGAATAAATAGTTCAATTTCAGAATGAATACTCATTACGGGGTTTTGTTGTATATATCGTTTCCTTAGAGTAAATGGATATAGGCTAGACAGGGATACTTGGTTTTACCATCAACAAGAGGTAGAAAATAATGTTAATTTTTTCTCCGTATTAAAAATTAAAAGGATCACTCTAGTGTTCCTGCTCAGAATATCGAATAACAACAATATGAATTTATCATCCACGATTCCAATCCGAGTAGAGAACGGTACGTATAGACATATCGCATGAAAAAACATCCCATAATAAATTTGTAGTTCATCACGTGACCACAATGTGGATATTTTATGTTCAATTCAAGAATAAGCACTTCAATTTCAGAATGAATACTCATTACGGGGTTTTGTAGTATATATCGTTTCCTTAGAGTGAATAGGTAAAGGCTAGACAGAGTACTTGGTTTTACCATCAACAAGGGGTGGAAAATAATGGTTATTTTTTCTCCGATATTTTATGTTCAATTCAAGAATAAGCACTTCAATTTCAGAATGAATACTCATTACGGGGTTTTGTGGTATATATCGTTTCCTTAGAGTGAATAGGTGAAGGCTAGACAGAGTACTTGGTTTTACCATCAACAAGGGATGGAAAATGATGGTTATTTTTTCTCCGTATCAGGAATTAAAATGATCACTCTAGTGTTCCTGCTCAGAATATCGAATAGCCACAATATAAATTTATTATCCACGATTCCAATCCAACCAGAGAACGGTACGTATAGACATATCGCATGAAAAACATCCCATAGTTCATCACGTGACCACAATGTGAAAGGGTCTGAAATCCCAAGATAAGGGAAAAAACTCCACGGTCAGGAATAAAGGTTACTTTCGACTTTGCATGAAGAAATTTTAGGAAAATGCGACTCATAGGTTCCATATGGGATAGACGCCATATTTTTTGGCTTGAATCGTTGCCACCATTGCAAAAATAATCCATAATTTTCTTGAATAGACTACATTTCAATGAGAGATAGTCAAAAACTTGGTGTATATGATATGTTTACACATATTTCATCTATGGAATTAGTTTCTGGAGTGTTTGACGGAAAAAGTTGAGAAAGTACACTTGATTTTATGAACTTTTTTCCATACAAATTTGATATTTTGAAGGGGCCCACTTGTTTTACATAACTAAAATTCAACATTATCACAGAAGAGTTTGTATCGCAAATAAAATCCGAACTAGATGTGAATGCGAAACCATCACTTGCATTCATCATTCCCTGCTGTACCTTTCTTGACAGTTCTTTTTTTATACGCCATGTTCATCTTCGAAGCTTTCACGAATAAATATGTGGGTTAAAATACACAATACGCAGTAAACTTCTATTATCTTCTTCTAATCTTCGACTGTTTGTTTTAATATGGTGTTTATAACCTAAAATGGGTAGAAATGACTGAATTTTTACCATCAGTCGACTGTAGGCAATTTTACCCATTCATGCCTTCGACTTAGTAGGTCATTGCCCAATTTTCGACTTTTGAATTACTTCCATTTTCTTCCCCATATTGATAAATTTGAGGTAATTATAACGACGTAAGAATTACCTTCGCCAATTTGGGCGCTGACCTATTCGAAGGTCGAAGTGTCGTAAATTTTACTTAAAATGTTTGTTGGGGGCATTCTATTGACAGAATTATACAAGGCAATGGCGTCACATTGAGTGAAAAAAATAACTGGTAGATACTTTTTTAAAGAAATAAATTGAAATTTATCAGGATAATCTATTCAATTGTTTGAGTCTAACTCGATAATCTACTACGCGCGAATAAAATATGATTTTTTGGCTGAGGAGAGAAGATTCAGTCGAAAATGTGTATTTACTTCAGAACAAACACAAATGGATTGAGTTACACTTCTCTATACACATTTGACGTTTTTACGATTATCCCACTGTTTTGTAAATATGGTCAAATAATCGGAATAACTTATTGGTGTGAAATAGTCTGTCAACTACACTCTCGATATTATCAATATATAATTTTTTCAGATTGTGTAACAGTCACTTGCCTAGCAAATATCTGTTGGGATTTGAACAGAGTTTTCTGTGAATTTTGACACTATCCACTCCACTAACATTTTTTTTTTATCGATATAGGGTGAATAGTTCTGGGACCAACATTGAACCTGAAGTGAATGATGATGATTTTTTTTCACCATCAATAATATCAGGAAATATTTTATTGTTTTCTCTTATCTAAATTCATCGCCGAAAAAACTAGTACTCTGGAATATTTGTTTGACGTCCAAGACCTTCGCCAACTCATAAATCGCATTGCTCGGGTAAGTCCTATTTTTTGAATATATAATTCTTGATATCCATTTCTGTACAATTTCCACTAGATGTTTCTAGCCCACAAGATAATCCTACTACTCTTCAACGGCTGATTTCGCATAGGGACAAGCAAATGACTGCAATCTATTTTCTTACACAAAAACCGTTCGTCGGATGGAAGAAACAAACAAGAGACTATTTCCATCCGTCCAGATTGAGGACAATTATAAAAATAATATTTATTTGGAAAAAAGACAGTGGCATATCATTATTTTGATAAAAAATATGGCAGGGCATGTTAACAGGGACGCCACTGATGAAAATTAAGAAATCCTTCATCATGTATGTATGTATGTATCAAAATTGAAAAAAAAGCCAAAGCGGTTTCAGAGATATTGGGGAAGTACTGATTTTTTTGTTAAATTTCAACATCCTATATCTCAGAAATAAAGTGGTTGTGGACCTATGTTCATATGAAGATTTTTTTTAAATCATCCAAGGATTATCGCCCTTGAGGATCAGCATTCAATTATGAAACACCCTGTAAACATCAGTCACGGGTCTCAACTATGTCAAAAATGTATCAATTTTCGATTCAATTTCAATTTCAAAGAGTTTATTCAATATTGTCTTTACATAACCTATTCTACTATTTACAACTTAAAAAAACTATATGTACAGATCTCCCTATTCAATGGGTATATGGGCATCCAGCTTGCCGTTCCTGTATGGTAGGCGAAGGGGATGTCCTGCCTGGTATGGTAAATTTTAGGGTAGGTTTTGGGGTGTGGGGAGGGTTTTTTTCCCGTCTCCTACTCTTGTTTATACGAGAATTTTATAAGGGGTCGTTTTTTGCGGTCGTATTTGATTTTATTCGCTTGATTGGTTAGATTAATGAATGCGTTTACCGGAAAAGGTTTTGAACAAAAAACCGGTTTCAGGTGGTTGGAGTATCAAGTCATTTTATGCCGTATGAAATTTTTATAGCTGCAATTTTATACTTTTTAAATGATAAAAATTATCGTCAGCTACATTTATTGCGACTTAAACAAGCTGGGCGCCCAGCGTACCTGAGCATTGTATAGCCACTTTGACAGGTAAAGTGACTATCTTTACAGCCCAAACATTTACTTAACGACTTTTTTTATGGAATGACTATATTCCAATGTTAATAGGTATAATAATAATTCAACATAAGTTATGCCAACTTTCTGCTGTGAGGTTTCCTCAAATTTTGATGAAAAACTCAAAACATATTGATATCCAAGAAAATTTTATTGATCAAGATAATATTACGTAAATCTGACATGAAGTGGATCTTAATATGATATTATGTTGAAAATAACATTATTATAAAATGTGACTCTGAAATCATAATTGTATGGAAGAAACAATTATTTTCATTGATGTATTATATAAAGTACCCTGACTTCTGACACAACGGCTAAAATTCTCAAACAAAAATCCACTGACGGATATCCCAGAAAAAATATCCAACATACGAAATATCCATAGACAAAATACCTAGGTTATATATTACATAATTACAATGAAAAATTAACATATTACGCCATTTCAATAACAAATTATTTTAATTCAAATGCACTGACTCTTCAGCTGATAAAGTATATAAAAAATAATAGAATGCAATTATATACAATTTATGGATAGAACAGCTGAGACGTTTTGAAAATATTCCATTTCATCAGCGGCATCATAATTAGTAACAACTTCCTTCAAGCGATCATTTGCATTACAAAATGCTTTACGATTTACAATTGTTCGACCGAATATTTTGTCTGTCGGTTTTTTTTCTTCGGATGATCCATCAACTGAATATTTTCTCTGCTGCTAGTTATTTTGTCTGTTGTATATAATTTTGGAGATATTTTGTCCGCGGTATGGAAGTCGTGGTACCTCATGTGAAAGGTACCATGTCACAGTTCAATGTGAAACCTAGGAAATTATTCCTTGTATATATATTATGGTGTTTTTTCACGACTATTTTTGTTGTTTCTTGCTCCCAACCGGAAATTTTGTTGGAATTGCCGAAAAAAAAATATCTGAAAGATTGTCCATTCAAAATGCACGTAAACTTTTTTTTTTTTTTGCAAATATCAATAACTTAGCAGCATTTTATGCTATCATATCGTACTAGAGCGCGATCTTTCCAAAATCACATGCTCTACACCATCCTTTTTTGCGACGTAGCAGTTATATGCACCTGTAAGATTGTACGGGTCATTTTATCTGATTTTTGTGGAAAATTCTTATTATTTTGACGTTACTTCATAAATGACTGGATTAATGAAAAAAAATCAGGTTGACAAGCTTGTAGGAAATTCAATTTCCTACAAAAAAGTTCCGGACACCGAATCGATACGATTGATATTTTTCGAAATATAAAGCGTTAACTTTGTCGTCATATGAAATTTTTGAGATTTATCCAATTAAACTTTTCATATTACGACAAAGTTGTCGCTCTATATCTCAAGAAATATCAATGTTAGCGATTTGGTTTGGAAAACTTTTTTGTAGGAAATTGAATTTCCTACAAGTTTTTACGTAATATTTTTTCCATAAATTCAGTCATTTATAAAGTAACGTCAAAAAAATAAGAATTTTCTACAATAATCAGATTTAGTGAACCGTACAATCTTACAGGTGCAGATTACAGCTACGTCGCGATACTCTTGTAGAACATGTAATCCTGAGTGAATCGCGCTATGGTACGATATGGTAGCATGAAATGCCGCTGAGTTATAGATATTTAAAGTTAAAAAAAACAAAGTTTACGTGTATTTGAATGGGAAATGTTTCCACGCTCTGGGAAAGTAGTTAATGTTAATATTGGGGGCTCATTTTTTTTATTTAGACATTACCAATTTAATTTTCGGTTGGAAGCAAAAAATAAAAATTTATTCTGAAAAAAACCACCAATGTCCCATTTGGACCTATCCCAAAAAAATTTTAATTCTATGTATATATATAAATACATTGTCATTACGACATACTGTGGTGTTTATTTGTGTAGAACGTTATATAACAAATAAATAATGAAAATTGAGAATACACTATACACACGATATACACTGAAACACTATTATATAGGAACCCAAAACCCAAATAAATAACCAGAAGTATATATATATATATATATATATATATACATAATCAGATCAGAACTTCAAACAAACATTTTTTAAGATGCGCACGGTACGAAGAAATGCGGTTGGAATGCAAAAAGTAGAATTACTGCTTCCGAAAAAATGCCATATGTGCGCTTGAATAAAATGACTAACGATAGTAAAATTGCAATATTGTTTAATCCAAGTCCATTATGAAGGCTTCATATCCTTTTTCCAATCTGATGTTTTTTCTGTCAGAGATCGTCGAACCCTCTTCAGAACATGATGAAAGTCTGAAAAATATGGAGTTATGATTGTTATTTCCTATAAGTCATGAAAAAAATTATATTTAATTGAGTTCACGAACAAAATTATAAATCTGAAACATAGAATGAATGGAATGTGATTTATCATATATGCATGCATTGTTAATGAGTTGTGGATATTGAAAATGGTTAAAAACTTGATAACACTCACTTCAGGATTAGCTTTATGGATGCATTTAGCCAACGCCCACGTTTTCTCATGGGGTTCATCCTCTGAAAAACAAAAAAGTTGGTGAGGTAATTTGCCATATAGGAATTTATAAATATATGTATACATATATATATATATATATGTATATATATATATATTTTTTTTCTTTGTTTCTTGACCACATATATATTTTCTTCAATTTCTCGAAATAAAGGTTTGATTCAGCCAATTCATATAATTTCCTTTGAAATATGGATGGAGTTTGAGACATATTCAACTTAACACAATATTAAAATGTATGCACTAAAATAATTCTTCAAAAATATATAGTTCGAAATATAACACGTTATTCAACACAATATGCAGATATCTGTGATATATATCAGTATTCACTTACAAATTATTTTATTTGAATATCTGCGTTCGCATCATACAAACGTTATTGTAAGTGTGTGATTTCGAAGTCGAAGTTATCGGGACGGATTGTTTATCTTTTATGCATTTTTACCCTCTCCATAAGTACACCGGATTGTTTATATTGAGTTCTAGTAAATGAGCCGGAATGTATTTTTTTTGGCAGCATGTAAATATCAGTTTTTATTATTATTACTATAAACAAAGGTAAAAGAGTTTGTTATAAATCTGGATTGAGTTTTTGATATATTTTTAGGAATGTTCTTACTCTCAGATTCTTTTCTTTGGTCAAAATTTCAACGGTGTTAGTGTCAAACTTATGTTGATTTTATTTTTCGTGTTTGGATAATGCTGCAATGTCGGTTTTTGAGTCCCACATACTTGTGGGCTTGTATTCGTTTCTGCAAATATTGTTATGTTTGACATATATTCAAAATAAGATTGAGAAATATTTAGTGGAATCCTGCTCTTTTGTCATTAGTGAATATTTTGCTAATGCATATTTTTTTTTATTTCATTGTTTGCTTGTTTGTATGGACGATATGTTTGAAGAATATATATATATATATATATATATATATATATATATATATATATATATATATATATATATATATATATATATATATATATATATATATATATATAATATATATTATATAATATATATATATATATATATTTATTGGGTTTTTGGATTCGTTTAGTAATGAAGGTCTATTTGTTAATAGAATACGTTTCGTCCCCGGCCGGGGACATTTTCAGTTCTTTATTTTTCAGGGCTGACATTTTCTGGAAATAATGTATAATGTAATTTTGTGAAATAAGTAACTCAACAGGTAACATACCTTGGCATAATGTTTCATGTAGAACAATTTAAGTTGACGAAAAATACGAATATATCATGCTTCTTTTATTATTCTGAAACGAGTGTATTGCTTTACATCTGGTTGTGAACGGATGTTTTGTGCGGGTGGTTATGAGTTTGCTTGTAAGGGTCGGAGATATTCGGAGGAGAAGTCAAGTTTACAAACGGTTATTGTTTAGTTGTGTGTTTGATGGTAACATTAGGGGTGAGTGTTTTTTTTCCTATTTTTGAAATTCGTTTAATGTAGTTAGGTATGATGCTTTTTTTGTTTTTTTGTTATTATTGCTTATGGTGGTTATAAAATGGTGTGGTGAATTTTACTCAGGTTACCAATGTCTGTTCTGTCGTTCATTGCGTTGTTGTTTTTTTTATGTAAATCATCTCCTTGATGTTAATTTTTCTTGGGTTGGTTTCTATGCTTAAATGCTAGTTTTGTTGAAATTAGGGTTGTGGTCTTCATTTATGATGTGTTTGTTCAGTGCCGTGCTTGACTTTTTCATATATTTATGCCCTTTCAGTCTATTTTCTAGTAATTGTGACGTCATACCTATATATACCTTTTCACAGTCATTACATGGAATGCTGTGAATTACATTAGATTTTTTCATAGTTGGGGTTGTACTTTTTAGGGGTGTGAAAAGGTTCTTTAAAGTGTTGTTTGATTTGTGACAAATTTGGTAATTGAATTTTTTTGTGATGTTGTTAATGTTTTCTGAGAGAAATGGTATGTATGGGAGGGGGATATAGTTAGTATCTTTTTTCGTGTTTAATTGTGGTTTTGTTTGGTTGTATAATTTATGAGTTCTTTGTTTTATGATTTGGTTTATTAGTTTAATTGGGAAATTGTTATTCGTTAATGTTTGTCTTACTTCTTTCAGGGTGTCTTTTCGTAGAGTAGGGTGGGTTCATATGATTGCTCGGTCAGTTATGCCAATAATTACGCCTTTTTTGGTTGAAGGGGTGACATGAGTTAAAATTCATGTATCTTCCTGACCAGGTAAAGAACTCATAAATTATACAACCAAACAAAACCACAATTATACACGAAAAAAGATACTAACTATATCCCCCTTCCATACATACCATTTCTCTCAGAAAACATTAACAACATTACAAAAAAATTCAATTACCAAATTTGTCACAAATCAAACAACACTTTAAAAAACCTTTTCACACCCCTAAAAAGTACAACCCCAACTATGAAAAAATTTAATGTAATACACAGCATTCCATGTAATGATTGTGAAAAGGTATTTATAGGTATGACGTCACAATTACTAGAAAAAAGACTGAAAGGGCATAAATATATGGAAAAGTCAAGCACGGCACTAAACAAACATCATAAATGAAGACCACAACCCTAATTTCAACAGAACTAGCATTTTAAGCATAGAAACCAACCCAAGAAAAATTAACATCAAGGAGATGATTTATATAAAAAAAAAACAACAACGCAATGAACGACAGAACAGACTTGTACCTGAGTAAATTACCACCATTTATAACCACCATAGCATATAAAACAAAAAAAGCATCATACTAACTACATTAAACAAATTTCAAAATGGAAAAACCCTCACCCTGATGTTACCATCAAACCACAACTGAACAATAACCGTTTGTAAACTTGACTTCTCCTCGGAATATCTCCGACCCTACAAGCAAACTCTATAACCCCAACAAACATCCGTTCACAACCAGATGTAAACAATACATTCGTTTCAGAATAATAAAGAAGCATGATATATTCGTATTTTCGTCAACTAAATTGTTCTACATGAAACATTATGCAAGGTATGTTACCTGTTGAGTTCTTATTCCACAAAATTACATTATACATTCTTTCCAGAAAATGTCAGCCCTGAAAATAAAGATTGAAAATGTCCCGCCGGACGAAACGAATCTATTAACAAATAGACATTTATTACTAAACGAAAAAAAAACCTCAAAATTTAAAAAGGTTCAAAAAAAAAAAATAATATATATATATATATATATATATATATATATATATATATATATATATATATATATATATATGTCTGCGTATATACATTTTATGACTTGTCCTATATCATGTATGATCTTAAAGGATAAATAAAGATTATTATTATTATTATTATAAAGGTACTTTGACTGTCTTTACACGGTACTATATACTGTATGAGTTTGTTTGTTTTCTGGTATTTCTGGAATTAATTTCGAATAAATGGTTTTGTTCGTATTTTTCGAAACCACATATGAAAAAGAGAGATTTAACCCCACAGAATAACTTCAAGCGAAAGTTAATAAAATAGTAAATAATTGGTTCTTGTCAAAACTTATAGAACAGGTAACAAAAAACAAACTCAATATACACAACGCCTAACCTCCAACAATATACGGTTTTCCCAAATTACACAAAACTGGAATTCCCCTTCGCCCTATTGTCAGCAATATTCAATCTGCCACTGACAATTTATCAAAATTTTCCTTAGGAATTCTCTCAAGAGTTATTGAAAAAAATGATTACTTTGTGAAAAACTCTTGGGAATTTGTGGAATTCATCCGCAATATAACAGTTTCATAGAATCGCATAATAATCTCTCTGGGTATAGTTTCTTTGTATACAAATATAGATACAAAATTAGCGATACATATCATAAGAGAAAAGTTACATGAAATACAAGTCACACAACACTAACCCCAGAAGAGTTCTTGAAAAGAATTGAACTATGTTTAACTCAACACACTTTAAATATGAAAATAAATACTACTCACAAATATTTGGAATTGCAATGGAAACTCAATTTGCTGCAACAGTAGCAAATCTGGTTAAGGAGTATGTTGAAGAAATGATCATCAAATCACTAACTTTCAAACCAATATTCTTCAAACGATATGTAGACGATTGTTTAACCTGTATTTCTACTGACAAATTTGATGAAATTCTAGAAAAATTTAATAAATATTATCTTACATTGAAATTTACAATAGAAAGAGAAATAGAAAAACAAATAAACTTTCTCGACACAACAATAATACACTACAATACTGCGGAAATTTTCACAATGCATCAAATCGTTACACAATCTATTTGTCAAACGCTTCCCTCAGTTACTAAAAAAAAAGTTATTCGAAATTCAACTGACAGAGGTATAAAGCTTGCTCATCCAAAATTCAGGAAAAGTAATATAGAAATAATCAAGAATATTTTGAAAGAAAATAATTATCCCCGCCACTTTGCAGGAAAAACAATAAAAAAACGAATACATGCGATCTACAATAAAAATGTTGATACAGAAAAGAAAACAACAACGTTAATACCTTCACCATACATAGACAAACTATCCAATAAAAGTAATAAAACAATGAAAAAACACAACAAAACTATTTCACACCGACTGAAAAATACGAACAAAACCATTTATTCAAAATTAAAACCAGAAATACCAAAAAACAAACAAACTCGTACAGTATATAGAATACAGTGTGAAAATTGTCAAAGTACCTATATAGGTCAAACAAAACAAAATTCGCAGAAACGAGTACAAGCCCACAAGAACTCAAAAATCGACATTACAGCCTTATCAAAACACGAAAAAATAAATCAACATAAGTTTAACACTAACAGCGTTGAAATTTTGACCAAAGAAAGGAATCCAAGGGTAAGAACATTCCTTGAAATGATATATATATATATCGAAAAAGACCGCAATAGCATTAACAATAGAAATGATATGAAAAACTCAAGCCATATTTATAACAACCTTTTTTAACTTGAAAAGGGAAACATTCTCGATCGAATATTAATAGAGAGATTTTTCTGTGAATTGAGAAATTCACGATTAAAATGAAGTTATTTTCTGTGAATGTCTGACAGAAAACAACTAAAGTTTATCATTTAGTCGCAGATGATTCCACATCTGATTTTATGAACATCCTGTTTATATTTTCAACAAATCAACCTTTTTTAACTTCGTTTATAGTAATAATAATGAAAACTGATCTTGCTGTCAAAAAAATACAGTCCGGCTCATATACTAGAACTCAATATAAACAATCAAGTGTACTCATGAAGAGAGTAAAAATGCATGAAAGATAAACAAACCATTCCCGATAACTTCGACTTCGAAATCACATACCTACAATCATCATTCACAAAAAAAATTGAGTATCTGGTAAAAACAGGGAACCGAATCTCAAATGTTCCTACGTACCAACGACGTATCACATCATTTATTTCAATGATGCACAATCAACGATTGACAAGAATTCTTCTTCCAGAACAACTAGAAGTGCCTTCGAAGTTGAGGACAACCACACCACAACTGACAGTTCTTCCTCATTATAAACATTGAATGAAATGATGGAATCAATGATAACCACTTGCTTTGGAAAAACAATGTTCCGGGATAACAATGATGTCAATGATGACAACGTCTGATAGAAGTTGGGTACAACACCTATCTTCATCCTCCTTTATCTTCAATCGAAATATTGACGAACTGATAAATATTCGATCAACTGTATCTAACAAAATATTTCTCTTTGGAAATTTGTGTGGATGAAAACAATACAATATAATTGTAGTGCAGATTTCGAGATGATGATGGGAAGAGAAAAGTTATGACTGAATTTCATCGAGGGTTTCTTTCATCATTGTGGGGGAGACCAAAAATTTGAGCTGTAATTTGTACGTATTCATAGTGAGATCTGACTGTTCTAGAGGAGTTATGACATGATTTCATCAAGTGCTTTTTAATCATCTTGGGGGAGAACAGGAATGTGGGCTGTGGCTGATAACCCAATCAAGAAAACAGTACCCAGTTTTACTGATTAAAACCAATATCATACTTTCAAGCAAGCTCACTTTGAATGGCACAAGGGAGTTTTATCAGAAGAAAAAAGAACCGGATTCATTATATTGAAGTGGAAGCAATGCATTCACAGTTGAAAATATATAATATACATTCTGCACATCGAAGCGAATGAGGCTTATGTGGAAAATTTCCATTAGAATATGAAGCTTTACCTGATTTATCGGCTTCTATTGTACAGTTAATGAAAAGCTGGAAACCGTTCACCATTTTCACCGGAACCAAGTCTTTTATCAATTCCCTATTCAAAGTCAGGCGCTTGTTCTTGACAGTAATCTGGAAAAAATACAGATATCTTCAGCTTTATGCGTTTTGAATTCAGAAATATATGATAATAATAGTAACGATAATGATAATAGTTCATTCTCAAGCAGATATTCATGGGAATAGTACATATTAGGATATAGTTAATAACCGTAGGAGATTCCACTGAAGGCAGATCCTTTGTGTGGAAATCATCACATGAGGACAGTTAGTGATAAAATGAAAAAAACAGAGAAAAGTATTATAATAATAAATGGGAAAGAGAAGAATCAATATTCATAATAGGACTTATATCTACAGAAATATTATCCGAACAGTGGATAGATTTTTTTACGCCTGTTTGAAAATATGTGGAGTATAGATATCCTGGATTTGGACGGAAAGGAATTTGAACATTTTGGGTTCCAGAAAAAAAATATTTGGTCTTCCGATTTGCGCATGGAAGAAGCGCGGTAGGTGGTTTGTTCATTTCTGGTGCTATACTGGTGGTTTGGGATTATCAGATCCGATTTGAACTGTTTTCTTATGTTGCCTCGGGGCAAAAATTATTGTCGTGTATCCAGTAAACCAATTCCACTGAATAATTGACCTGAAGCGATGGTGGAATCTCGTTTGGAAATAATGTTCAGTAAACACTTTATCAGTTCTTCTAAATAGCGTTTGCCCATTTGTCGCCAAACCAGTATTCCATAAGATACGTGTGGCTCGATGTGAAATTCAGTATATATATATATATATATATATATATATATATATTATTCAAGAATTAGCGCATCAACCACTAGAGTTATTAGCGCAATAATACATTACATCAGTACATTTAGATTGAGTGAAACATATTAGTATCTTATGAAATGAAATGCATATAGCACACACAAAGTCGTCTTCACGAAGGGTTCAATATAAATCAAAACAATTGGTAGGCAAAAAACAACTGCTTCCCTAGCAAATATCACGCAGAACGTTGAATGATATTCAGCTGACAATCCATGCAAACTTCCATATAAATGGATATTAATCGCAAATGTTTTTTTCTGATAAGCTCGATTGTTTAAATTCATGTCGTTCCCGCCTAACAATCCGCATACTGGTTTCAGGCTTTTTTGGCCCTCATCAGTACGGAGTACTCACCAGCCAGAGATTCAGAGAGCTCTGGCCAAAGCGAGACACAACATAAATAAAATCATCATCGAGCTTTAAACATCCTTAGGTGCGTCGGAAAAGATAACTTCAAACCGGCGACACCCAGTAACAGAAAAGAACACTCCTACCTCGATAGGATTCTAAATGAAAGATTCCTTCTCAGTAGGAGTGGCTCAAAATGCCCGACTCGTTTCGGCCAGAGCTCTCTGAATCTCTGGCTGGTGATTACTCCGTACTGATGAGGGTCAAAAAAGCCTGAAACCGGTATGCGGATCATTAGGCGAGCACGACATGAAACATAATCGAGCTAATCGAGAAACATTTGCGAACAATATCCATTTATATGGAAGTTTGCATGGAATGTCAGGTGAATATCATTCAACGTTCTGCGTGGTATTTGCTAGGAAAGTGATTGTTTTTCGTCTGTCGGTCTACCAATTGTTCCAATTTATATCAAATCCTTTGTAAAGACGACTTTGTGTGTGCTTTATGCATTTCATTTCATATCTTTCTCCTTCGTATGGCTTTTTCTTTCATTGAAATATGCCAGTCGGGCATTTTGAGCCACTTCTACTGAGAAGGAATCTTCCATTTAGAATCCTATCGAGGTAGGAGAATTATATGGAGTGTTTTTTTCTGTCACTAGGTGTCGCCGGTTAATAGTTATCTTTTCCGACGCATCAAAGGATGTTTTAAGCTCGATGATGATTTTATTTATGTTGTGTCACGCTTCGGCCAGAGCTCTCTCAATCTGTGGCTGGTGACTACTCCGTACGGATGAGGTCCAAAAAAGCCTTAAACCAGTATGCGGATTGTTAGGCGGGCACGACATGAATTCAAACATAATCGAGCTTATCAGAAAGAAACATTTGCGAACAATATCCATTTCCATGGAAGTTTGCATGGATTGTCAGGTGAATATCATTCAACATTCTGCGTTGTATTTGCTAGGGAAGTAGTTGTTTTCCGCCTGTCGGTCCACCAATTGTTTCAATTCATATTGAACCCTTCGTGAAAACGACTTTGTGTGTGCTTCATGCATTTCATTTCATATCTTATCCCCTTCATATGGCTTTTTCTTTTATTATAATGATATCTGCTGAGAATGACATGGGATTGATAACATTACAGTCTCTTCCCAGAGTTTCATGTAGATTTTCCGATATTCGGTATATGTTTCTTGCTTCTTGAAATTTGGGACATATTTCCAGAATATGTGTCACAGACATTACACACTTCACATATTGTTTGCTCAGAGCGTGACGATAGGTAGACGTGAAAAAAGTTTGATATGATTAGAAATTTTTCATCGGAGTGATTCTTCACGAAATGTTTTGCTTGTAATATAGCAAAAAGTTCAGCGGTGTACTTGATGATTGGGTTAGTTTGGATTTCAAAATTCCATTAGGTGTCACTATAGCTGAGCCAACTCCCTGTTCTGTTTTTGAAAAAAGTTATCACTAAATATGAACTCTATGGCCAGAAAACATAATTCACTGGGAATGAAAATGAATTTTGAAATCAAAAACTCGACCCAACTGATGAACAAGGGCACGTTAAAAATAGATAGACACTGTCTAGCCCTGGAATGCATATAAAAAAAGTTACCCTTTCACAAAGAAGCTATTAACAAATCATCAACCTCCGAATTACGCACATCTAAGGAATTTCATAGTGAACTAAGAAACTATAGTTTATAGGTTTTGACAGCTCATTAAATGCACAACGACCACAAAATAGATAAATCATTAATTTTTTTATACATTCTTTCGGCTACAGTAACGAGCCATTAATTACTCAGACGGTGATTTATTATGACAAGCCGAAAATGATCAACGTTAGGAATGTGACCAAAGGGATTCAACAAAGAACAATCCATGGAAGGGAAGATCATATAAAAAGCGCGAGACCACGCAGAACGATGCTCAGAAGTATTGAACTTTTATTCGATTAAAATGTAGTGCAGAAAGATGAGAAATGCTCAAACTCTCACATAGTAATCATATAATAATATAACTTATAGAAGTGCGGTAGCTATCAACCAAGTAACAGCTCCTGACTAGACAGTCATCAGTCATGAGTTCATTGACAAGTAATCATCTTGCAGTGAAATTGCGAAATTATTAAGAAAGATATTTCCAATCAAGTCAAACAGGAACTGCACGAGTAATGACTTCACAAAGTGAATACCCAGTTAAACAGTATTTATTATTAATAAAAATTACGTTATCAATATTTCGAAAACGAGATAAGACACCAAAAACTTCAAACCGACAGTTCAGGCTCTCATATAAAAAAATTACCAATACAACTATAGTCTAATGTGAAGTGCGATATGAAAGTAAATAAACAACTTCTGCGGAAATGAATAAAATAGTAATACAACTAAACTGATATCGTGTAAAACAAATATCGAGTGAATGAGTGTTGAAACGTGATGGTCTGGAGTGATTTCACATATTTTCCTGGATTCATATTAGGGCAAATTGAATCAATTATAATTTTCATTTGTTTTTGAATGTATCTCCATATTTTTTGTTCCCCTATTTTTTCAAATAATATTTATCGACCGTCTGTTCAACAATTGATGGAATTTTTACTCACATTCAGTCCACTTGACTTTGAGAATGCCAAAAACTGACCTAATGTAAAATCTCAACTGTTCTTTGACTATTTCATCATTTTATCAGTATATAGAACTGATGGAAATGCTTTGTAACTATTATAAAATAAATATGTATATTCTAATGCTTTTCCAAGTGCATTTTTCAACAATCTTTCTAAGATCGGTACGTGCTTCTATCTAAACTCCCCACATTCCCAGTATAGAGAAAAAGGAATATTTCTTGAAGCCGCTCTCGAGAAACAATCTCGGTTCAATTATTCTCAAGTAATTGATGCTTCCTATACATCAAAGAAGTTATTTTGACGAGCAATTCTACAAAAAAGGATTAATCAAATATAGTGACACTATATCTGAGATTTCCTTAACGTTTATTAGTCTTTTCTTTGAAGGATTGTTCCTCCTATAAAAGTCCAGTGTCGTAACACTGACTATGTGTGCCAAGTTTCAAGAGAATCGGTTCCCACGTGGAAAACCAATCATCCACCCTTAAAGGTGGATAATTCTTATTCAAATTCAAATAATACCAACTTTGACGTATACCCTATACAATAAAAAATAATCATCTGAATCGGATGACTCAGTAAAAAGTATTGCCTGAAAAATCGGTTAATGGGCCAAATTCAGAGGGTAACCAATACCTCCATTTTGCTTACCCTTAGGGGTGGCATTTTCTTTTCAATTCCAAAAGGGACCAACTTCGAAGTACACCCTAATGAATGAAGGAAAAATCATCTGAATCGGACTACTCTGTGAAAAGCTATGCGTAATCATACATGAAAAAAAAAAGAAAATATACGCGTCGACTAGAAAACCTCCTATTTTTATTTTGTCGTATACAGAGATCATGTAATGGCTATCAATACACTCACACACGGTTTAGGATACTCGCCTTTGGCTAGTGTTCATGTATTTATAGCTATCATTACATGATCGTTGCCTAATATACTTTTTTTTTTCTTTCAGCGCGTATGTCAATTCATCCCTTACCGTTCATTTGGTCGGATATTATTACATCATAATATATACTCACCAGATCCGAAATCAACCAGAGGCATAGGACGTACCGCTGGAACAGAATTACATTTATTAATGTCTCTCGGTCATGAATGACAAGGAAACCTAAAATGAGACGAAATGATCATGATTATATCAGATGACAGATATTACATATCCTTAATCAACATTAATATTTTCCATATTGGATTTTTATTATGGAAATTTATTCCTCATTCTACATGATTTTGCAACCTTGAGAATATTCGGCCGTAAATGATAATTGCTGTTCATTTTGAATACACCTACATAGCAATATTCTATGTGAAAGATTAAAGCTATCTGAATAATTTAGGATGATGGAAATGGCAGTGTGGAAAATTTGAAGACAATTCGCAATAAAATATTGTATTGGACCCAGAATCGACATTTGGTTGGCTGGAAGACATTATAATATGACGAAAATAACGTTTTTTATTCAAAAAAACATATGGAGAGAAACTTGGCAGATGATCACTCTGGCGGATTTCTGGGATTTTCGAAAACCTTGTCATGGAGTTAAACCTCCATTGAAACCGATAGCGGTAGGTGAATTAAAAACTGTGTCGATTGTGGTAGATGTATTTTTCATTTTCTATTCTAATCCACACATAAAATTGAGAGGTGATAAGTAAATTCTTCCTCAAATCCAACATACTCTTCAAGATAATAATTCTCTGATATGACATATTCAGTTCAACTTGAATAAAAAATCAGCTCATAGATTTGGAATCACATTATCATATCGTCATCGTGATATCAATATGGATTTGATTTTGATAATTATCCAGATATCATTTGTATCAACTTCAATTCAAGGAACTCACCTTGACTGCAACCTCATCACCAAAGTTTCCAATTTTCATTGCCTCTATTGATTCTGTAGTAATTCCAGTTATAAACATACATTTCTCGTGCCATTGCTTGGATAAAGGCAGAAGTTTCTCTCCGAAATCCTGAAACATTATGGTGATTGAACAAGTTATTAGAATAGATGAAGTAATTGTTATATCATAAGTAATATCGTGAGTAATTGGAATTGAAAGTACAGGTATGAAGTAGTGGTTCTCTCGAATCGCATTTTGATTAACAGCGTGATTCCTAGGCATGTGAAGAAATTAATTATCTAGAAATGGTTCAAGACACTTCAATCCACGACATCAAATTTCTAGTACACGGAAAGTCAGAATTCTAATACTGGAATCGGCTAGACTCCTAGTTGGTTTGATGCTGTTTGATACCTCCAGTCTGACATAATATGTATCTGCTACACTTCAAGTTTTTCGTAGACATCCGCCTGAAAACACAGATGAATGTTCATCCAGTGATTAGTTGAAGATAGTCCTTCTAGTTTCAGTTCTGTCAGGAAAATTTATTCGCAATGTGATCTCATGTGCTGCTCCTTTCTGGTCCCGATAATCATTTTTGTTGCCAGTGTGTCTTTTAATCTGAGAGCACCTAACTTCACTTCATCTGATTCGAGTGGAAAGAAGGCCGTCCCAGCAATGTTTCTAGGACAGCAAAGGGCGTTGATTTCATTGCTCTTGTGATCTCAGTCCCTATATCCTCCAAACGAACGTCTAGTGTGGTCTCCGCTTCTTTAGTTACTTCTTCCAGATGTTGATTCCAGTATTACCCCGTTACCTTTGGATCTTTTTTCAATCTGCAAAGTTTTTTCCACGAGTATTTGGGACCCCGAGCCATCTTCTTTCGATTTTGTATGAATGTTACTTGAGGGTTGATCTTCAGTTTTTTCAAGTTCGTCCATCCCATTGCCAAATTGAGGACCCTTTGCATGGGATTCGTGACCATGGTGTTGTATTCCTTCTGTAGCAGGACAACTATGTCGTCATCGGTGTACCCTAAGGTTTTGTCAGTATTTTTCTCTCAACGAGTTACCCGCTTCCAGTCCATGACCATGTTCCACATGACTGGTGAATAAACTCTTTTCCGTGATCATCTTCTAGAAGCCTGTACTATTGGAGTCTCCTTAAGTGTACACCGACTTTTCGAAGTCTTTCGACAATATGCACCACCTTACTCTTGTAACAAAGCTTCGAAATTGTGGGGTACATGTTAACCTCTTGAACCTTCTGAGCTCTTACATGAGCGACCGATCCCAAAACGTGGTTATCAATAAGTACAGACCAGAAGAAAGACCCATTACCTTAGTGGTACCTCAAGAGTCTTCGGGTCCACTTCTCTTTAATATTTTCATGAATGACATTGAAATTTGTTTCGATGACACAGAAATTGCTCTTTATGCAGACGATCTGAAAATCTACCAGGATAATAATAGCATTGGCGACTAGGCAATAATTCCAAATGATCTCAATGAGTTCTTCAACTATTGTACTAATAATAAACTCCATCTCGTTTTGCTTCTCTTGGACCAACCCCTGGCAGAGACCAATATAGAGAGAAACTCGGATGTTTTTCTTGACACGAAGCTTTCCTTCAAGAGTCATATCGGAAACACTATCCAGAATGGTCTCAGAAATGTGTGTTCCTTGTCAAGAGTCACAAGAAACTTTACACAGAAAAATCACTTATAACCCTTTTCAATTCGGTAATTGGATCATCCCTAGAGTATACCCAGATTATATGGAATCCTTCTTATGATACTCATTCAAAAATAATTGTAAATAATTGTAAAAAGTTCATGAACATCGTAAATTTCAGATTCTGTGAAACACGCCACTTTTTCACCTATGGAAATAAGTTAATCTTATGAAATAGAAAACCTATCCGCAAGAAAACAGTTCTATGATATATTGTTTATTCACAAATTGGTTAACAATTTCTAAGACTCTCCTTACTGCACAGAAAGACTCTCATTGAATTGTAATCCCCATGGGGTAAGAAACAGGGTAATTTTTGGCACAGGAAGAACTTTTACTAACTTTTTGGCAAACTCACCCCTGTATAGGTGTCTCGATTATTTCATTATTTGAATAACAATAACCTGAATCTCAAACCTCTAAATCTTCAGGTATAATTTGAAAATAACTTCGCATGGAAACTAAATCTCTCAATCAATTCCGTTAGTAGAAGTCCTTTCTTCGAGTCTCCACTAGTCTCCGCTCTCTCTTTCGATTTTTTTATTTTTCCATGTAATGCCTCTGTCCAGCTGAGGTAATGCTATCTCGTTTGTACCACAAGCCATATGTTCAACTCATTGTCTTTTTCCGTGCTATTCCGTTACTGGTTAGCTGTCTAGCTGAGGTAATGCTATCTCGTTTGTACCACAAGCCATATTTATAACTCATTGTCTTTTTTCGTGCTATTCCGTAACTGGTTAAAAAAGTTGAAATGCCTATCCTTGTGAAATAAAAAAATAAAATAAAGTGATGTTGGCTTTGAGTCTATCTAAGCCACACATGGTTGCTCGACCCTTCTCTGTTAAAGATTGCGTCTATAGAGTATTGTTGCGAGCTACTTCCATGTCTCAGAAAAAACATGTCGAAGATTCGAATAATAATTATTTGTATTGAAATTAAACTGGAGATTTTTCTCTGAAAACGTTTTGGAAATAGTTGACCTATTTTCGAGTTTTTCTAGGGTTTGATTGGTTTAACATTTTCGGAATATTCACTGGTTGATTTTTTTGAGTTTTGCATGCCTTTTTTTTCTCTTCAGATCCGTAGCTCAGTTGATAATTCTGGAAAGTGAAGTAGAATAGTATATTTTCTTCACTTATAGCATAGGAATTCAGGAGTCAATGTGGATGGTGGAGATGGTAGAAGCACTAAATGATCAACTGAAAGTTCCAACATAAATAGTTCTGAGTAGGTGAGATTCTCAAGATTCCCCAATCCCGAAGATATAAGAAGCATGTTTCTATCGATACTGACATGTTGCTTGGCAGATATCATGAAAAAAGGAGCAATAACAGGATTTGTAGTGAATATTTCAGAAATAATTTAATCAAAAATTTTAATTTGAATCCGTACGTAGAATTTATCACAGACAGTGGTTATGAATAAGGTGTATCAATTTACACGAATCGATACTGCGAAAGTATCAGATTGCCAGACTTAAACATATTTTCCGAAAGACACGCAAGTTGTGGGCATTCAAAAAATAATCGTTTTCAAAATGTTTCAGTTGGTAGAGTTTTGTATGAATTGGAAACAAATCAATTATAATCAACACCTGAGTCATTCCAGATCTTGGTAGTGGTCCCGTAAGGTCCAAACCTGAAAACCGACCTGAATTCACCTGTAGTTTATTTCTAATGTTCCGGGTCAGCACTATGATTATTCCAGAGAGTTTTGTTCTTGAATTCTAACAACTTGAATCCTTCGGTTATCCTCAACATAAAAATTTCAACCTTGTCTTATTTTCATTAAGTCCCACATAACCTGTCTGATATCATATTATCAGCACCTCTAAATTGAATATTTGCATTTCCTCAGTCGGAGCTTGCCAACGCTTCTTCATATGCAACATTGTATTGGAGTTCCAAGCCCCTGAGAATCATGCTTTGAATGCATGTTTTCATTGCTCGAATTGTGAGCTTCATACAGTATAATTCCTAACCGTATCCTGAACTATCAGTTCGAACATAGAGAGTTTTACTTGAAATCGGATGAATCATATAAGTGACTTTCGAACCTCGTTTATATTTGTGGAAGCTTGATTATAGTTCTTTCCCAAAATCATTTTGTATTATTTTCCAATGAATTTGGTGAAGGAAGAATCAGATCAGAAAAACTATCAATCCTCAATCATAATAAATCATTCCCAAAAATACATGCGGCTAATGTTTTTTAAAAAAAACGCAATGTCTCACCTTCTCATCCAGGTAGGCATACGCTAACGATACACATATAACTACGATGACTAACTGCAGAAACCGGTTCATTTCTTCTGAAAAAAAAAATAATTTCAGCCTCTACTCATGAGATCAATTATTCCGGGAAAATGATAAACAACTTCAATGAAACATTGAGGCCCAGTTTCATCGATGCAATCTCGATTGAGCCCTGAGAAGTCTCAGATTACGACTAACATTATCTAACGTTTCATCACAATCAAGAGCGCAATCGAATTGCGATTCAGTACGAAGCGTCGCTTTTAGGACGATTGTACCTTCATGTGAGATTGAATGTACCTTTCTTTTGAGCACAATATCAATGATTAAGGTTGGCGACAAGTATGGCTTGTGAAACTAAACCGATAGAGGAGCCACCATACATTATAGTGAATATTCATCAAAGTCTCCAACCGTACAGATGAGTAATTATAGTCGAAATTAATTAATACTACGAGACAATAGCCGGAGAACTGGTGGGCGGGCACTGTTTCCGATAAAGTTGCGAACTCCACGTGATAGCTGTTTCAAAGTATCAATTGGTTTGGAAATCAATCAGGAAGAAATGATTCATGAAATAGTCATTCCAAAATAACATTCCTTGACAATGAAATCCAACGTTGTTGTATGCATTATTATGATGTCCAACAAAGGTTGAAAAAGAAACCTTGAGATTCATAATTATATTGGCGGGCTTGGCAACATGCCAGTTGGGTTGTCCGGATAAGGTGAACTGAAGAAATCTTGCATTATCAACCTGGCATATAGTAGTTTTGAATCCCAGGTTCATCAGTATTTTGATTACGACTCGTGTGTTAGTTTGTTTGAATGAGTCGCGTGTGATTTTCAGTAGTTATATCACAAGTGATGAATATTTTGGTGAGTATATCTTGACATTTTTATGTCAAAATTGTTGTAGGAATTAACGAGATCGTATTCCTTTAAAAATAAAAATTTTGAAAAAAATTCAGTCAAGTGCTATTTCCGCAACAATATTGGAGGAAAAATATCAGAGTATACTATACCCAAAATATCTATCACGGGTGGTATATGACCAGATTATATATCGAGCTAGCTATTTCAAACCTACACCTGAGAGAACTATGTTTTTCTACGTATTTTCGAATTTCTTCTGAGGAAGTGTTTCCGAAACGGTAGGACATCATTTTTCAATTTGACAGTGACTTGGACTTCATCTGACAGTGACCGAATTATTCCGATAGGTTTGGTATGAACAATGATAAATGCCTTATTTTTCATGGCAAGTAGCGTGTATATTCGCGGATATACTAGCAACATGATATTCTCTGATATTGAGATTTGATTGGTCACGTAAATGCATTTGATTAGCTGAATTCATTTCGAAGTCGATAATCGCGGCAACATATTGTATAAACGCTAATAATGGGATTTGAATAGTAAGATAAATGCATTTGATTAGATGAATTAATTTCGATCTATATAATCACCAATATAAGATTACAATACAATACCTACGTCACATATCTGGAGAAAAAAAAATTTTTATGAAAAAATGTGTACTACGCGCATTCAAAACCCCACAAGAAACCATATTTTCTTCCAATACTTCAAAAGCGGATTTTTACAGTTCATCATTGTGTTATGAGTGTTCAATGCTTTCAAGCATTGTGCAGAGAGTTATCTTCAATGCAACACATATTTGAGTTTTTTTTTAAAGTTTATTGAAGTCATTTTGTGTGTTTTTGATTTTGACAACAAAATGATAATCTTCGACCCCAAAAACCCTGACTGTAAATCAGAGCATTCGTATGAAAACTGATTTTCAACAATAATTTTCATTTATTTTTCCTCTTTGAAGCATTTCTTTTGCTTTCGTTTTTCAATCATTTGAATTTAATTTTTTCTAGTTATTCATGAAATCCGTCATCTTATTGATTTCTGACAGAAATATGATAATCTTCGACTCCAAAAACCCTTTCATACCAAGTTTGAATAGAATCAGGCTATAATCACAGAACTAATAATCTCATTTTGAGAAAAAAACCATAATCTCCGTCCCCAAAAATTTCAACATACCAATTTTGAATAGAATTGGACCATTGGTCGCGGAACTCGTTCGCCATCTGGGAGCCGCCTTCTTAAAGCAATGAATTTTGACAAAAAAAATATTATGTTCTACACAAAGAAACCCCACATACCAATTTCGAGTCGATGCACCAATTTTTTTTTTTGTAACAAAATTTTCATAATTGTTTATCATCGGAATTATGGAGACCTGCCAAAGTTAATCGGACGACTAGAAGTAAATCAGAATTCATTTACAAAATTTCAACTAGACGTACAAATCGACAAAAAAACACAAATTTCGAAATATTGAATGAAATACCTGGCAAAAAGGTTCACTACCCTCTGAAGGAAGTTTAGAAAATGTATTTCTCGAATGCTTATTATGAGACAGGGAAAGCCTTGTTATATTATACAAATTCAACCTCCGGACCCCGTCATTGATTTTTAACCGACGAAACCAAGAAGGAGGAAGTTCTCTAGTCGACGCGTATACTTTGTAAATTTTTTTTTTTATGTATGATCATGCATAACTTTTTACTGAGAAGTTTGATTCCGATAACTCCTTCGTCAGTGGAAGATGTGATTTTTGAAGTTGGTTCCATTAGAATTTAAAAAATGAAATCCACCCCTAAGGGTAAAAAAATGAAGGATATTGATCACTCACTCTCTGAATTCTGGTCCGTCAACCGATTCTATCGGCATAACTTTGTACTGGGTTCTTCGATTTGCATGTTTTTTTATTATCAGATAGGGTATACCTCATAGTTATTCAAATTTGGATTTCGAATGGAATTATACACCCTTACGGGTAGAAAAATAGGGGATAATTGATTTTTCACTTGTGAACATTGGCACACATATGTAGTTAACAATGTCAGATCGCTAGTGTCATCAATTTTGTTCTCCTACATTCGTCACAATCATTTTATCCTAAGAGAGGATCGAATGATATACAAAGTAATGAGATAAACTAACCAGAACAACAAAAATAATTTATATTCCAACAAATAGTAAAAGTAGATATTCATATTATTTAACTGGTAATGGTTGAAGTTAGGTGGGTAAGTGAGTATTTTGGAAGTAATCAAAAAACAAGTAGTTTCAGCCACAAATAATTGAAAAATAAAAACTTTTTAACAAAAAATCAAATCGACGAAATACGGAACTGAAAAGTAAAAAATAAAATAAACCTTCTTAGTCTCAATAACTAAGCTCGTAAACTAAGTAACTAATTTTGAGTCGGCGCCAAACAAACAAGCAAATGAATTAGGTGAGGCGTAAAATGATGGCATTCAGTTGCGCGGTGACATTCTGATAATTATTTTGAAGTTATTTGATGATCTTCGTTGATTGTTCGTTTGGCGCTGACCAAAATTAGTTACTTACATTAGTTTAGGAGCTTAGTTATTGAGACTAGGAAGGTTTATTTTATTTTTTACTTTTCAGTTCTGTATTTCGTCGGTTTAATTTTTTGTTGAAAAGTTTTTCCATTTATCCTTCCCCAAATTACTATCCTTGATACCACTATGAATAATCTCTGAATTCAAAACTCCCATTTTCTCTATCTTACCAATTCTAAAGACGTTATCATAATCACATTACAAAACGACAGGACTGAGAAATCAGTGAGAATGTTGCAAAAGTAGGACCTATTTCCTGCTATATTTTTGAATTCGAATATTTGCCGCTCATTTCGTATTATGAGTTAATGTTCCGAACGAAATTGTCTGGAAATTCGCTTTCAATCAGAAGTTGAACTATTTTCATGGGTCTTCCGTTTGAAATGAAAGAGAAGTATATATTGGCTCATTTCCTTCCATTTTCGATAAAAAATCTCAATTTTCGTAAAGAATTCAATCTCAACATTTTCAATGAGTACTCTAGTCCTTTCTGGGTTCACCTATTGAATTTGAGTTCTCAAAGTGTAACCGTTTCTCGATGCAACTTGAAATAAAAATACACTACAATAAACGCCAACCTTAATTTGTCCTTTGACGGCCTCGATTTAGGGAGAAGATTCTGGAATTCAAAAGGATGCTGTACTCCATATAACATTCACATGGTTCCAAAGTGGCCTGGTAGTACTCACGATACCTCCATATTCCGAAATTACTACCGCAATGCTATGTTTGTTAATGACAGATATAGAAATGTTGTCCAAGTAAGAGATAGCGGATTGATTTGTTGGAAAATATGAAAAGCCGTCCTGTTGATTGGGACACCATGACACAGCTGTTGGCGGAAGGTGGGCTCTCTTGGATTCGTAACAAATTACTCTTATTCTCCTTATTTGTTTTACGTTACTCAGAACTCACTAGGAGTACGACTATTGGTGTCGTGGATTGGCCTATGCTTACATCTGTTGGGGACCTATTAGTGTGCACGAAATTTCGTGTCATTAAAATTCCACGATAACCGGTCTGAGCTTCAGCACACAGATTATAGGTGTCACTATCTATAATTTGATGCTTTTCACATTTTTGTACTTGCCGGTAGGTATTAACACTATGAGATATTTGATGCGAATTTGAAAGACACTATGAGATATTTGATGCGAATTTGAAAGACACCACAAGCCATCCTGATGATTGGGAAACCATGAAACAGCTGTTGGCGGATTGTGGGCTCCCTTAGATTCGTAACAAATTTCTCTAATTCTCGTTATTTGTTTTGCGTTACGCAGAACGCACTAGGAGTACGACTATTGGTGTCGTGGATTGGCCTATGCTGACATCTGTTGGTGACCTATAAGTGTGCACGAAATTTCGTGTCATTGAAATTCCACGATAACAGGTCTAAGCTTCAACACACAGATTATAGGTGTCACTATCTTCAATTTGATGCTTCTCACATGAACAGGATGTTCATGAAATCAGATGTGGAATCATCTGCGATTGAAAGATAAACCTCAGTCACTATCTTCCACTGTTCAAGATAACCTCTTGTGGGGTATTCATGTTGAAAAGAGAAATATTCTCAATTGAATATTGAATAGAAATTTTTTTCTGTGAATTGAGGAATCCACGATGGAAATGAAGTAATTTTTTTTGAATGACTAACAGAAAATAACCACTTCCCCGGCTAAAGCCGCGCTGGACATTGAACCACATCTGAAAGGTGAGTACTCTCTTTTGGAATACATTCTTCTCGTCCTCATTCATCTAAATGAGTTCTTATTAAGACTGGAATAGAAAAATACAAATGACTGAATCATCTGCATTTTCATTCACATGCAATCTTGGAATCCCGTCACCAGGGGCATTTTTCCGTTAACGTGTGGGCTGGAGTATGCGGTGATTATTTAATTGGACCAAATTTTCTTCATGAGATGTTGAATGGGCATGATTACCTGCGGTTTCTCGAAGGAAAATTGGCAGCTTTGAAGAAAGATGTTCCCATTTTGGTAAGATATCGAGTGTGGTTCATGCACGACGTGGTGTCAGCGCCCTCAGTGCTCTGGCGCGTATGTATTCAAACCAAAATTACGCGGAGGACCACAGGCATGGCCACATAGGTTACCGGACCTCAATACCTCCAATTCATACTGAAGAGCAGTTGAGAAATCGCATCATAGCTTTTTTGCGAAACTATTATATTATAATTTGTCCCGGAATTTTCCAAAAAGTACGTCAGTCCATGAGAAAAAGAGCAGAACCATGCACATTTTCAGGAGGTTCACATTTTGAATATCTGATTTAATTCATTTCTTTGTGCGTTCAGGGTTATTTCGTGTTAACATTCCAATTTTATAATTTGACCGTTCAATGAATGAAAATGCAAATTTTCAATTTCAGATTTTTTCTTTTGAGTATGGGTCCTTTCAGAAAATCCATCAGATGTAGTTCAATGTCCAGCGTGGCTTTATCCAAAAAAGTAGTTGTTTTCTGTGAGACATTCACAAAAAATACCTTCATTTCTACCGTGGATTTTTAAATTCACAGAAAAATATTTCTATTCAATATTCAATTGAGAATATTTTCCTTTTCAACACAGATAGCGGATATTCCTACTCAAAATAGTTCATGACCTATTTTGAAAATCGTTTGAGCCCTGCGGAACAATAATACAATGAATCTCAAATCAAAACCAGAAACCCAGTGGAAAGAAAGTGTGGTGTTGGGAAAAGGCGGTTTCCTGTATAATCGTTGGGTTTCAGAATGAATTTGGATGGTTAGAAATGTTTCCAATAATAGTTGCAACTGTTATCATTCATGAAATATTAGATTTATCAACAAATAAAACTTATTTCATGTAGAGGGGAACTTTGATGACAATAGCGTCAAGGTTGGGTATACTTGACTTGAGCAGAGTTCAAATGATCATAGATCAAGAGTTGTTTGGTGAAACTGAGCTTGAGATGATAGTTCATAACCGGTGGCAATGTCGAAAAACTGATGAACTGATTCAGAGGGAAAACAAAACAATTATCATAAGTTAATTGATTCTTCAAACAGAATCGAATTATTTAAAAACAGCAGGACATGAGTATGAGAGAGTCAATATATTTTCGAATCAGTTTTTGATATTGTTCTCAAAACTCCAAGAATGGATGGTCCATAAGAAAGAATATATTGAAAATTTTTTATTTGTCGTATTTTTATGAGTTTTATCCAACTTCTAGTATGATTTCGATCAGATGTTAATAATCACGATATCAAATGATTATGATCATAGTTCACTCGATGATTTCGGGACCTAGATGGAACAAAAAAATTAACAAGGTACGGTATGGATGCCAAGCGACAATAGTGAAATGAACAAATTGAGAAATAGACTGATATAGTTAGAATCCTGAGGTGTTAACGACGAGTTATCCGAGGAAGACGTGTGAAATGCTCATGATCATGTGAAAATATCGAGAATAAGAATTAATTATCTGGAAGGAATCTAAAGATCGAACATTCCAGCAAAAAATAAATCAATGCTCCAAAGATGTGGAATCGACACCTGGGTGATGGATGATTCATACACCTGAAGACAGATCAACATAGACCAAAGCCAATATTGAAATTACAGATATATTGACAAAAACAAGTTTTTTTTTTCAGGAAAAAAAAATTATTTGGGCTAGAATTTCATCAAGTTATCTTTCAGTAATTTCAGAACGTTGAAGAGAGAGGGAGAGCAGAAACACCCAGAGATGTTTGCCTTGGAGATAGGAAATGATTCAGATGAAGCAAGAAATGACCATGCTTCAAGTGATGAAAATTTTCTTGAAGTGTGACAATAGAATAGTGACATTGAACAGGATATAACAGACGAATATGACACAGTAGGTGGTTGCCAAAGTCAACCTCAAGTGCTCATTTGTTGCAAAATATGGAAAAAACTATGGAACAAATATCCAGAAAGAGAGCCTTAACCGGGCAAAGAAGAGCAAAAAATATAATTCGACAACTAACTTGAAAAAAATCGTACTTGGAAAAACCTCTGGATTTTGGAATATTCCACTGAATATGATTAATTGAGGATCATTGTTTCCTATACTAAGGAGCACATAGATCAACTGCCAGAATAATTCTGAAAATTGTGACTATCAACTGATGCATAGAACAGAAAAACGGCATTCATTGGCCCAATGTATTTCGTAGGAGTATTCAAAATTAATCATGGAAATGCAGAGGATTATTGCAAATTTTCAAGCTTGCCATGTCTGAATTGATCGAGAGATTTTCTGATAAAGGATAACTCTTTCGAAAGAGGTGTATATTTCTGCTTTTTTACTGTGGATATGAAGCTGGAAGGTTACGCCACAGTGACGACTATTACAGATTAACGAACCACTTTTCACCCATTCTAGGACTGAATTTTTAAATAAGCTTGAACACGATTTCTCAATTCATGAAAGAGAGCCACAACACCAATGTTCGTGACCCCAACTCAAAAACTGACGGAACCGCTTACAAACTTTCACCCCCCTTTGGGGAATCATAAGTCAGTGGACCAATACATCCAATTAGGTATGTCCGATTTGGTGAAGAAACGTGAAAAGGGTCCTCATAGGATATTGAGTTTCACTCACCTAATAATCAACAACGTTTTTTATCAGTCCGCTACCAAATGAAAACTGATAGATATTCTTTCAGCAGGTCGATATTTATATGTTTGGGAATCTGTCACCTTTCCATTAACTGGTTTGAATAATCATATCCCCATAAGCAGACGTTAAAACAACCGATACAATTATCGTTTTTTATGTCTCAATAGGGTTGTTATCGCCTATACGCATAGAATCATGTCTAGACATTCGAAGCTACTCTTATCATCTGAATTAACATTCAAGTTATGTTCTTTTATACAGGTGTTGTCACGACGATGGTACCGTAATGAGACTCATCTTGAAAATCAAAGGGAAATCCACCAATTTCAGAAAGCCTTATGTAGGTACAGAAGTAGTAATGTTTTGAGGAAAGAACATGGATTTGAGAAAACTTCTGGCTTTCCTCTTCATTTTATCCGAAAATCTAAAAAAACTTATCTTTGATGTCTAGAGATTTCGAACATATAATGTTGCCAAATCAAGTTGTCAGTCAAGGTATTCAAAATTGAGTCAAAATCGATTTCATTTCAGTTTATAGGAAATATTCTAATAAAGTAGGTTTGTATGGGGAAAAATGGATTCGAATGAATTTCAGGGTTTGTACTTCCCCATTCCATATAAAAAAGTGAGAATATAATCGGAAATGACAACACATATTTACAGGAAGCGGTTTTAATTTCCTCTTTCTGAAAATAAACGAGAAAAAAGAAATCCGCCGTAGGACACCCCATAACTTGACCAGCACAAGCGTCGAGACAACGGGGTTATTTTGAACTTAAACATTTCTGGGGATGTATGGAGTCGATTTGATCGGTCAATTCAACAGTCCATTCACCGTGGAATCAACCCAGTTATATATATGACATCAGTCAATTGAACGGTCCTGCATCAAACGTGGGTCGTCGTAGAAAAATCAACGCCCTGTAGAAAAATCAAACAGTCGTAGTTGCAACTGTTATTGTCATAAAATATTGGATTAAGCGACAAATAAAACTTATTTCAGGTAGAGGAGAACGTTGATGACGATAGCGTCAAGTTTGGCTATGCTTGACTGAAGCGGAGTTTGAATAATCTTAGTTCAAAAGTTGTTTGGTGAAACTGAGCTTGAGATAATAGTTCATATTCGGTGGTACTGTCAAAACATTGATGAACTGATGCAGAGGGAAAACAGAATAATTATCATAAGTTAATTGATTCTTCAAATAGAATTGAATTGAAGGAGTTAACATATTCGAATCAACTCTTGATATTCATTCATATCAGAAAGAAACATTTGCATTCAATGTCCATTGATATTATATGGAAGTATGCATGGATTTTCAGGTGAATATCATTCAACGTTCTGCGTGGTATTTGCCAGGAAAGTAGTTGTTTTTCACCTGAGATCTACCATTTTCTGGTTCAATTTTATATTGAATCCTTTATGTGAAGAAAACCGTTTAATTCAATTTTTCTATTCATTCCACTTCACATGGCACTTATCTTCCACTATATGCTAGACGGGCTTGCCACTCCTACTGAGAAGGAATCTTTTATTCAGAAACCTATCGAGGTGGGAGATTTTCGGAGTGTTTCTTTCTGTCACTAGGTACCGCCAGTTAAAGTTTATCTTTTCCGGCGTACCTATAGGTGTAACAAGATCGATGATGTTTGTTTACGTTGTGTCTCACTTCAGCCAGAGTTCTTTGGACCTTTGGCTGGTTGACTACTCCGTACTGATGAGGGCCAAGAAGCCTGAAACCGGTATGCGGATTGTTAGGTGAACACGACATAAATTGAACATAATCGAGCTTATCAGAAAGAAACATTTGCATTCAATGTCCATTGATATTATATGGAAGTATGCATGGATTTTCAGGTGAATATCATTCAACGTTCTGCGTGGTATTTGCCAGGAAAGTAGTTGTTTTTTCACCTGAGATCTACCATTTTCTGGTTCAATTTTATATTGAATCCTTCATGTGAAGAAAACCGTTTAATTCGATTTTTCTATTCTTGATATTGTTCTCAAAACTACAAGAATGGAATAATATAAAAAAAATAAAAAAATGTTTGTCGTTGTATGATTTCAATCAAATGTTGATAATCACGATATCAAATGATCACGATTATAGTTTACTCGATGGTTCCAAGACATAGATGGAAAAAAAAATATACAAGTTACAGTATGGACGCCAAGCGACAAAAGTGAAATGAACAAATTGTTGAAACACGACTACGGTTTAGGTCACACCGAAGAAACCTATTGAACAGTATCAGTAATCGAAAATTGGGAAATATACTAATATAGTTGGAAATCCGAGGGATTAACGACGAAGAATTTGAGGAAGGCGTGTAAAATGCTCATGATCATTTAGAAAAACCAAGAATAAAAAACACTTTTCGGGAAGAATTCTGGAGTTCAAACATTCCACCAAAAAATAAATTAATGCTCCGGGAAACGGTGGGAAGCTCCAACTGCAGACTAAATTTGATTTTTTTGTTGTGTTCTATCGGATAGATTTTGAATGATTGAAAGGCAAATTTTTTAAATTTGCCATTTTTTTTTTGACAGATTTCAGTTGGAAGAATAACTTCGACTGTTCTGGATTCTGATTTTCATGGGCTTTCAAATGGCATATTGCAAATCAAGTTCCGTGCGCTAAATTTTCTGTCATTTTGTAATAGTGACCTTTCTGTTTGACAGTCGAAAACTGACGGAAGCATTCGGGGCCGGAATAGGGTGTTCACACCGAATTTCAGCTCTTGGGAAGGTACGACAGACACACACAGTCAGACAGACGTTGATATCTGTTTTTTTTTCGCACGATTACATTATTTGACAACTAGGGGGGCCGGTCAAGTGAACTATATGAATAGTATGAAACGTGGTTTAGTGTCCCAAAACTTCTGATGACTTCGCTACCTGAAATACATTCGGTGATGTGTAGGTGCGGCTAAAAGCACATGCACTCTGCACTAAAACTAAAAGCACTCTGAATTCCAGGATTTATCCCCAATAGTTATTTCTTCATAGAGCAATGGGTTGTAAGCAATTAATCACTCATGTACTGGACACAAGTGTGATTCTCATAAACGTGAATATTCTGATAACAAGAGGTAAATTTGAAAATGCAAATTCAAACTCAAAAATAACGTGGCCATTTTTACAGTCCAAACAGCGACTGTTGAGATTTCACTTCATCTCTAACCAAATTTTCCTGTTGCCATAGAGCTACGTGGAAAATAAAAAAAAAATATATGAAGTGGTACATTCTGAACTGCATTTTGATATCCAAAAGGCAATCAGATTCTCGTATTTTTTACACTTGATTTTGTTGGGGAATCAGGAGAGGCACATATTCATAGTTTTTCACTTTTATTTTATTCTTTAATTCATTGATACGACATTCCAGAGCTAGAAAGTAGGCTCATCGTCTGGAACGAGTGTTGAAAAAGCTTTCATAATTTGATGGTATCCAATGAAACGAAGCATGATCGCTTCCATCCATTTGAGTCATCATAGAATCACTGGTTTTGAATATTCACGAATTCGGCAATATAAAATTTACATTCCCTACAAATTGAAATATATTATCGCATATAATTATCGTTTATTACTCCTGCAAAATACATGAATGGATAACAAGAGCTGACAATATTTGAAATATATGTAAAAAAATCACGTAAAACTCCACTAGAAGATAAAATAATAATAAAAAATAAGTTATACCAATAATATGAATTTTTTACTATCTCTACAGTACAGGTCAACTCGTGAAATGGAGAGTTTGATGACATAAAGATAAACTACTGGAGAAACAACTTTTAAAAATGGTTTTTCGAATGTTCAGAGTCTTACAATCTGAAAATCATCAATAATACTCGAAAATAATTCAGAATTGATATAATTCCAGGAGATTTTGCTAACTGAGAAAAAATATTTCCCGGGACGCCAACCAATTGATGGAAAAGTATAATTTATTCAATTTCTGCCCCATTCAACTCATGAAAATTGATTCATTGTTATCGAACAAAAAAATGATGAATAACACAAAAAGTTATCGCCGCAAAATAAATGAACTGAAGATCCAAAATACTAAGACATGGTTCGAACGTATGTACGTTCATCTTCAGTAAGACAATAAACAGAAGAAAAATGGGGTGGAAAAAAAATGAAATGTAAAAAAATTATCTAAAAACTAATATCAAACATCTCTAGGAAGTGCGGCTTCCAATACTTCGACGAAGAACAATAAAAAACAAATTATTGAATGATATCACTGATACAATTTTTTGAAATGGAAGAAATTGTGATTTTCCGGTAGATGGCGCGGATGGGAACATCAACTTAAAAATTTCAAATAGCATGGGGGGTCAAGTGGCATATCGTTGGAAAGTTCCCCAAATTCTAAATTATCCATGGGCAAAACTTCAATAAATTTATTTGTGTGTTGGGTTCCTTGTTGTCGGAGATGAATACATAGGTCCGTTCTCATTTAGAATGACTCGGTTATACAGGGTATAACACTGAAACCAAGCAACGAAACCAACCACAAAGATCATCCACCTCTGGAATCAGATACATTAGATTTGTAACTGTTCTGAATTTTAATGCCTTAACTTAATATTTGGTTAATGTCATATAATTTTTTTTTTATTAATCTTCCCACTTGTGATTTTTTTTTCAAATAATTTCTCCACTGTTGATTTCTATATATCAATTTATTCTTCTCACATTATCTGCTTGCAGATATTTTGATTGTTTTTCATAAAGGAATGAAATTCTTTAGTTAACTTCCTGTATATTTATTCTGCCTTCCTATACAAACTAGGTGAAATATAATTATTAGGATATTTCCTTCATGTTTTAGCTTTCGACTTTTGCAAGCCTGGCGCCCAACAATAGAATAAAGCAAGTTGATTATTGTTGTTTTTTTTTAGTGGCTATATCTGATAAAAACCATTGAAAGTCATTTCATGAACCTTACTGAATCAAAGGGGGGTTACACACTTCTCTATCCTATATTGTACTACTTATCTCCTTAGCTTTTATAGTCTTCCTTCTGCAGTTAACTTTCAACAAACAGGAGATTATTCAATTCAAAAATCATGCAATGTTGACAGTTAAACTATTTCCGATGATTATTGTTATAAATAATAGTCATAATTGCTATTGGTGGATAGATTTATAGAACTGTGATGATAGATAATAATCATTGATATACAAATAAATAGTTAATTTAACGCGCCATTAATGGCTCTTCAGGAGTGGTATATAAAAAACTCTTGATAATTCAACCCCATATTTTTCACTATCAATGACTTCAATTCTCTTTCAAAAAATCTATTTTTTCTCAATTTCGTTGATACATTTCATCACAATCTGCATTTGAAATGTCAAGTATTACAAAATTTGAAATAACTAGAGTTTTGTATAACTCTAGTTAATTCAACGCTCCGTTAATGGCTCTTCAGAAGTGGTATATAAAAAACTCTTGATAATTCAACCCCATATTTTTCACTATTAATAACGTCAATTCTCTTTCAAAAAATCAATTTTTTTTCAATTTCGTTGATTCGTTTTATTACAAAATTTGAAATGCATATTGTGAAAAAAAGAAATGACAAAATTCAAAAAAATTTTACAATCAGAAAGAGAATTGAATAACTTTTACAACAATATCTCACTTGACCCGCTATGCAATTTGAAATTTTTAAGTTGATGCCACCCTCCCCCGCGCCATCTATCGAGCAGACATAATGTTTTGTCTTTCAAAGAGTAGTATCGGTAATATCATTCAAAATTCTTTTGATCCCGTTGTTCTATGTCGAAGCGTTCGGAAGTTAACAGTGAGGTGAGGAGGGGGGGAAGCCTATATATATATAAAAAGTCGCACTCGCAATTGTGATTCCGTAGAACAACCATAGTTGAAAGGAAAATTGAATAACTTTTCAACGATGTGCAAACCAACCTCTATGCCTTTCGAAATTTTCAAGCTGATGTGCCCCCAGTGCCCTCTGTCGAGTAATTGTAATGTATCTTCTCTCAAAAGGTAGGACCGGTAATACCATTCAATGAATTTCATGTCTCATTCCCAAGTAGCATTTTAAGTGGACGGAACGAAGTGTTTGACCTCAACCACCGCCACGTAATATACACGGTCGTATCACGTGGCGGCTACCAAAATGGGAAACACTTCTTTGGTGGCTGCTACGTTTCGATCAACGTTCCTGGATCTCAGATAGTCACATTCCACCACGTTTTGGTCACCTGGCAAAAACGTGGATATGTAGCGGCCGACACTAGACACGTTAAACAACTGACTGCGTTTGCGTAAATAATATGTATCTTTATCTCTGTTCAGCAACATATTTTTGTGATAAATGTTCCTCATTGTTTCATTTTGCCCGATTCATTTCTAACACTCGATCAACTATGGGAGTATATAACATATAAACATACAAACGCGTAAGTATATTGAATTTGGATACTTCTGATCGGGATAAAATCAAAACGGTTGAAAGTTTTATGTGAAATATGGGTGTTGGAGCTCGATTGTGAGCACGCGCCATCTGAATACACTTTATTTAAGGAAAATATTATAATTCTGGAAATAACTCCCCTCTGATATTATATACTTGGATCTTTCAAACAAATTACTACGTTTGATGTAGTGATGATGACAATTACATCTCTATTGGATATTTCGATCATTTCTCTAATAATGGCGACCCAGCATATTCCTCTTAATATGGTGGCTTCTGGAGAATATAACTTCAAAGTGGAAGAAAGTGTAAATATACCACTCTCAAGCTCCTTCCATCATAAACTGAATTATTAACTTTTCCACCACTAGAAAGTGGCACCCACGTCGCAGGTCCATGACTCACCACTTCAAAGTTATATCATTAGAATTACAATAGGTCTCATACCTTTGAAAGGGGCGAACACGTCGGACAATTATAACCTGCCACTTCAAATTTATAACCTCGAAATTGCAGGCACATGTTCATTAATTATTAAAGAGGACATGTAGCAAGTATAGTGGATTTATGCAGCTCCATCAATAATTATCAGGTATCATGAAACAATTATCAATTAACAAGTAATGGAAATTATGGCATTTATGCAAACGGAATTAACAGTAAAAGTATACATATTGAGCAGGAGCAAAAGTCAGAGATCCGATCTATTTGATGAACCTTTTTATACAAAATCAAAAAAAATTGTCTATTGAAAACTAATAACCCATTTTATTTTGAATGAATATCATTCACGTTTCACGTAATAGGTGAAGCGAACTTTTTGTGAGCCACAATAAAATAATTTGAGAAAAGTTAGGTTAGTTTCCGTCATCGCGCTGACCAATCCAAGGGCCACTTCAAAATTAAGGGAAATTGTCTAATGAAAACGCATAACCCATTTCATATTGAATGAATATCATTCACGTTTCACGTAACAGATAAAACGAACTTTTTTTAAGCCACAATAAAATAATTCGAGAAAAGTTAGGTTAGTTTTTGTCATCGCTTGAACCAATTCACGGTCTCTTCCAAATCAAGGAAAATTGTCTATTGAAAACGCATAACCCATTTCATATTGAATAAAATCATTCATATTTTACGTAACAGGTTGAACAAACTTTCTATAAGCCACAATAAAATAATTCGAGAAAACTTAGGTCAGCTTTCGTCATCGCGCAGAATGGTGAATTTTGTAGGTTATTGTAATTTGTAGTGACTTTTATCAAATGCAAACTGTGATTATCACTTATAGAGATCAAGAACATGGCAAGAACGTAGCAACCATCACCATATATCAAAATCAAGTGCCTGCCACATTGACGGTTTTATGGAAGTTACCAAAACGTCACCGGAACTATCATACTCTCTTGAGAGGGACTGTGACTTCTAAGTGATATTTAAGTGGTACAGGATGGTTACCGCAACGGGTATTTTCCACTTTTGAGTTTGAAAACTTTTAAAGTGATTTGCTCAGTGGCCATAATATTTCAGACACCTCAAATGACACCAATAAATTATAGAACTGTGGAGTCGCTACCATAGATGGAAATTACGTGACCATAACCATACACATATAAAATTCCAGTTATTCTTACTGTATAGTGGTAGATTCAGTGGTGATTACGTGATAACCACCGAGTCGAAGTTGCAGTATCAGTTTCAGTCACTATAATGCTTCTTGGATTGTTTCACATCGAACCGTTCAAAAGTTATTGAGTAACGGTACCATTCGGATCATCCCTCATATTTGAAATTTCAAATCCATATTGTAAAAAAACGTTTGAAGGGAATTCAAAACACATAGGATGGTTGAAAAAAGAATTCAATTACCTATTCAACGATGTGCCACTTGATCCACCATGCTATTTGACATTTTCAAGTTGATGTGCCCTCCCGCGTCATCTATGTCTTTTATTTGAAAAAGTAGTATCGGTGATATCATTCAATTTTATTTCTTCATTGTTCTACGTCAAACCGTTCAAAAGTTAAGAGCCCCCCATTAAAAGCCGCGCTGTAGGCAGTTGCTTACTGGCACGATATATGACATATTGATTATTTCTTCATCCTAATTCGGAAGGTACTGAAAATATGGAGAAAGATATGTATTGCAGCTATAAAGAACAAATCCAGGACTCATTCATTGGACAACATTCGATTTTCCGCTCACTATTAGATTCGATTGTTTCAGTGAAATTCATTGTAATATATAAATATATAGAAAATTATTAGCATTCTTCTTCCTCATAAAAGGAAAATTCACTTTGATTGTTTTTCTGATGTGAAATCATATATCTCTTGAGATCGATTCCGTTTGCTCTTACAAAATATATACATATATATATATATCTATATATATATATATATATATAATATATATATATATATATATATATATATATATATATATATATATATTACCTCTCTTGTAATAAATATAGATATTCACCTGATGACTTCAAAGTGGGGCACCTGTATATAACGAACAATCTAACTCTCGATTGTCCTTTCTTTATGGTGCTATTTATTTTTCATTTGAGTCATTTATACACGAGCATTTTTTATTCCTAACTTCAAGTAATTGTTTTCCGTGCCTAACGATTCATTGTGATATGATATCGATGAAAATTGACTATTTTACGATCATTTATTGTTAAATGCGTTGTTTTTCAAATATAAATGATTATTAAGATTTGTTTTCCAATATACTGGGTTTATAAAACATTCTAAAAAGTATAAAATAATTTATTTTAGCACCATACAGATTTATAACCAAATAGTATCCTCAACCCGTACAGATTGTCCTGAAAATTTGTGATTGGGAACTGTCAATAGCTTCATAGTTATTCTCATGAATAGTTGTGAGATTATAAAACAAAACAAAAAGCAGCGCATGCAATATATAATTGATATGAATACCCAACTAACATTATAGGAGTATAATACCGACTATTTCTGACCAAATATCCTACCTTCAACTACTAACTAACTCCAAAGTAATAAGTCAAGTTATAAAAACGGTTTTTTAGACCACCGAATCTCCTTCAAAAACCATAAACTTAATAGACGTATTGGATAGTATTGAATAATTGTTATGAACCTCAAATATACCTTCACAGCCTCATCAGTGAATAGAGTTATTTATTAGGCTGAATATCACCTGAAGGTGACCCGCAAAAATACTTGAACTAACAGAGAGTAATTTCTAGTTAATATTAACCTAATTATTACGTCATGTCAGGGAGTAGTAAACAAGTCGGTGAACAGGTCTACTATTTACTCCACTTTACCTTTTTTGGCATCAATTAAGTTGCCTAGACACTTTCCGTTCCAGTTTACACCTAGTGTTCCACGATGAGGGCGAGATTTCTACAATATTTGGCTAATTATACTAAATGTCTACAACGAAGTCCAAGTAACCAGAAATGAAATGTCTAAAGATCTTGGTCTATTATCAGATATTGAAGCCCGAATCGATTCGGATGGGGATAACAATTTACTCTTTTCAAATAATTCATTGTGGAGCCGTATTCAAGGAATCTATAAAATGCCTTGTATACAAATTCGAATAGAATTAATTGACCATGCAGATATACCACCAGCTACTATCGATCAGCTGCCAGAATGGGAATATAATCCGAACCTACACTTCCCAAAGTCCAAAGATCAGAGCCATCAGGTTCCCACGTATGTGGTACCTAGGAATATTCTACTATGGGCTCCACGTCTTTTGTTGACGGCAACTATTTCAAAACACCAATAATCCATTCTGCCGTACTGAGGTTGAAGGTGGTTCCTCCATTTTCTTGTCAAATGGAATTATCACCATAGGGATCATGCTTGCACTATTTCTCGCAGGTTTTGTTGACTTTGAAGTGGAAAATACATATATTACTATCGATGCAGAATCTCTTTGAAAGTCGTTTATCCCAAACTCAAGCGTTGCAGAAGTCTCAAATGTGGAATCGCCGTATCCTCAGCTATAAAGTGATAAATCTAAATTATCGTGGATATACCATGTTAAAGCCATGGATTGTATCGCCTCTGATAAAATGTGACAGTTTGCTAACTGAACTATTATTATGCAAGGAATAATAATAATTCATCCTCCATGTTTATATCATTTGAAGCGTTAGACACTATATTTTTGTTCGTATTTCATATTACCTGAAGGATATAATTACAAAAAAGTGCAGTGGCTTCTAACATAAGTGGTACCCACTTCCATATTTATACCTGGAGTAAATAAAATCAAAAGATCAAATTCATTCTGAAGTGAAACGGATTTGTAGGGGAATTGATCAACCAACGCTGATGATAGTTGAACAGTTCCATTACAGTTCAGCCGGTTCTTGCGATTTATCAAAAAAATTATACGTATTTTTAACCGACGAAACCAGAAAGGAGAAGGTTCTCTAATCGACGCGTATATATTATTTTTTTTATGACTGATCACGCACAACTTTTCGCAGAGCGGTTTGATTCCGATGATTCTTCTGTACTTTGAAGTTGGTCCCGTTTTAATTTGAACAACAAAATGTATCCCTAAGGGTAGCAAAAAGAAGGATATTGTACGTTCACCCTCTGAATTTTGGTCCGTTACCCGAGTCTATCAGGCATAACTTTGTAGTGGGTTTTCCGATTTGGATGATTCTTTTGTGATTGGAAGAGGTATATCTCATAGTTGATCATATTCCAATTTGAAATGAAATGATCCACCCCTATAGGTAGAAAAATAGGGGATGATTGATATTTCACTTGTGAACTCTGGCACACATATGCCGTTGACATTGACAGACCCTCCTACATCCGTCAAAATGATTACATTCTATGAAAGGATGGAATTATATTCAAAGTGTTGGAATCACCTAACCAGAACTTCCAAAATTAATTTATATTATATAACAATGAATAGTTAAAATGGAAAATCATATCATTCAATGGTTAATAGTTGAGGTAAGCTAGGTGAGTAAGTATTTTGGAAGTAATCAAAAATCAAATAGGTAGTAATCAGTAGATTTCAGCAACAAAGAATTTAAAAATAAAAACTTTTTTACAAAAAATTAAACTGACGAAAAAATCAACTGAAAAGCAAAAAAATAAAATATACCTTCTTAGTCTAAATCATAATTCAATCCTAATCTAATGTTAGTAACTGAATTTGAGTCGGCGCCAAACAAACTAGCAATTGCATTAGGTGAAGCGTAAAATGATGGCAGTGAGATGCACGGCAGCGTTTTGATAACTTCTTTCAAAGTAATATAATGATCTTCGATAATTGTTTGTTTGGCGCCGACTCAAAATCAGTTACTCACATTATCATTTAGACTAAGAAGGTTTATTTCATTTTTTGCTTTTCAGTTGATTTTTTCGTCTGTTTAATTCTTTGTTATTCTAGCTGCTATGTACATTTCTCATTAGCAGGATGCTTTTGCGATTTGTCGGAAATATAATTGATATTTGAAATTGAAGAAATAGATGTCTCGCTGCAAATCGATTTTTCATTATTATTGTAACATAGATTTTATAAAAATAATTGCAATACGCTCTGATGTCCTGTGCTGTAGTGATCGATTTCCAACAACCAATACCGATTTAATTTTGTATTCAGCATTCAGTTTGATTTTGTTTTGAACCCCATTTACAAAGAAGGGAATATAGATCTTGCTTTCACAGATTAATTATGGACAGCCGTGGTAAGATGTTGAATGAAGTTACGGAAAGCCGTATGGATGGATCTGGCAATAATAAAAAAATTGAATTGCGAAAAAAAATCAGATTGATTTGATAATCTGTTGAGAGATAAAAATCGTACTAATGCAGAACTCAGAGCAGTTGAATTATCAATAAGCAACCTTGTAGCCTCAATTTTCCGAAATTGATAGAGAATTGATTGAAGCTCATGTTGAAACTTTTCACCCAACAGTATCCCATTACAGAAGAGAGCATAACCCGACTGAACGATATCTTCCAAACGATACTACGATCACCAGGATGTATAAAGATTTTTCAGAAAAACATCAGCCCAAATGCTATCAGAGATATGGTGCAGGTCACAGCTACAAGCGTTACAAAAACATTAACTTATAAAACTTGTTTTTCCTCAGAAGAAATTTCCCTTCATTTCTTGAAAGCAAATCATGTCCAGAACGGAGTTTTATTTGTAAAAGAGAAGGATCCAGAGAGAGCCAGAAAAAAAGAAATACTGACGAAATTAGAATCCATAATGCCGGAAAATAGGCTAGTTTTATAAAAAAATTACCTGTGAATGAAGAAGTGATGAATCTACTCACCAACATCGAGAATGATCAAAGGATTCTTGCTGGATTTCGGAAATATAATGAATAATTCAGATTGAGCTATACTGTCTTGTTGTTCCATACATTTCTAATCGTTTTTATGATTTCAATAAAGATAAATAAACATTATGCTACTGAGTAATTTTCCACATTGGAAATACCACGAACTATCATACGATTTTGAATTCAAAATACTATGCTTGAAAGTGGTATTGACCATAGACTTTCCAAAATAAGATCACTTGAACCTGTCATGATCATATTATTTTTATCAAATACAACTCCACTGTGAAATATTTCCCGTAGCATCATATATCATCAGGTTGAAAATAACTTGAAACTTTAAACTGAATTATCTCTAAACTATCTTTCTGGTGCAACCACTTTCGAGCTTAGCACGGCAGCATTATTATGAATGAAGATAGTGGAGCAAATGGTGTTAACCATCGAAAATAAGATTACTTGAACCTGTCATGATCATATTATTTTTATCAAATACAACTCCACTGTGGAATATTTCCCGTAACATCATATATTATCAGGTTGAAAATAACTTGAAACTTTAAACTGAATTATCTCTAAACTATCTTTTTGGTGCAACCACTTTCGAGCTTAGCACGGCAGCATTATTATGAATGAAGATAGTGGAGCAAATGGGTGTTAACCATCGAAAATAAGATTACTTGAACCTGTCATGATCATATTATTTTTATCAAATACAACTCCACTGTGAAATATTTCCCGTATCATCATATATTATCAGGTTGAAAATAACTTGAAACTTTAAACTGAATTATGTCTAAACGATCTCTTTGGTGCAACCACTTTCGAGCTTAGCACGGCAGCATTATTATGAATGAAGATAGTGGAGCAAATGGGTGTTAACCATCGAAAATAAGATTACTTGAACCTGTCATGATCATATTATTTTTATCAAATACAACTCCACTGTGGAATATTTCCCGTAGCATCATATTGTAACGAACCTAGGCCGGACCTGTCGCCTCACGTGTTGCCATCGACAGCGATGAGATCATCCCCGGAGATATTCGAGAACCATCCAGTGCGCTCTTCCGCGGAAAACAACGGTCAATATTGGAAACAATTGGAACATGCCGTCGCCAACCGTCCGAATTCGAAACATCGAGAATGCTGTATCGGAGATAAATAGGCAAACCTCAAGTGGAGTAGGACAGTCTGAACGAGCCCATACCATCGAGCTATACAGTGGCGTAGTAATATAAATTAAGTTGTAGATTCAGTGTGAAATAAATTATTTAAACCAAGTTAAGTTTATTTTCGTTACAATTGGTGTCGGAAGTGAGATTTTGAAAATAAACAAGTGATCGTGGAGTGGATAGTCAGAAAAATAAATTGATAGACCTTTTTGTACGCCCAAAATAGACAGTGGCCCGGTTTTCGCGAAGTGGACAATTGTGCGTGGGAATATAAACTGATACACTGTTCGCGTGAAACAGAAAATAGACAGTGGCCCGGTTTTCGCGAAGTGGACAATTGTGCGTGGAATATAAACTGATACACTCTTCGCGTGAAACAGACAATAGACTGGTGGCCCGTGGAAAGAATTCGCGAAGTGAATTTTAACAAACTGATAAACTTTTCGTGTGAAACAGACTGATACCTCGTCAAAGACAAAATGTGTTCAAGAAAAGTGCGCCTTGCGGACTTGAAGGTAGCGGAATTGAAACAGGAATTGGAGGAAAGGAACTGGAAACAACGGGTAAAAAGCAAGTACTCCAGGAAAGACTTGCAGAAGGACTTATACAAGAAGGTGAGGACCCCGAAACATTTTTATTCGAAGTTCCCGGAGGTGATTTGAGTCCGATAATAGAATCCTTGAAAGAAGAGCTGCAACAAAATTCGAGGACTTTGGAAGAAAATTCAAGAAGCTTGGAAGAAAATGCTAGAAATCTGAAGAGAAGTTGAAGAAAATTCTAGAAATCTGGAAGAGAAGCTTCAAGAAAATTCTAGAAATCTGAAGAGAAGCTTCTAGAAAATTCAAGAAGCCTGGAAGAGAAGTTCCTGGAAAACACAGAAGGCCTAAAATAAGAAAGGTGAGGTATGGCTAATTTCATAGAAGAAAGAATGGGAACCGTTGAGACAGAGATAGATAAAAGTAGAGAGCAAATAAACACGGAGGTAGATAAAATCAAAGATGGGGTCGAAGCAGAGATGGACAAGATGAAGGAAATAATCAGCGATGGAATCAAAGACGGAATCGAGGCAGAAATGGACAAAATAAAGGAAACGATCAGTAAGCTGGAAAACAAATTAATAATGCGTCCTCCACAGAGATGGTTAACGAAAATGCAATGCTGGACTTGAGTTTGAACGTGGATAAAGTTCAAGAGGGTATAAAAGATGTCAAGGTCATTTCAGAAATAGGGAAGCTTCCATGAAGCCGCCTCAGTTCGATGGAAAACTCCATGGGCAAATTACCGCCGGCAGTTTGAAGCAGCGGCCAAAGCAAACGGATGGAATGCAGGGGAAAGAGCTGTAGCACTGACACTTGCATTACGTGGAGAAGCGACAAATATTCTACAAACTCTCACCGCCCAAGAACAGGAGGACTATGATCAGCTGATTAAACATCTAGAATTACGATATGGCCACGCCCATTTGGAACACGTATACCACTCCCAGCTGAAAAATCGCTGCCAAAAATCGGGCGAATCCTTACAAGAATTCGAGACTGACATTGCACGCTTGGTTCGTCTCGCATATCCAGCCACACCAGAAAATGTAATGGAGCGACTAGCGGTTCAAGCATTTTTGGATGGACTCCGTGACCAAGAAACCAGACAAGCGTTGATATTAGCTCGTCCAACACATCTCGTAGACGCACTGGCACGAGCTTTGAATTTGAGGCAGCAAAACAATGCTGCAAAGCCAAAGTAAAGTTCAAACGATTGAGGAAGACTCACAGGAGCCTGCTAACTTGGAAGCTGCCATAAGAAAAGTGATGAAGGAAGTGTTGCCTGAGAAAAGACATATAAGATGCCGGAATTGTCGCAAAATTGGACATGTGCGTAGCAATGTCCAACATTCATCGACTCCGATGCAGGAAAACTAAGAAAGGTCGATGAGAAGGGCAATCGTCGGCATGTGTCCGGCAAGCCCCGGTTAACAACGCATATGTCGCTATGCTTCAACGACAGAACAAGGGTGTCTTCGTAGACGGTCTCATCAATAACGAGCCTTGCACCATGCTGCTAGATACAGGTGCGACTAGGACAATTCTCGGCCTTCCTTTGCCAGAACACCGGAACGGATTGAACCGACAACTTGAAGCTACGCACAGCAACAGGGAGCCAGCTACTGTATATAGCGAGCTACCGATTGAAATAATTTTGGGCAACACTAAAGTGAAACATCAGGCACTTGTAGCGGACATCGAAGACGATGCAATCATCGGAATGGACATCATGAATTCCAGAGGGTTTGAATTGATTTCAAAGACGGCGTCCTACGTGTCAACGGAGAAGAGCTGGTACTTCATGGGAGAAGTGAAGAGTTGATCCGTGTGCTGTTGGCTGAAGATGTAAGCGTACCTGAGAGGGCTGAAACCATTCTGGAGGCTCGCCTGGACGGGAGTGCGAGCAGTGGAGACGTGGTGATGTTCGAGCCCAAACTTCATGATGAGAAAATTGGGACGAGGGATTGCACTAGGGAAGACCTTGTTGCGTGCTGACAAATTTGTGCCGGTAAGGGTCATGAATGTCAATTATTTCCCAGTGACCTTGAAGAAAGGAACAATTTTGGGGCACTGCTCGTCAGTTTCATCCGTGATCCGGGGCGTACGAGGTACGATTAGCCAACCCAACAACTCTGCCCACAGAACTAGAGAAATTAGTTGCCATCTCTTCCAAAGACATAAAACCAGCTCAACAGCCCAAACTAAGAATTTAGTCAAAAGTACCAAGACATCTTCGATACCGGACAAGGAAAAGGGGTCGAACTAATGTGGTCCAGCACAAGATTGATACTGGGGTGCCGACCGATCCGGCAATCAGCAAGAAGACTTCCTCTTGCCAAGAAGGCAGAGGCTGACAAAATAGTCAGCGATATGGGAAAAGAAGGAGTTATCGAACCGTCTGACAGTCCCTGGTCCTCTCCAGTCGTACTGGTGAAGAAAAAGGATGGATCGACACGCTTTTGTGTAGACTATCGCCAACTTAATAATGTCACGAAGAAGGACAGTTACCCTCTCCCGAGAATAGATGACACCCTAGACACGTTGGCTGGTTCCACGATTTTCTCGACCCTTGATCTGAAGAGTGGATACTGGCAAATAGAACTCGCTCAGGAAGATCGAGAAAAGACTGCTTTACCATCGGCTCAGGATTGTGGCAGTTCACCGTTATGCCATTCGGCTCTGTAATGCTCCCGCCACATTCGAAAGATTGATGGAGACAGTGCTGAAAGGACTCTCATGGAACACGTGTCTAGTGTATCTCGACGACATAATTGTGGTCGGCAGATCGTTTGAGGACCACGTGAAAAAATTGGAGGAAGTATTCCTGCGACTGAGGAACTCCGGATTGAAGCTGAGCCCTAAGAAATGCCATCTGTTCCAAAAGAAGTACGATACCTCGGCCACGTTGTCTCTGGAGAAGGAGTAGCAGTGGATGACCAGAAGATCAAAGCTGTTAAGGATTGGCCCATCCCAAAAGACATTCACCAACTTCGAAGTTTCCTTGGTTTATGCACATACTATCGCCGATATGTGCTGGGATTCGCCAACATCGCTAAACCACTGACCAGGCTCACGGAAGGCCAAACAAAGTTCCAGTGGTCCGAAGAATGTCAAGATTCATTCAGGAAGCTGAAAGGAGCTTTGATCAACGCACCTATACTGAGCTATCCCCTACCCAAAGGGAAATTCATTTTGGATACGACGCCAGCAACGTGGGACTTGGAGCTGTCCTATCTCAGATCCAGGAGGGACAGGAGAAGGTCATTGGTTATTTCAGCAAGACGCTTAGCAAACCAGAGCGCAATTACTGTGTCACCAGGCGAGAGCTGTTAGCTGTTGTAAAGGGAGTGAAACACTTCTAAAAGTACGTGTATGGAAGAAGATTCCTGCTGAGAACTGACCATGCAGCCTCAAATGGCTCTTACAGTTCAAAATCCTGAGGGTCAAGAGCACGTTGGATCGAGAGACTCCAAGAATTCGATTTCGAGATCGAACATCGAGCCGGAACTAGCCATAAGAATGCAGATGCCTTGTCGCGAAGACCATGTCCAGATGATTGCTCACATTGCCGACGAGCAGAAGAGAAAGAAGCAACACTTTGTAGAACCGCGGCAATGGATGACAACTGAATGACAGCAAGATCCAGAAAGACCAAGAGAGAGACCCCGACCTTGGCTTAGTCGTCAGCTGGAAGAAGGGCAATCGAAGACCATCATGGCAGGAAGTCGCAGGTTACTCGCCGGCTGTTAAGTCCTATTGGGCACAATGGAACTCTCTTATTCTGGACAATGGGATCCTGAAACGTGTGTTGGAGGCCGATATTGGTGGGGAAGACAGACGCCAAATAATTGTTCCCAGGAACAGAAGAGAGGAAGTGCTGCGGGAAATCCATGATGGAGTCGCCGGAGGACATCTGGGAGTGACGAAGACCCTGCAGAAAGTGAGGCAACGGTTTTACTGGGCCAATTGTCAGCTGACGTCCAGGACTGGTGCAGGAAGTGCGCTGTATGCGCTGCTAGCAATGGACCTCGAATACGACCCAAGGCCCCGATGCGTCAGTACAACGTAGGCAGCCCGTTCGAGAGAATCGCCATTGACATCGCCGGCCCGTTTCCCGTATCCGACCACGGGAATAAATACATCCTTGTGGCAATGGACTACTTCAGTAAGTGGGCGGAAGCCTATGCCCTGCCCAACCAGGAAGCCATCACCGTCGCCGACGTCTTGGTGAAAGAGTGGATATGTCGATTCGGTATTCCAATGGAGCTGCACTCGGATCAAGGCAGAAATTTCGAATCCAACCTTTTCCAAGAAATATGTCTACTGCTGAACATCCGCAAGACAAGAACCACGGCCCTACATCCGCAGTCCGATGGAATGGTGGAACGGATGAACAGGACGATCAACCGCCACTTGTCCAAGGTTGTCTCTGACCATCAAAGAGACTGGGACCAGTATCTTCATTTGTTCCTGATGGCCTATCGATCCGCAGTACACGAGTCAACCGGTCAAACTCCTGCTAGTATTATAATGGGCCGAGAACTGCGACTGCCTTGTGACCTGAAGTTTGGGATACCGCCAGGACAAGACACTGCGGGAGAGGACTACGTCAGCAAACTTCGGCAGAGAATGGACGACATCCACGAACGAGTCCGGTTGAACATCCAGAGTGCCAGCGATAAAATGAAGAAGACCTATGACATCAAGGCCGACGCTGGAGGATTTAAGGTCGATGATCTGGTTTGGCTGTACAACCCCAAACGTCGTCGTGGACTATCACCAAAGTTGCGGAAATCGTGGTAAGGCCCGTATAAAATCGTGAAAAGGATAAACGACCTTGTGTACCGAATCCATAAGCCACCCCGAGGGAAACCAAGGGTCGTCCATTTCAACAGGTTGGCCCTTACGCTGGAAACCATGACCAAGTTCGCACCCTCAAGCCACCGGAGGATGATATGACGTTCGAGAAGTTTATGTCCTTGTATTCAAACGGGCAGAAAGTTCTACATGGGGTTACTAGAGAGGAGTCACGAGACCTTTCGAGGTGCCTGCTGACTACGCACTAGCGCACTGTGTGGCAGAAGATCTTCAAATGTCCAGGGCATCGCCGTAGTGTTCTCCAAGAAATTTGGTCAACTCCAAACACTGCGGAGCAGAATCCAGAAGTTGGTGGGTGCTACAGTTGAAGAAAGGCCAGAGAAACATCTACTACCTAGTTACCAAGAGGCATTCCCAAGATAAACCGTCCTATGAAGATGTCTGGAAGAGTCTCACCAAACTAAGAGATACTATGGTGGACCAGAATCTGGTGGATCTAGCAATTCCAAAATTGTCCTGTGGTATTGATGGGTTGGACTGGAGAGTCATAAGAAGTATGCTGGAGGCGATATTCAGATCCAGCGGCGTCAAGATTTTGGTTTGCTGTAACCCTCTTCCACGACCGATCATGAAGACCGTGGAGTGTTACTTCCATCGAACTTCACGGTGCAGATATGGGGAGTCATGCAGATATCGTCACACTCCAAGGATGAAATTTCGGGACGAAATGTCTTTAAGAAGGGGGCAATGTAACGAACCTAGGCCGGACCTGTCGCCTCACGTGTTGCCATCGACAGCGATGAGATCATCCCCGGAGATATTCGAGAACCATCCAGTGCGCTCTTCCGCGGAAAACAACGGTCAATATTGGAAACAATTGGAACATGCCGTCGCCAACCGTCCGAATTCGAAACATCGAGAATGCTGTATCGGAGATAAATAGGCAAACCTCAAGTGGAGTAGGACAGTCTGAACGAGCCCATACCATCGAGCTATACAGTGGCGTAGTAATATAAATTAAGTTGTAGATTCAGTGTGAAATAAATTATTTAAACCAAGTTAAGTTTATTTTCGTTACAATATATTATCAGGTTGAAAATAACTTGAAACTTTAAACTGAATTATCTCTAAACTATCTTTTTGGTGCAACCACTTTCGAGCTTAGCACGGCAGCATTATTATGAATGAAGATAGTGGAGCAAATGGGTGTTAACCATCGAAAATAAGATCACTTGAACCTGTCATGATCATATTTTTTTTATCGAATACAACTCCACTGTGAAATATTTCCCGTAGCATCATATATTATCAGGTTGAAAATAACTTGAAACTTTAAACTGAATTATGTCTAAACTATCTTTTTGGTGCAACCACTTTTGAGCTTAGCACGGCAGCATTATTATAAATGAAAATGGTGGAGCAAATGGGTGTTAACCATAGACAAATTAAAAATAAAGAGACTGTTTGAAACATTGGCGATCTTGACCACCAAGTTTTTGGTACGGCCAGTCGCGCATGGAGGCGCTGTCCGCAATCAACAGACGACTGACATGAAAATTTTCCAATTTCGACATTTGTCAGAAAATGACAAACCACGTAATAATTTCAGAATAATTCTACTGTTAATTGTCATCGAAAAATGAATTATAGAAATTATACTATGGACTTGAATTATGAACCCAACGTCGAAAATGGAATGTTTTGTTATTCGAGTTGACGCTGAAATTCCTCGAAATATTCTTTCACAAGGTAAAATATAAGATGCTTTCCACAAACTGATACTTATCACTTTCCATTTCCTATCACCATTTGAGGAAGTACGAAGATTATCATCAAATTGGAGTATTTGTTAAGTATACCTACTCGTTCTCCTTTGTGCTAATAAATGAACAAAATTATTGAAGGTTTGTTGTAAATGTAATTTGTTTTTATTTTGGTTGATTTGATGAAGACTGAAGAATATTTTTAATTTTGTTGTTTTTCGGAGTTTTATTATTGTTTTGTCTGTAGTTGTACCTTGTCTTAGATACAATAAAATGTGTTTTTATAGTGTTCAACTTATTATTGTTGTTTTATAAGATCTTTAATTTTGTTCTTGATATCATGAAATGAAGATTTACTTTGAAACTTTATTTTAACCACGAACGAACTAACAGATTCTACGAATCGATTACTGTATATATTTTATTAGTGATCGATTTGCCATTTCTGTATTTCATATGATACAACCATTCATATGGAATACAAGAATGGCAAATCGATCACTTATAAAATATATACCATATCAATCATATAAAAGTGACACATTTGAAAAACCTGCCTTATCTCAATCGGTTTTACCAACTGTACTTAGTTTGGCCAGTTGCGAGATATGTCGCCACTGTCTAAACGTGGTGCCAACTTTACTGCAGGTTTGACAACTCTCTTTATTTTTAGTTTCTCTATGGTGTTAACCATCGACGGAGGTAATACAAAACATGGTTATGTCAGCTTATGCTGGTGATGGATGGATTGACAGAATGTACAGATTGGATGCATAAATAAGCTGTGTTCAGCAAGCTTCGCCAGCGTTAAAGTACTGCCGTGACGTTTTCAATAATGCGACAAAGAGAAATACGATGGGGTTGGTCTATCTTTAGCAAATGATCAAAAATAATGTATTGAATAAGGTGCAAGAAAACGGAAGCAAATAGTAAAACAATAAAAGATTGATGTGTTGAAACGATGACTTCGAACATTTCAACACTAATCATTGCGGCGTCCGGAAACATTGAATTACAGTTTTTGAGCAAATCATAATATCTCTATTTTCGTGAGGTGATCACGAATGGCGAAAAACATTATGAGATATTTCCGGACAACTCATTCTGCAAAGTAAGCATTCTAAGAGTGCTTTCAGACTATGCGGAACGCGAAAATGTCAAACTTAAATGTTTGGGCCAATCACTACACACCAAATAATATTTGAAATGTTATGATTGGCTATTTCTCTTCGGATACAGATTCCCTCCTTACACCGAGATAATATTTCCATGGACTGAATACATGTGCACTGAATACAATTTTTCCGTACTATTTCCAAAATCACTGATATTTGATATTCAGTTCCAGAATGAACACTTATTACGGGGGTTTGTAGTATATGTCGTATTCTTTGAGTAACTAGGTAAAGACGAGAGAGAGATACTTGGCTTTACCACCAACAAGAAAAAGAAAATCATGTTTATTTTTACTCAACTCAAGACGCCATAGAATATGTTACATCCAAAATATGCAAATATGTCGACAGAACGAAACCAACTTTGGCCATATTTATAGATCTCGCCAGAGCGTTTGACACCGTCGATCATCTTACATCGCTCAAAATATTGAAAGGTATTGGTGTCAGAGGAAAACAATACGACCTGTTGCAAAACTATCTACACTAAAGAATCAAAAGAGTTAGAATAAATGATAGCCTCAGTGAAGTAACGGTTCTAGAATATGGTGTTTCTCAAGGCACAGTACTGGAGCCTATATCCTTCAATATTTATTCAAATGACTGGAATTAAAACTATATAGATATGTTGTGAGTTTTGCTGACGTTACAGCAATAATATACCAGGTGTCAACATAATATACATAATAGACAAGTCATAACTTCTAGAATAATAGGTGTATCAAATTGAGATTTGGTATAGGTGAATGGTATGTGGAGAGAAGAGTTTTCGCATATTTTTTACTTTCGGATCACTTCCGGTTTCACCGAAAATGGCTCTGGTTTGGAATTTTCATATGGAACACATATGTGACATTTTGCGATTTCTGAGACAATTCTGGATCAGAATGTGACATTTTCATTGTTTCAGAGTCACTTTTGAAATTGCATCTAGGAAGCCATGATCGGACGTAAATTGATCTGAGGACCTCAGGTGATGTCAGAAAATTACAATCGCAGAAATTTAAGTGACTAGTATTATAGATAGGAATAAGATAATTTGGCAAAAATTACATTTCTACGAAGGCGTAGAAGTGCCACACTTTTTTTTATTTTACAATTCCGACTTACAAGTCGGATTTCCGACTTGTATCTCGGAATTCCGACTTGTAAGTCGGAATTCCGACTTGTATCTCGGAATTCCGACTTATAAGTCGGAATTCCGACTTGTATCTCGGAATTCCGACTTGTAAGTGGAAATTCCGACTTGTATCTCGGAATTCCGACTTGTTAGTCGGAATTCCGACTTGTATCTCGGAATTCCTACTTGTAAGTCGGAATTCCGACTTGTATGTCGGAATTCCGACTTATAAGTCGGAATTCCGACTTGTATCTCGGAATTCCGACTTATAAGTCGGAATTCCGACTTGTATCTCGAGATTCCGACTTGTATGTCGGAATTCCGACTTGTATCTCGGAATTCCGACATACAAGTCGGAATTCCGACTTATAAGTCGGAGTTCCGACATAGAGGTCATAACAATGGAAAAACATTAAACAAATGAGATTATTATAACACATATATATATATATATATATATATATATATATATATATATATATATAAATATATATGAATATTGAAAGTTCGGGTTGAACCGCGTCTAGATTTTTTTTATCAAAACTGGCAGAATGTTTGGAAAACGCGACATTAAAACCTATTTCACAGCTAATAATAGAATCTCTGATATTCTCAGGTCTCCTAAAGATAACATGCCTTATGAGTCTCAAGGAATATATGAAATATTGTATTCCGAATGCCCTAGGACTTATATAGGACAAACTAACAGGCGAGTCACCAGTCGAGTTACCGACCCTGCGGGAGGCCATTGTTCAGTTTCCTAGTATTGCTCTTAGCATCGTTAACAAAGACTTGGAATAGTCTGTTTGTTAATAGGTTGTTAATTAAATGGCACATTTTCAGGCATGGTATGACTCTGAGTAATTTGTATATTCCCTCCATACGGTGTCATATGCTGCAGTAAGATCAATGAACGCTACGGATGTTCTCAGTCCCCTTTCAAACCTCGCTTCGATGTGGGTTGTCAGGGATAAGACTTGGTCAGTACAGCTACTGCCACTCCTAAGCCCAGCCTGTTCTACGGGGATCAGTACATCAACTGCATGACATATACGGTTATGGAGTAGTCTTTTTAACAGCTTATAGCAGCAGCTGAGGAGAGCTATCGGTCGGTAGCTCTCAGGTAGCTCCTGTGGTTTCCCAGGTTTCAGAATAGCAACAATCTTTGTTTTCTTAAATTCTGGTGGTAGGCTGCCTGTGTTAAGGATGTCATTGAAAAATTTCACAAGCCAGAGTCGAGTTGCCCTACCACAGTTAACCAGGAATTCGGGGTAGATGCCGTCGAAGCCTGCTGCTTTCCCAATTTTTGTATCCTTGAGGCCCTGTTCTAATTCCTCAGCAGAGAAGTCGTGCGAAAACTCGTGGAACGTTTGAGGTCTCTTAGGGATTTTTTGACGTCTCTTGTGTGGTTTTTATCGGTTGGTGCACGAGAAACGTCAACTATGCGGTTGGCTATTTGGTTTGGGTTTATTGAGGCATTTCCCAAGACATTTCCGTTACATTCTCCAAGCTTCCGCAGTAGACCCCATGCTTTCCTACTGGAACGTGCAAAGTTCATGCATTCCACAGCAGAAGTCCATTTGTCCATTCTGCTGGCGTCAAGGGATCTTAGTAGATGGTCAGCAGTTTCCGGGTTTCCTGAGTCCTCGAATTCCTCGTATAGAGACTGGTTTTCCTCGCTCCATCCAGGGATATATTTCTTGCGGAAACCTCGGGGGATATGTTTTTTGGCTACAGCTATCATTAGGCCTTTAAATTTGTGGTGGTTTTTAGCCTTTGGTTGGATGAAGCGGATGCACATATCGAGTTCCGCTGCATAGGTAGTCCATTTCGCCTTGCCGAAGTTCCATCGTGGCCTGGGAACTGAGTCGACCATTGGTATTTCGATTCCCACTGTAATCACAACGGGGCGATGCTGACTATGTGGGAAGTCCGCTAGTACAGTGTGTGAGTTAGCTAAAGGTTGTGATTGTGAATTACTTGATATAAAACAGAGATCCGGATTGTAGCCCTTACGCCACCTTCCTGAGAAAAACGTTGGCTTATCTTTGGCACTGAAAACTAAATGGAGGTTGTTGGTTCCGGCCCAGTCTACAAGCTCTTCTCCATTGTCATCATTATTCTCATATCCCCATAGATTATGGTGACTATTGATATCTCCTACATAGAGGACATTCACAGGCCATAAGAAGTAAACTAAATTGCACCAAAAGAAGAAATTGAATTAGCGGTGATGCTTTCAACCGATGAGAATCCTCATCTTAGTACGAGGAACATTGCAAAAGAGCTAAATGTGAGTCACACTTCCGTGAACAGAATATTGATAAAAAAAATTCACAGATATTTTCTCCGAAATGATTCACCAAATTTGTTGGGGAATGTACCGATTGACACCAGACAGAGGTTATATTACCATGATAGCGCGCCTCCCCACAATCAAAATCGGATAAGAAGATTTTTAAACAGATGGCGCAGAAATAAATGGATACCAAAAAACAGACCCATTCAGTGATCAGCAAGGTCCCCAGACCTCACTTCCCTAGATTCCTATCTCTGGGGATATGATAAAGGAGAGGTCTAACGCGAGAAACCAACGACACCAGAAGATATAAAGAATAGAATTAGAGAAATTTTTCGCTCTATTACAAGATCAACTTCAGTTGATGTCCGAAGATAGCTCAAAATGGGAGATTGTTCGAACATTTCCTGTGAATTTACGCTTTTTTAAATTATTTGAGTATACTTTGTTACCTCTTGTGTCCAGCATTGAATAAAAAATCGTTATTGCTGTTATGATGACTTTTTCATACTTTCCTTAAGAATTAGATACATTTGGGGTGGAAATCAAGTAGGCAAACACTACTTTTTCTGCAAACACATAGTGGTATTCTGGTACAGCCTTATTTATAGGCGGCTCTATTTGAAAAAAGTGGGAAAATAGTGATCCCGAGTTTGGTTACCCCTGTATGTTAAAAGAACTATTCGGCAAAATTATGAATAGGAAATTAAAATACACTATTTTCAAGAATATTGTGTGGAAGAATTCTCTTATCGCAAATTATTGATTTTTATATATTTGGTGTCGAATGAATCCATTTTGTGACCAAAATTACAACATAACCCCCATACCACCTCTTTTGAGAACCTCTCTTCCAAAGGGATTCAATCGAGTGAAAATGTATAGGATATTTCATTTGAAAAAACGCAACTTTGATGAGTCACACGTTTATCGAACATCCTGTATGCTGGAAGTTATTTTTGAAACATAGCTTCCATTGCTTTCTACAACTTTTATTTGAGTAATTTTTTCTTATCTCAAATAGGGAAGCAGCTATCGTCCACCCATGTTGATACATTCTGTATATATATATATATATTTATATATATATATATATATATATATATATATATATATATATATATATATATATATATATTATTATATATATTTATATTTTTATATATATATTATATATATATATATATGTTATAATAATCTCATTTGTTCAATGTTTTTCCATTGTTATGATTTCAATTCGATTTATCTCGAATTCGACTTGTTTTCGAATTCCGATAGTCGAATTCCGACTTGATTCGGAATTCCGACTTGTATCTCGGAATTTCGATTGTAAGTCGAATTCCGATTGTATCTCGGAATTCCGACTTGTAAGTCGAATTTCGACTTGTATCTCGGAATTCCGACTTAAGTAATTCGAGTCGGAATTCCGTCTTAATTCGAATTCCGACATAAAGCCCGGAATTCCGATTCTAAGTCGGAATTCGAGATACAAGTCGGAATTCCGATATAATCGAATTCCGACTTAAAAGTCGGAATTCCGAGAAACAAGTCGGAATTCCGACTTACAAGTCGGAATTCCGATGTACAAGTCGGAATTCCGACTTACAAGTCGGAATTCCGAATACAAGTGGGAATTCCGACTTACAATAACCAGTCGGAATTCCGACTTACAAGTCGGAATTCCGAAATACAAGTCGGAATTCCGAGATACAAGTCGGAATTCCGACTTGTAAGTCAGAATTGTAAAATAAAAAAAAGTGTGGCACTTCTACGCCTTCGTACATTTTTGTGTCTAACTATCATTTTTCAAATAGCGACCATTTTTTGCCATGCACTTTCTCAAAAAGGGATTTTTTGACAAATCTAACGATAATAATTCATTTGCAATTGGATAACAAATAAGAAGATGAATTAAATATTGCTAAGGAAAATACTGAATAATAATTTATTTACTTTTGTGCCATGGATAGCCATGATGCATGATATTTTGAAGTTAATTTTATTAAGTCTTCTTTGGAAAACAAAACACTCACTCAGGTAATGACTTTGACATAAGCTTCATGAGCAGACAGTGTAAGTTTCCTAATTTCGTCAAACTTCAGTTTAATTTTCCTTCAAAATAATGTATACTCAAAGTGAAAAAGTGGATAGGTTGATAATATTTGGAGAATGTCATAGAAATTCAAGGAATGCTGCTGAGTTGTATTCTTAGAAATATCACAATCGGCAACATCCAGCCCATCAGTATCTTCCGTACGTTGGGAATAGTTTTAGGTAAGAAGGAAATCGAGAGGCGAAACAGAGGTTTATAATGAATAAAGAGACTGAGATCAACGTTCTTGCTATGGTTGAGGTTGATAAAACGGTTTCTTTGAGAGAAATTATTTAAGAAATGCAGATAAGTCACGAATCAGCAAAAAAAATACTGAAAAAGCACGGATATTAAGCATTCAAATATCAGTTACATCAACACTTTCATGCTGACGGTGACACCCGGTATAGAGACGAGAATTGGCAATTTTTTTAAAAAAGCTGAAGAAGATTTGGAAATGATCAAGGAGTGGTTGGAAAACCGGCTTTTATTAATGAATATCGGCAAAACTCACTTCAAACCGTCCACTTCATACGCAAAGAACCTACCAGAATATGACACTCTCCATATAGATGACAACCAAACGATATCGATGGTCCGACATATTGAATATTTGGGAGTATTCATTGATTGTTATTTATTATTATCAAAATTCAAACATTATTCGCCTATTCTGAAAAGGTACCAGCTTCGAATATTATATCACGCTCTAGTTTAACCCCACTTGAATTATGGAATTTTAGCCTGGCGAGTGGCGAAAAAATATATATACGAAAAATCTAGGAAAAATACAAAAGCGGATCATGAAGATAATATATAAGAACCCATATACTTACTCCACCAACGAACTATATCTGGAAACGAAATCATTCGAAGTTCGACAATTATATTTCCTATCAGCTGTAATGAGGTAGCATTGTTGTAGTCTGGTCTACGGGGTGACTCAACACACCACACCTGTAATACCAGACATTATTCCTTACATTGGAAAAACAGTATTGAGAGCATCGACTATCTGAAGATGGTCGAACCGATAGTACCACTTTCACGATGTGTTCTACGCTGTTCAGTTTGATCAGCACTAGGACTGCTGAGCCCTGTACTGATGGAATTTCTGCATGCCTCTCGTATCTTGGTGAAAAGTTGAAAGTGTGCACCAACTATTTCTTCGGAGGTTAGACATCCAAACTTCAATGCTGGCATGGCAAACTACGACGTCATCATAAGGTCACCGTAAACCTGAATCCTTGAAAAGCCCATCAATAATTCTTCCAACAAAATCGAGCAGCCAATTCCCGGTGAGCTACTATGCTCTCAAAACTACAATGCTGAACTTGTAAACTACAACGTCCATCCCCACATTTCGAATCACGAGGCTGTTCGTGACCTACTCCATGAAGAAACGAAAATGGACTCAATCCAAAAACCCAATGCAGAACCCAAGATTATCAAACTCTTGACAATCGGCATCTCCCCCCGAAACGAAACCTCGAGCGCAATCGCACGAAGTATCTTTCGACATTCCTGCAATTGGCGATATTCTGCATGGTCGCCATGAACCAACACAATGGTAAAATCTCTCAGTTAAAAGGAAATACAACGTTTCAGTAGTTGAAACCACTTTAAAAGTAAAGAAAATACTATATACATGTGTCAGCAGACAAACACTGTGGAAAAATACTTCCATATGGCGTTCAAACAAAAGAAATGAACGGAAAATGTATCACCTCACATCCAGTGACTAAACTTAGTGAATGAATGAGAATTCTCATTATCATTTCATATGGGACTTCTGTGGGATGTGTTCACATCCAACAAGATGAACATTCAACTCTAAAATCAAATATTATCTTGTCCGGTGGACATTGGAATTGGTGGCGACATCTTGGCGAAGAAAGCAGAAACGCGCTTACCCTACTCTAGGTGAATCCAAACGCTACCGATTTTACTTCTGTATTTTATATTCACAACGATATTTTATTTTTAAATCTTATATTGTGTTGTATATATTCTTTACTCATATTATATTTTATATTTATTCAATTGCCCAATCTGCTATCGAGAATCTGGATATACGTAGACAATTTTTACTGTTGACAAGTTCCGCCTTTTGATTTTCTGCCTACTTCGACCAGATCTTTGATTTTGTAAATACAATTAATCGCATTGCCTAACATTTGCTTGTCATCACATCGCTTGCACTCTTTGTCTACTATCTGTCCTAATATCTCCCAATATTATTACTAATTTTCTATAATCTTACTATTGTATTTCATATTCACAACAACAATACTTTCATTTTTTCATATCTTATATTGTGTTGTATATATTATTTACTCATATTATATTTTATATTTATTCAATTGCCCAATCTGTTATCGAGAATCTGGATATACGTAGACAATTTTTACTGTTGACAAGGTCCGCCTTTTGGTTTTCTGCCTACTTCGACCAGATCTTTGATTTTGTAAATACAATTATTCGCATTGCCTAACATTTGCTTGTCATCACATCGCTTGCACTCTTTGTCTACTATCTGTCCCAATATATCCTAATATTACTACTGATTTTCTATAATCTCAATATTGTATTTTATATTCACAACAATACTTTCATTTTTTTTATCTTATATTGTGTTGTATATATTCTTTACTCATATTATATTTTATATTTATTCAATTGCCCAATCTGTTATCGAGAATCTGGATATACGTAGACATTTTTTACTGTTGAAAAGGTCTGCCTTTTGGTTTTCTGCCTACTTCGACCAGATCTTTGATTTTGTAAATACAATTATTCGCATTGCCTAACATTTGCTTGTCATCACATCGCTTGCACTCTTTGTCTACTATCTGTCCTAATATCTCCCAATATTATTACTAATTTTCTATAATCTTACTATTGTATTTCATATTCACAACAACAATACTTTCATTTTTTCATATCTTATATTGTGTTGTATATATTATTTACTCATATTATATTTTATATTTATTCAATTGCCCAATCTGTTATCGAGAATCTGGATATACGTAGACAATTTTTACTGTTGACAAGGTCCGCCTTTTGGTTTTCTACCTACTTCGACCAGATCTTTGATTTTGTAAATACAATTATTCGCATTGCCTAACATTTGCTTGTCATCACATCGCTTGCACTCTTTGTCTACTATCTGTCCTAATATCTCCCAATATTACTAGTAATTTTCTATAATCTTACTATTGTATTTCATATTCACAACAACAATACTTTCATTTTTTCATATCTTATATTGTGTTGTTTAAATTCTTTACTCATATTATATTTTATATTTATTCAATTGCCCAATCTGTTATCGAGAATCTGGATATACGTAGACAATTTTTACTGTTGACAAGTTCCGCCTTTTGATTTTCTGCCTATTTCGACCAGATCTTTGATTTTGTAAATACAACTAATCGCATTGCCTAACATTTGCTTGTCATCACATCGCTTGCACTCTTTGTCTACTATCTGTCCTAATATCTCCCAATATTACTAGTAATTTTTTATAATCTTACTATTGTATTTCATATTCACAACAACAATACTTTCATTTTTTCATATCTTATATTGTGTTGTTTATATTTTTTACTCATATTATATTTTATATTCATTCAATTGCCCAATCTGTTATCGAGAATCTGGATATACGTAGACAATTTCTACTGTTGACAAGGTCCGCTTTTTGGTTTTCTGCCTATTTCGACCAGATCTTTGATTTTGTAAATACAACTAATCGCATTGCCTAACATTTGCTTGTCATCACATCGCTTGCACTCTTTGTCTACTATCTGTCCTAATATCTCCCAATATTACTAGTAATTTTCTATAATCTTACTATTGTATTTCATATTCACAACAACAATACTTTCATTTTTTCATATCTTATATTGTGTTGTATATATTCTTTACTCATATTATATTTCATATTTATTCAATTGCCCAATCTGTTATCGAGAATCTGGAAATACGTAGACATTTTTTACTGTTGACAAGGTCTGCCTTTTGGTTTTCTGCCTACTTCGACCAGATCTTTGATTTTGTAAATACAACTATTCGCATTGCCTAACATTTGCTTGTCATCACATCGCTTGCACTCTTTGTCTACTATCTGTCCCAATATCTCCTAATATTACTACTAATTTTCTATAATCTTACTATTGTATTTCATATTGACAACAACAATACTCTTATTTTTTTATATCTTATGTTGTGTTGTATATATTCTTCACTCATATTATATCTATTCAATTGCCAATCTGTTATCGAGAATCTGGATATACGTAGACAATTTTTACTGTTGACAAGTTCCGCCTTTTGATTTTCTGCCTACTTCGACCAGATCTTTGATTTTGTAAATTCAACTATTCGCATTGCCTAACATTTGCTTGTCATCACATCGCTCGCACTCTTTGTCTACTATCTGTCCTAATATCTCATAATATTACTACAAATTTTCTATAATCTTACTATTGTATTTTATATTCACAACAACAATACTTTTATTTATTTATATCTTATATTGTGTTGTATATATTATTTACTCATATTATATTTTATATTTATTCAATTGCCCAATCTGTTATCGAGAATCTGGATATACGTAGACAACTTTTACTGTTGACAAGGTCCGCCTTTTGGTTTTCTGCCTATTTCGACCAGATCTTTGATTTTGTAAATACAACTAATCGCATTGCCTAACATTTGCTTGTCATCACATCGCTTGCACTCTTTGTTAACTATCTGTCCTAATATCTGCCAATATTACTACTAATTTTCTATAATCTTACTATTGTATTTCATATTCACAACAACGATACTTCTATTTTTCCATATCTTATATTGTGTTGTATATATTCTTTACTCATATTATATTTTATATTTATTCAATTGCCGAATCTGTTATCGAGAATCTGGATATACGCAGACAATTTTTACTGTTAACAAGTACCGCCTTTTGATTTTCTGCCTACTTCGACCAGATCTTTGATTTTGTAAATACAACTATTCGCATTGCCTAACATTTGCTTGTCATCACATCGCTCGCACTCTTTGTCTACTATCTGTCCTAATATCTCATAATATTACTACTAATTTTCTATAATCTTACTATTGTATTTTATATTCACAACAACAATACTTTCATTTTTTAATATCTTATATTGTGTTGTATATATTATTTACTCATATTATATTTTATATTTATTGAATTGCCCAATCTGTTATCGAGAATCTGGATACACGTAGACAATTTTTACTGTTGACAAGGTCCGCCTTTTGGTTTTCTGCCTACTTCGACCAGATCTTTGATTTTGTAAATACAATTATTCGCATTGCCTAACATTTGCTTGTCATCACATCGCTTGCACTCTTTGTCTACTATCTGTCCCAATTTATCCCAATATTACTACTAATTTTCTATAATCTCAATATTGTATTTTATATTCACAACAATACTTTCATTTTTTTTTATCTTATATTGTGTTGTATATATTCTTTACTCATATTATATTTTATATTTATTCAATTGCCCAATCTGTTATCGAGAATCTGGATATACGTAGAAATTTTTTACTGTTGACAAGGTCTGCCTTTTGGTTTTCTGCCTACTTCGACCAGATCTTTGATTTTGTAAATACAATTATTCGCATTGCCTAACATTTGCTTGTCATCACATCGCTTGCACTCTTTGTCTACTATCTGTCCCAATATCGGCTAATATTACTACTAATTTTCTATAATCTCACTATTGTATTTCATATTGACAACAACAATACTCTTATTTTTTTATATCTTATGTTGTGTTGTATATATTCTTCACTCATATTATATTTTATATTTATTCAATTGCCAATCTGTTATCGAGAATCTGGATATACGTAGACAATTTTTACTGTTGACAAGTTCCGCCTTTTGATTTTCTGCCTACTTCGACCAGATCTTTGATTTTGTAAATTCAACTATTCGCATTGCCTAACATTTGCTTGTCATCACATCGCTTGCACTCTTTGTCTACTATCTGTCCCAATATGAAAATAATTCTATCTGTAACCATATATCACAAAAGTAATCTTGCTTATAGATTAATCTTCACTCCCATTACCAAGGCTTGCTATGTTGGGTACTATGTATTTATTTACCATCTTGTATTTTCTTTTTATTGAATTCTTTTAATGTACCTTCGAGGTGAATAGATATTATCATTATCAGTATACTCCGTATCAGGAATTGAAATGATGATTTTAGTGTTTTTGCTCAAAATATCGAATAACAACAATATAAATTTATTATTCACGATTTTACGCCAACCAGAACGGAACGTATAGACATATCGCATGAAAAAACATCGCATAACAAATTTGTATTTCATAACGTGACCACAATGTGGAAGTCAGGAAAAAAGGTTTCTTTCGACTTTGAACAAAGCCTATGTGTTCTCAAAGTTGAAATTTTGGAAAAATGCAACTTATACGTCCCATATAGGATAGACGCCATATTTTTTGGCTTGAACCGTTCGGCCATTGACAAAATTTACAAACATTTTCTTGAATCGACCACATTTCAATGATACATAGTAAAAAAAATTTTGTATATGATATGTATATATTTCATCCATGAAATTAGTTTTTGCAGAGTTCGATGAAAAAAGTTGAGGTAATATACTCATTTTCATGAATTAGTTCTATAGTAAAACTTTGGTATTTTGAAGGGGCCGACTTTTTTCACATGATTGAAATTCTACATTATTACAGAAAATTTGTATCGCAAATAAAATCCGAACTAGATGTGAATTCTAAACCATCACATGCATAGAACATTCTCTGCTGTACGTTTCTTGACACTTCTTTTTTCTAACGCCAGTTCATCTTCAAAGCTTTCACGAATAAGCATGTAGGTTAAGATACACAATATACAGAAAACTTTTACATCTTTTTTTAACCTTCAATTGTTTGTTTTATTATAGTGTTTATAACTTAAAATAGGTAGAAATGACTTTTCTGAAGGCAATTTCACCCATTTATACCTTCGACTTATTGGGCAGAATGTCTTGATTGTCCAATCTTCGACTTCTGAATTATTTCAATGTTTTTTTCCCATATTGGTAAATTTAAGGTCATTATAACGTTAAAATTGCCTTCGCCAATTTGGGCGCTGACCTATTCGAAGGTCGAAATGACTCAACATTTTTGTTGGGTAGTTAACGTTAGTCACTGAAAATTTCACTCGGCAGCAAATGATATGAACTGTTGGGTGAGTTTTCTCAACGAGAGCTACTCTTTACACTCCTTTCTTCCATTCACTGCGAACGCCTCACGTTTTTCGTTTGAGTCCAACAAAATATTTTTATATGTATTCAAAAATGTGTAAGGACAATCTTTATGTGGTCGAGAATCTGTATGGGGTTGAAATTCTCCAATGGGCTAGGAGAAATTATTTCAAATTTTTTTGTCCGTTTTGTAAATGTATATTTTTTCTAAATAATAATTTTTCAATCGATATCAAACATTTTGATGGTATTATGACGGAAACATGTGGCAAATTTCAGGTTTATTTCAGTTAGTTTAGAATCGATTGAGTTGATATTGCATTGTCTTCCAGTTCTGAGCTATGTCTGGAGTCCGAAGTTCCGAGCTATGTCTGAGCTATGTATATTTCTACGTTGGGTTAGTTCTAAGTTAGATTAGGTTCGGAAGGAGCATTGACACAAATTATCAGAGGTGCATTGGATGAAGTGTCTCATGGCTGCTATCTGTCATTGACTATAAAAAATCATGACGGTAACCTGTTATTGAATAGAAAAAAACCTGACGGTAACCTGTCATTGAGTAGAAAAAACATGGCTGTCAACGTAATCGCACATTTGATTGACTTCGACGACCTTTGTTAGCATTTTAACGAACTTTGTTTTCACTTCAATATCAAGCTAAATAATTCGTGGTCATGTCTGGATCCATAGAGTCAATCTAGGTGAATAGAATGGCAGATTGAAATAAATGACAATCCTTCACAAAGTGTACCTCAGTTCACTTTAACCAATACTTTTCCGCACGGAAGAAACGAGTTTTGTATAGCACTTCCGTTTTTCGATTTTTCAGCTGTTCTTTCGGGTTTTCCTAATTTTTTTTCTTTCAAACAACCCCTGTGTCAGAGAAAACAAAAAAAAAATATATTCAAATCGGTCAAGCAGTTTTTGAGTTTAATGTCTGAACCTACAAAGTCAATAAAGAACCAAATAAATGACAAACCTTCGCAAGGTGTACCTGTAACAAAACGAAACTCCGGCTATATTTTCTTACCCTCCTTCAACACCCTTTTTACGTTGAAGAAGGAAACATTTTCCATTGAATATTGGCCAGTAAATAACTTGGTTTTCGTCGAAAAGTTAAACTGACATTCGGTCTTGACAAATATATTTTACCACTTCAAAAAAATAACTAAATATTTCTATCAATATTCAATGGAGAATGTTCCCCTTTTCAACATGAATACCCTACAAGAGGTTATCTTGACGATGGAAGATAGTGACTGAAGTTTATCTTTCAGTCGCAGATGATTCCACATCTGATTTTATGAACATCTTGTTTATATTTTCAACAAATCAACCCTTTTTACCTTTTCCCAGCTCAGTCGGTACGCCTATGAAGAATAAGTCATCTCTATTTTCAGCAGCAGGTTCAGTAGTGCCAACTTGGCACAATGCTTGATGTCAAATATGCTCTTTGAAAATTATGGTCAAGTGCTCAATAGATAAACACGGGTTGCAGAAAATCGTCAAATATTTGTTTTTATTGAAATCAATCCTTGAAACTGACCTACTCTGCGAAATCTAACTTATCTTACTAAAAACAGCAATATGAAATGGTAAAACTGTGTGATAAATACTAGTTGAATGAATGTTTGAATATTATGAAAAAGTCTGTGAGAATCAGAAAGTTTCAAATGTTCAAAAGAAAGGACACAAGTGATCAAATATCCAAAATGAGTTTCTGGACCTGATACGTTGCACTGTATTTAGTTCAGACTTTGGAATACCTTGCAATCCTTCCTCTGTGGTGTTCTCCTGCCTTTGGAAGTGTTCGTGCTCACTGGAACAGACAGCTATACTGCATAGAGCCCTTCTTTACAATTACAAGCTAATATTTAGTTTCACCTGTCCCGATGTTTGTCATCAAATCTTGCAAGTAAAATTTGACCCACTTCTAGTTGTTCGATTAACGTGAAATTCGGCAGGTGTTCATAGTTCCCGTGACAATGCATTATGCGTTTGTTGGAGAAAATTAAAACAAAATGGCGGCTCCAAGACGGAGGACGAGATTTGTGTTTATGGTCCGATTCGATTTAAAATTGGTATGTGGGGGTTTTCAGGGTCGAGGAGTTTTCCGACAAAATTCATACAATGAAGATAGCGGCTCCAAGATGTTTGAATTTCTGTGATTATGGTCCGATTCTATTCAAAATTGAAATTGGGGGGTTTCTGGGTCGAAATTATGAATTTTTTGTCAAAATTCACAAATTCAAGATGGCGGCTCCAAGATGGCGAACGAGTTTTGAAATTATGGTCCTAATCTATTAAAATTTTTTAAGTGGGTGTAAGGGGTTTCTGTGGTCGGAGATTATGAATTTAGTCGAAGATTATGGATTTTTTGGTCAGAATTGAAGATGGCAGCTCCAGAATGACGGACGAGTTGATCTTTAGATGGTCTCCTCGTTGGAGAACTAAATAGCTCGGAACTTACAGAAAAAAGGCCTCATATAAACGACTTTATCAAAAATGCATAGATTAAGGCGTACTTACTAAAAAGCACAAAATAAAATAATTAAAAATAACCTTTTCAAAAACAAGCATTTATTCGAATACCCTGGAAAGTTCAAAATAATTGCTTTGGATGTGTGACGTAGGTTATTCCGTGAGTTATAGATTCAAAAGCTTGTCGCATCTGTATTCGAAATGAAAACTTTACGCGACAAGCCAATGGTAGAACAGCAAACTTCTTGATGACAATAGCCAATCAGGAAACAGTATGGTCACATGTAGGATTTGAAATTGTAAGAAAATAAGAACGAAAAAGTGCCAGAGACAATTATCACTAAAATTGTATATAGTTTATAAGAAAGTAAAAATAGTTGTGTTCATTTTGTTTTGACAAATAACCCCAAACAGTGGAAATGTGACAATATAGTGCGCGAATTCAAAAATTCAAATCGAAAGGAAAGGGGAAAAATGGTATCCAAGGGGACAACAAACAAAGCCAGAAGGAGATTGAATTTTATTTGAAAACGAATGCCACGTTTTATTTGGAAGAAAAGAAAAATTCATTAATTTCAACATAATAAGCAGAAAACTAACATTACCTTATTTGTACACCATATACAAGTATTCCAAAGCTGATATTTGGATTGGTATGGTTCCTTCTTTTTGATATTGGCGTTCCTGAGAGCAATTGGAGTGAAAGGGGATCCCATTTCTGGGTATATCTTGAACAGCGACAGGTATAAACTTTCATAGTGCACATCACGAACTGAACAATTTCACTAATAACGCATATTCCATCAGAAGAACTTTATTTCACTTGATTATGAACTATAAATGAAATTTCCACTTTCAAGGTAAAAGTGAGGTTGTGTCTATTTATCCATGACCTGTTTCTCATGATTATCCATGAATATTTGTAGATTCACAAGCATAAGTTATCTATCGTAGGCCAGGTAAATTTAAGTTTTCCTGAATAAAGGAAATAATTGCTTTTTGTTACTTTGTTGTTTGTTTTCTATAATGATCAACAATAATATATTTAGAAAAATCGAATTCAAACGGTTTTCTTCACATAAAGGAATCAATATAAAATTGAACCAGAGAAAGGTGGATCTCAGGTGAAAAACAACTACTTTCCTGGCAAATACCACGCAGAACGTTGAATGATATTCACCTGAAATTCGGCTGGTTGACTACTCCGTACTGATGAGGGCCAAGAGGCCTGAAACCGGTATGCGGATTGTTAGGTGAACACGACGTAAATTAAACATAATCGAGCTCATCAGAAAGAAACATTTGCATTCAATGTCCATTGATATTATATGGAAGTATGCATGGATTTTCAGGTGAATATCATTCAACGTTCTGCGTGGTATTTGCCAGGAAAGTAGTTGTTTTTCACCTGAGATCCACCTTTCTCTGGTTCAATTTTATATTGAATCCTTTATGTGAAGAAAACCGTTTAAATTCGATTTTTCTATTCATTCCACTTCACATGGCACTTATCTCTCACTATATGCTAGACGGGCTTGCCAGTCCTACTGAGAAGGAATCTTTTATTTAGAAACCTATCGAGGTGGGAGATTTTCGGAGTGTTTCTTTCTGTCACTAGGTACCGCCAGTTAAAGTTTATCTTTTCCGGCGTACCTATAGGTGTAACAAGATCGATGATGTTTGTTTACGTTGTGTCTCACTTCAGCCAGAGTTCTTTGGACCTTTGGCTGGTTGACTACTCCGTACTGATGAGGGCCAAGAAGCCTGAAACCGGTATGCGGATTGTTAGGTGAACACGACGTAAATTAAACATAATCGAGCTTATCAGAAAGAAACATTTGCATTCAATGTCCATTGATATCATATGGAAGTATGCATGGATTTTCAGGTGAATATCATTCAACGTTCTGCGTGGTATTTGCCAGGAAAGTAGTTATTTTTCACCTGAGATCCACCTTTCTCTGGTTCAATTTCATATTGAATCCTTTATGTGAAGAAAACCGTTTAAATTCGATTTTTTCTATTCATTCCACTTCACATGGCACTTATCTCTCAATAATATATTTGACCATTGAATAGATTGAAATTTGACATTAAGCCAGGCTAGTGGCTCAATTGCCTGAGCCAGCTATCTGAGACAAGAGGCGTACCAACTGAGTTTAGCTGTGGTAAGGAAGGTGATAACAATTGGCAGCAACGTGACGAGAGAACAGTGACGTTAGCTAGCAATTATTATTACCTTGCAAAATATATTATACAGGGCGAAAATACTTATCTATATCATAACAATTTGGCTCACAAAGAATAGCAAAATTATTAGCAATCTTTATTTTAAATACAACAATTTATATTTGCAATTTATCATTTACATAACATATAGCGTCCAACGTGGTGCGAAAATATTAATATTAAAATAATAATAAATTAAATTAAATATAACCAATTCTCATTTACATTACAAATGGCGCCCAACGCGGTGCAAAGAGTGTATTTGTGGAAAATGGAATAGTAATGGATGTAAGCGAGAATAATTAGCAATTTATCATTAAATAACAAATGGCGCACAAAACGTGGGGCGAGAAAAGGCAAAAAAGGCGCGTAAGGGCAAGTGAAGGAAAAATATTATTTCTTAGTATTTATCGCAACGTAGTGGCAAAGTAAGGGCAATATATCATTTCAAGGCAAAGTAAGAGCAATATATCATTTCATAATATTTATCACAGCGAAAAAGGCAAGTAAGGGGAATTCATTATTTCTTAATATTTACCGCTGAAAAGGCAAGTAAGGGCAAGTAAAGGCAATATATCATTTCATAATAATTATCGCGGAAAAGGCAAAAAAGGCAAGTAAGGGCAAGTAAAGGAAAAATATTATTTCTTAATATTTATCGCAACACTGTGCGAACATTAGCAATTGGCATTCGAACGTGTAAGGCTGGATATTGGTAAATAAAAAATGGATTTGAGAGATGGTAAGAAAGTTGGTTTGAAAGAAGGTGCAGAAAGTAGAGAGTGATCAGGAACAAGGAGAGAGTAGTAATGTGAGAGGCAGTGAAATAGAAAGTGAAAGGACAGAGAGAAACAGTGAATTTCAGAAAATGATGGAATACATGATAAGTATGGAAAAAAGAAATTTAGAAAATACAGCAAGTATGAGAAATGATATGAATGAAGATACAGCAAGTATGAGAAATGATATAAATGAAAATTCAGCAAGAATGGAAGAGAAAATGAATAAAATTCAGCAAGTATGAAAAATGAATTAAAAAATGAAATAAAAGAGCAAATAGAAAAAATGGATGAAAAGTCAGAAAAAATTAATGAAAATATGGGAGGTATGAAAAATGAAATGAAAGAGCAAATAAAAAGAATGAATGATGGAATGAGAGAAAGTATTGGAAGAATGGAGGAAAGAATGAAAGAAAAAATGGGAAATATGGAGAATGAAATGAAAGGAAGTTCGAAAAATGAAATAAAAGAGTTGAAAGAAAACACAGCAAGTATGGAAGAAAGATTGAGAGAAAATGTGAAAGAAAATATGAAAGATATGAAAGAGAATATGGAAAGAATGGAAAACAAAATACAAACTCAATCTAATCAAAATAAAGAAGAATTTTAAGAAATGCATAAAATATTAGAAACTAAAATAGGACAACAAAATGTGGAATTTTATGTGGCAATAACACAAGAAGTATCCACTATAAATAATAATGTAGAAAGGCAGGATGAGAAAATAAAAGACATGAAATTAGATATGAATAGTAAACAAGAAAGAGTTAAAAATGGAATAATTTAAAAAAGTAGAAGAAGAGATAAAATGATTAGAATTAAGGAGTAAAAACACAGAGAAAATAATAGGAAGTATGGAAAAAATGCAAGAGAGTTTCAAAGAAGGTACAGAAGGAATATGTTAACCATTAGAAACAAGTAGTGAGAAAAATGATGAAATTCAAGGGATAGTTATAAAAAAAATAGATGATAGCAATAATTCATTAGAAAAAGATGACAAACAGATAGAAAATATAAAAATTATTCTAGATCACAAAAATAAAGAACTTATAGATAATATGAATGTGAATAATAAAAATTTTCAGATGCAAAAGGGTGAAGTAAATAATAAAGTAACAAAAATGAAAATATATGACAGAAACATGGTGAAAATGAATTTTAAGTTGAAAAAAGTTGACAAAAATGATAAAATAATTATAATAAAAATAAATGACATGTACGTGGCTAACAAAAATCTTGAGTTGAATAAAGGGAACATTAATAAGAAAATAATTATAATAAAAATGACTGACTTGTACGTGGCTAACAAAACATTTGAAATGGAAAAAGGAAATATAAATGAAAAAATAATAGTAATGCAAATAAATGACATCTACAGGGCGAATAGCATTTTTGAAATGAAAGAAAGAAAAACAAATAATGAAATAATAATAGTAATGGAAGGTGAAATGTTAAATATAAAAATAGGAAAGAATGGAAATAAATATTACTTTCAAAAACAAGAAATAGTTGTAATTATTAAAATGAAAATAATTGAAAATGTTAACAGAAAATTTCAATTGAAAATTTTTGAAATAAAATATAGGCTTGCAGTTACAAAACAAGCAAGATTCCATAGAAGGAGAGACAAATAATAAAAAACAAAAATTAGGTAATAATAAATTGTAGGTTAACAAATTTGATAGGTAAGTTAGGAATTAAAAAATGAAAAAAGTTAAAAAAATAATTTGATATATAGGTAGGATTTAAGAAACATTTGAGTAGAATAAAATAAGATGAAGAACAAATGTTAAGAAAAAATATATCAATGAGGGAGAATATTGGAAGAAACAGAACAACGCATAAATATTTCAAGAAAGAAAACAATAATATTGAATAACAATAAAAATACTGAAAAACAGAAAAGTTGATAAAATTATTGGTACAAGTTAGTTAGATAAAGTAAAGTGAAAAACAATATAGATTATAAAGAAGGAAAAATATAGAAATGGATAATAAATAATGTGAATTTTGAAGAAAAATTAAGATAAAAATATTTTGTGTATAAAATGAATGTATGTGAGAAATGAAAGTGGAAATGATAATAATAATACTGAAGAAGTATCTTATAAGAAATATGATGATGATGATGATAAAGGTATATTGATAAATAAAATGAAGGTATATAAATAATTAAAATAAAGGTACATTAATGAATTATAAATGAATTTAATGAGTTAATGATGTATGAATAAAGAAAAAGCGAAAGAGTATGTACACAAAATGAAAGTAAATAATATGAGAGATTCAGATAAATAAAATATCCAATTCAATATGAATATAAAAAACAACTGATGGAAGAGATAGGAAAAATAATAAAACAGTATAATTGAAAAGAGTACCAGTAATTGTAAAATCGATAATCGAAAATAATATCAGTATAAAATATAAAATGAAAGTAAGATAATAATAAAAAATAAAATATCATATATGATAATATCTTGAAAAGTTTTCTCTTTTGATCTGTAGGGAAGTCTGAAGTCAAGTTTTTCTGGAACAAAATAACGTAGTACTAGTAGTTGTGAATAATAGTTGTCGTTGAAGAACTTGTTTTTCTTGTACTGGCGGGAAATCCAGCAAGGTAGTTTTCTGAAAGTAGAAAAATAGTATTAGTTAAGGTAGAGTTGATAAATATAAATAAAGAAATTGATATTCAAAATTTTCTAACTAGTAGAAAATTATTGAATATAAATTTAGGAATGTTGTTATGTTATGAAAAACCAGTTATATATTTTAAAAAGGAAAAACCCACAAAAGAATAATTATTTAATAGCTATTAGTTTCAAGAGAGTGTTTTTACATAATTTTTGAAATTATATTTCCTTTATAAGCCTCTGTATAATATGAATAGATAAAAATATCCAAATATTATAACACAATCAATTTCATACACTGTCATAATGATTACAACTCATAATTGTTCAAAAGACAACAAAAGGTCTAGATTTACAAAATAATCCTGAATAAAATGTGATCAACAAAATCATTGATTTGAAACATACAGTATATGAAATTGTAGCTGACTAAAAGTAGCCAATGGTAGAACAGCAAACTTCTTGATGACAATAGCCAATCAGGAAACAGTATGGTCACATGTAGGATTTGAAATTGTAAGAAAATAAGAACGAGAAAGTGTCAGAGAAATTATATATAGTTTATAAGAAAGTAAAAATAGTTGTATTTATAAGTTTTGACAAATAACCCCAAACAGTGAAAATGTGATAATATAGTGCGCGAATTCAAAAATTCAAATCGAAAGGAAGGAGGAAAAATGGTATCCAAGGGGACACCAAACAAAGCCTGAAGGAAATTGAATTTTATTTGAAAACGAATCCCCCCCCCCCTCCAGCAGATTTTGACGCTTTTCCGAGCTTCCAGGTTGCATTTTTATTGTGGTGGGTATATTCAATATCCTCTTTCCGTTCATGCGAAGTTTGAAGTACTTGCGTTGTGGTGTTGTTTTTGGTGTTTGGTTTTTGATGTGAATTGCCAGGAAAAATAACTGTAAAAAACCTGGTGAAGTGGGGGGGGGGAATAAGACTGTTAAATGTTTGAGTTTTGTTTGAATTTTGATGAGTTTTGTTTGTGGTGTATTTGTGTTTCATTTGAGTATATTTGTGTTTGATTTATTTGTGGCTGTTTGAGTCAGTTATTTGAGGTGATTTGAGAGTATTTTTTGAGTAGTTTCGTTTAGTCCATTTATGATAGTGTTATTCAAGTGATACCGTTGAATTATTTAAAATAATGCTCAAGCTCCCTGAAAATAGCTGTTTGTATTTTCTTACGTGTTTTTGCCTCCTGAACAACAATCCGGAAGGAAAACCTGGCCGTCTCATACTGTTTCCGAGATATACTGACTTTCTCCTTCTTCGAAAACTGTGCCAAAAAATGATGCACCTTTTTCGCGCACAAACATCACTCACAATGCCTTAGTCTTTTTACCAGCTTCAACTACAAACACCAAATTACTTATTTTCGGTACAACTTTGCCCAAAATATAGCCAGTTTTATCGAAAAAAATACTCCCGTCTTCAACAGTTACAAATAACCCAACATTTCACCTTCAACAGATGAAATTTAGTAAAAGTGAAAAGTTTACGTCAAGTTGAAGAAGTATTTTTTCGATAAAACCGGCTACATTGTGTACAAAGTTGTACCGGAAACGAGTGATTTGGTGTTTGTAGTTTGAACTGGTAAAAAGAAGGAGGCATTGTGAGTGATTTTTGGGCGCGAAAACGGTGCTTGAAAATGACCTCTTGAAGGAGACTGAATCGTAAGCATAATAACTGGAACCCATTATTTACATAGATAGTTACAAATATTATAAAAAATAATCAAATGGATGAAAAATAAATAGGTAATTAATTTACAGTTGAAAAACCTTCAATTACAAAAACATATAACCTCTCTATTGGTTACTGAATCATATTCACCATAATGTATTACATTTATCTTAATTACCAAATATAGCATTCATTTTGAATTCAATTTATAATTATTTTGAATGTCTAATATCAGAGTTCAAAAATACCGCTGCATAATAAGTGAACCTTGCGTACTGACCTGTCAATTAATTAATTTTTTTTTCGGAAATTTTTTTGATTTTGACAAGCAAGCCACCGTTTTAATGTTACTACATTATTATCCTTCATATTTGCTCCTGGAACGTCGTCTTCTGTAAAAAACATTTTTTTGATGTTTATTTTCAATATGAGTTAGGTAATGTTTGTCGCTCCCGGTCTACTAGCGCTGCTAGTGAGGAATTTTTCGTACTTGAGGCAAAAGGCCCATTTTTATTACCAAACTCGTTCGCCATCTTAACATTATGAATTTTGACAAAAAAATCATACTCTCCAACCTCAAAACCTCCACATACCAATTTTAAATAATAATAATAATAATAATAATAAATGGTCTTTATTCATCGAAGTTTCACATTGTTACAGAGGTATATTCAGGAATACGAATTTACTTTGATGAAAGGGCGAAGTTCAGCTCAAGCTGCTTTTCAACTTAACCCAAAGAAAGTAAAGAAACCAAGTACACTCACACAGTGAGCAGCAGGAAAAAATATAAATAAATAAATTCCATAATCGAAAGGTACATTGTACCTAAAAAAGTTTACCTATTTCTAAGCCTATAAATAGATAGATTCCAAAATCGGAAAATACATTGTACCTACAAAATCGTTTGCCTATTTCTATGCCTGAATCATGACATCATATTTCATGTTGTGATAAGGAGATTAGTTTTCAATCGTTTTTTAAAGTTCATTATCGTGTAGGATCTAATTTCCTCAGATAGCCGGTTATATTCTGTGCATGCCTTGTACGAAAATGACCTTTCAAATAGTGCCGTCTTATGTTTTGGGATAACAAGAGTTGATCTGTTTCGTGTGGATGAATCGTGTATGGAAGAGAAAGTTATCAGTTTATTGTGAAGATACTCTGGTTGCTGGAGTTTTACAACTTTGTGGACGAGAGTCAATAAATGTAGTAAGTAGGATTTTCGAAGCTTAACCAGCCTGTTTCTTTCATTTTATGAGATATGTGATCGAATTTTCGATTCCATATGAAAACGTAGACAACTATTTTGAATTTTATGCAAACGTGTGGAGTCAGATTGGAGAAGTGCAGGTCCATATATGGTGTCGCAGTAAAAGATTTTGGAAAAATTAGCGACTGCAAAAGTTGCAACTTGAGTTTAGTAGACATCAAGTCGATTCGGATATAATTGCCTTAGAACATTGTAGGAAGATTTAGTTAAGGAATTCACATGTTTGGTGAAACGAAGTTCGGAATCTAGCCAGAGTCCTAAATTTTGGTGTTGTTTGTAAATTCTAAATCTGTGTCGCCTATTTTGATTTCAAGCTGATTTGCGAGGGTTAGCCTCACTTTATTTGGTCCAAATAGCATCGCAGTCGACTTGCCGGCATTTAGTTTGAGGTTGTGAGCCGAGGAAATATCAAAGAGAGATTCAAGATCTTCATTGATTAATTTTTCAAAGGAGTCTAAAGAACTGATGTCGGAAGAAAGGTACAACTGCGTATCGTCGGCATAATGGTGGATAGTACAATATTTTACGAAGTTATAAAAATCAGATATATATAGAGAAAAAAGAAGTGGCCCTAAATGGAACCCTGGGGTACTCCTTGGGTTCAAGCAGTTCGTCCGACGCCTGGTCTTCCAAGATAACTCTATGGCTGCGATTGCTAAGGTAGTTTGAGATCAATGAAACTGCGTGTCGGGAGAATCCAAAGTAGTTTAGTTTTTACAGAGAGTATCGAAATCTAAGGTGTCGAACGCTTTGCTATAATCCAAGAGCGTAAGGCACGTTATTTTCCTGAGTCCGTGGCCTTGAAAATATCATCAGTGATTGCTAGCAAGGCGGTTGTTGTACTCGTGAAGACTGCGAAACCCTGACTGACACGAAGTTATGATGTTGTGTTTATAGACGTAGTCACTTAATTGTGCTTTGAGGTTTAATTCGAATGCCTTAGAAAGAGTGGGGAGGATACTTATTGGTCGGAGATCCGAGAGAGTTCTCGGCTGATCACATTTAGGGAGGGGAATAACTATAGCATTTTTCCAGGCTGCTGGATATTGAGCAGATGATATTATTTTGTTGAAGATGAAAGTTAAATGGTTGATCAGCTGATTTTCGATCAAGAGAAGCATTTTTAGTGATATATTGTCACTTCCAACCGCGTTGCTCTTTATCATATGAATGGATTTTCTAACAGATTCTTCGTCAATCGGAACATAATCACTAATCTCGTCCGCCGTCTTAGAGCCGCCACTTTGTTTTTTCTGTAACGAAGTTACGGGCCCTCAAAGTTACAGAATGAAAAATATTTTCTTTGATAACTATCAAAGTGAATATTCAAAATCATCTTAATTTTGGTGATTGACTGAACAAATGAACTCCTTCGATGAGTTTTCATGCAGGAGTCAGTTGTTTTGCTTCAAAGTCAGGAACGGACTACGCCCGATGGTCCACACCCCAAAACTTTCAAATGACAGATAATTTTTCAATAGTTTTCAATAAAATATGGTTACGTAGACAATTTCCTGAATGAAAGTACTCGTGTGGAAAGTCGATCGGAGCAACGATTTTTAAGAAAAATGAAGTTTTACTCGACGACGTCAAACCCGATCGTCCACCATTATTTGAAATGAAAAATGTTCACAGTAGAAATACTAATGCTAACGTTAATTCAACAACATTTATAACAGGGATAATACGAAATATGCTGAAATAAGGTCCTAAACCAAAAAGTACAGTACCTAGTTGAAAATTTCCTTCACAATGTAGATATTCTTTCAAATGAAATATCAAGTTATGTTGATTCGTGGTGTTTTTGAACTTACAAGCTACTCCAGTATGAAATATCGAATTCGGTCCATATTTTGTATGTACGCGTGGAATAAGCACGTTTCGTTTTGTGTTATCTGAATCTCATGAAACTCAACATTTGGAAGTTGCAAATTCGTATTCACAGCTTGAATGTTGAGGATTTTCACTGATGAGTATAATTTCATGGGAGACAATATTTAACCCGAAGATAAATTTAGCTGAAAAAACGCACATCGGAAGACATAACTGATAAAAAGCAAACGAATAAACTACAAAAACGGCTGCACATGAATAGGTGAAAAATATCCGGTATGGACGAGCATTTGGTAGTGCTGCAGAAGCATGTCGTCTGTATGGCGAGCATTTTCCCAATCGAATGTTACGGGCAAGAGAAACGTTCGAGCGTGTCGATCGCAGTTCGAGGAAGAGAGGTATGTCTGATGGATATTTAATTGGAGCCTGTTGTTTTATTTCGATATTATTGTAGGTTCAGTTCTGCCAAAACGAGGTGGTGAGGGCGCTCCTAGGGCTGTGCGTACCGTTCTATTGGGGGAAGTTATTTTGGAAGCTGTCGCTGATGATCCTTCAATGAGCATCAGAAACCTATCAGAACAGTTCCATACATCCAAGTCCACTATTCATAGAATAATTACGGAACAACTGCTCCACCCATATCACATCCAGGAGGTATATGCCATGACACCTGAAGATTTTCCAGCACGACTGGAATATGCCAATTGGTTCCTAGATAAGCAAAGAGAGGATATGACTTTTATTACTAGAGTTTTATTCACTGATGAAGCAGATTTTCCCCAATAGATGGATTGGTAGAGGTGGGCCATATTCATGGCCACCGCGGTCTCTGGATTTGAATCCATTGGGTTTATTTCTGTGGGGGCATCTGGAAAGCCTCCTTCACTACACCTATTCACACCAGAGATGCCTTGTTGAATAGAATTACATTACATTGTGAAGCCATACGAAACGACCCTGGCATGCTATTTCAAGTGCAATGAGGGTGTTTGCGCCGACTAAGAAAATGTATTGAGAGAGACGGGGGTCATATCGAGCAGTTTTTGTAGCGAATTTTCCTTTTTTTGCTCTTGAGGCTTGCGATTGATTATTTACACCATGAGTTTTTTAAAGTAAACGTGTTTGCATGATAAACATTCGTTATGAACATTGTACCTATCATTTCTATTTCAATTACAAATTAATCTTTTCGAATAATGTTAGACATCTTAGGTTGGATGTCGTCGAACAAAAATGCATTTTTATCAAAAATCGTTGCTCCGATCGATTTTCCACACGAGTACTTTTATTCAGGAAATGGTCCAGGTAACCTTGTTTTGTTAAAACATATCGACAAATCCCAGTCATTTCAAAGCTTTGGGGTGTGGACCATCGGGGGTGGTCCGTTCCTGACTTTGTAGCAAAACAACTGACTCCGGCATGAAAGCTCATCGAAGGAATTCATTCGTTTAGTGAATCACCATAATTTGGATGATTTTGAATAGTCACTTTGAAAGTTATCAAAGAAAAACATTCATCATTTTGTTACTTTGAGGGCCCGTAACTCGGTAACGAAGGCTTTTAGGAACAAAAGTTATATGGAGTGTTGGTGATATTTTGACCCCATCTATACATTCCCGAAAGGAAAAGAGAAAGTCCAGGGATATATATATATATATATATATATATATATATATATATATATATATATATATATATATATATATATATATATATATTTCGGATATTCTTGGGGTTTCTGGTTCGTGGGAATGAGAAAAATTCAGTGATTCATAATAGAATTTTTAATGAATTTTTAATACGTTTCGTTTCGGGCTCCAAAACTTCTTCAGTTACATTTGTTTTTTCTGAAAAGTGGGGGTTATGGTTATGGCATGGTGTACATTATATTTTTGTTTACTCTTTCTTACCTAAAACACAAATCATGAATGTTCTTCATGTTGATATGCGATTGCTGCTAGTTTTTTTGGGGTATTTCCTTTTTTAAATTTTTTTTTGTGTTTTTTTTACTTTTTGTGGCCAATTGGGCGGGTATAGTTGGTTGAGCCCTCATTGCTTCCTCTTTAATTTGACATTATTTGTTCTAGTAGCAAACATGTTGATTCACACTTATTTTCACTTTATATAAATAAATGATGCTTATTGTTCTGTGAACCATATTACTTGGCAGATCGCAGCGCAAAACTAACATTGCGCTGCCAAGTAATATGGTTCACAGAACAATAAGCATCATTTATTTTTATAAAGTGAAAATAAGTGTAAATCAACATGTTTGCTACTAGAACAAATAATGTCAAATTAAAGAGGAAGCAATGAGTGCTCAACCAACTATAACCGCCCAATTGGCCACAAAAAGTAAAAAAACCACAAAAAAAAATTAAAAAAAGGAAATACCTCAAAAAAAATAGCAGCAATCGCATATCAACATGAAGAACGTTCATGATTCGTGTTTTGTGTAAGAAAGAGTAAACAAAAATATAATGTACACCATGCCATAACCATAATCCCCCCTTTTCAGAAAAAACAAATGTAACTGAAGAAGTCTTGGAGCCCCGAAATGGAACGTATTGAAAATTCATTGAGAATTCAATCATGAATCACTGCATTTTTCTTATTCCCACGAACCAGAAACCCCAAGAAAATCCGCGGAAGAATATTAAACGTAATGGTTCAAGAACCCACACAATCCAAATATATATATATATATATATATATATATATATATATATATATATATATATATATATATATAATATATTTATATATATATATATATATATATCAGGAGGATTCAAAAATTAACAAACAAACTTAATATTATTAATATATAAATAACAAAATATAATAAATATATATATATATATATATATATATATATATATATATATAATCAGCTCAGAAGTCTAAACATAAATTTTTCAAGCTGCGCACGGTACAAAGAAATGCAGTTCGAATCCAAAAAGTAGAATTACTGCTTCCAAGAAAACGCCATATGTGCGCTTAAAATAATTAACTAACAATAGTAAAATTGCAATATTCAATCCAAATCCATTATGAAAGCTTCATATCCTTTTTCCATTCCGATGTTTTTTTTTGTCAGAGATCTTCGAAGCCTCTTCAGAACATGAGGAATGTCTGAAAAATATGAAATCATGATGGTTATTTCCTATGTCATGAAAAAAATTATATTTGATTGAGTTCACGAACAAAATTATAAATCTGAAACATAGAATAAATGGAATGTAATTTATCATATATGCATGCATTGTTAATGAGTTGTGGAGATTGTAAATGGTTAAAAACTCGATAACACTCACTTCAGGATTAGCTTTATGGATGCATTTTTCCAACGCCCACGTTTTCTCATGGGGTTCATTCTCTGAAAAGAAAAAAAATCGTGAGTTTTTCGGCTATATATATATATATATTCTTTTTCTCTTGATCACATATATATATAAATATATATATATATATATATATATATATATATATATATATATATATATATATATATATATATATATATATATATTTTCTTCAATTTCTCGGATAAAAGGGCTGATTCAGCCAATTCATATAATTTCTTTCAACGACGTTTCGACATGGTATTTGTCATCATTAGGTTTAAACACTGAAATTGAAATATGGAGTTTGAGACATATTCAACTTAACACAATATTAAAATGTATTCACCAAAATAATTCTTTAAAAACATAACATTAACACAATATAAAAATATCTGTAATATATATGAATATATATGAGTATTTCATATGTGGTTTCGTGGAAAAGAGAGATTCAACCCCACAGAAAAACTTCAAGCAAAAGTTTATAAATCAATAAATAATTGGTTCTCGTGAAAACTTATAGATCAGGTTACAAAAAACAAACTCAATATACACAACGCCCAACCTCCAACAATATACAGTTTGCTCAAATTAAACAAAACTGGAATTCCCCTTCGCCGTATTGTCAGCAATATTCAATCTGCCACTCACAATTTATCAGAATTCCTCCCAGAAATTCGCTCACCCAAAATTCAGAAAAAGTAATATAGAAATAATCAAGAATATTTTGAAAGAAAATAATTACCCCCGCCACGTTGCAGAAAAAACAATAAAAAAACGAATACATGCGATCTACAATAAAAATTATAATGAAGAAAAGAAAACAACAACATACATACCTTCACCATTCATAGACAAACCATCAAATAAAATTAATAAAACAATGGAAAAACACATATTAACTATATACCACCGACTGCAGAATACGAATAAAACCATTTATTTATTAAAACCAGAAAAACCAAAAAACGAACAAACTCATACAGTATATACAAAGACTGTCAAAGTTACTCCATAGGTCAAATAAAACAATATTTACAGAAACGAGTACAAGCTCACAAGTACTCAGAAACCAACATTACAGCCTTATCCACATACGGAAAAGAAAATCAACATGAGTTGACTCTATCAACGTTGAAATTTTGACCAAAGAAAGGAATCCAAGAGTGGGAGCACTCTTCGAAATGATACATATTGAAAAAGACCCCAAAAGCATTAACAATAGAAATGATATCAAAAACCTAAGCCAGATTTATAACAATCTTTTTTGACTTTGTTTATAGTAATAATAATGAAAACTGATCTCTACATGTTGCCAGAAAAAAATATACAGTCCGGCTCATATACTAGAACTCAATATAAACAATCCGGTGTACTCACGAAGAGGGTGAAAATGCATGAAAGATAAACAAACCATTCCCGATAACTTCGACTTAGAAATCACACACCTACAATAACGTTCCTACGATGCGAACGCAGAAATTCAAATAAAATATTTTGTAAGTGAATACTCATATGTTTTACAGATATTTTTATATTGTGTTAAATAACGTGCTATTTTTAGAACCATATATCTATAAAGAAATATTTTAGTGCATACATTTCAATATTGTGTTAAGTTGAATATGTCTCGAACTCCATATTTTAATTTTAGTGTTTTAACCTGATGATGACAAATACCATGTCGAACCGTCGTTGAAAGAAATTATATGAATAGGATGAATCAGACCTTTATTCCGAGAAATTGAAGAGAATATATATATATATTCTCTTCAATTTCTCGGAATAAAGGTCGGAATATATATATATATATATATATATATATATATATATATATATATATATATATATATATATATATATATATATATATATCACAAATTGATAATTGGGGTACGCAGCAAAAGAAAAACTGTACTCTTTAAAGTTTGTCCAAGCTTTCGGAATGTTTTATTTCCATCTTCAGGGATACTACAATGAAGAATTGAACAAATTAGTGTGTCATTCGAACCTTAAGGTACTAATAACTTACATCTTTGTTGAGATTAGTTTCTATGTTGTTTATGAATGTTCTTCATGTAAACTACGGTGGAATATAAGTTCTGAATTTGAAGTTGGCAACACATGTTTTAAATCGTCAACTAATTATACACATTAAAATTCATTGGAACGTTACTAATTAAAATATTAAAAATATAAAGTCTGAAGCATGTGTGTCTTGGAAAAGTACAATAGGTTATAAATTGTGGGAAAATTATTTATTCACTTGTCATATGCTTTGACAGTCACTGGTACCAACTGAGGGTAGTACCAACTGATATGAAATGGTTTGCCATTATTGGCCAAAGTATTTTAGTAATTTTCTTGTTAGAACCAACTGAAGGTTGGGCCAACTTGAAAATATATTAATAACTAGTAATGAGCTCAGATTGATTTGAGGAAAATTCTGTATTTTCCATTGCTAATAAGAAGGAATAAATTTCACTTGGGTGGTTGACATCTGTTTTTTTGTTCATATGCTTTTTTTCCTGTGATATGAAAGCCATTTCCAGAAAAGTTCTTTCGGCAGTGTGCCGTTCATTATAATATTTTAACTTCATCATAGTTCATATGATGGTCGAGTTTGTTCACGTGATCTGCCAGAGCACATCTTTCTGGATGGTGCCTGCAATCACTTTTATGGGATACTAATCTCTGTTTTGATAATCTTGCAGTTTGACCAATATACACTTTGTCACAACCCTGGCAAGGTATACTATATATAACATTCCTGCTGTCTAACATTGGAACTTTGTCTTTCACTTTGGAATGAATAGACTTAATTGTAAGGACTGTTTTGTTTGCTATTTTGATATCATCTATGGACTTGAAAAGTCTAGCAAGTTTGGGTGAAATATCTCTCAGGTACGGTAGAGAAGTAAAAATACTGGGGACAATACTGATAGTAGTCACTGTGTTATTATTCGATATATTGAGATTCATATGAATATGTTGTGGCTCAGTAATAGGTGATGTGTTGAATAATATACTTTTTTGAACTTGGAGGATATGAATTGTCTAAAAAGAGATTTAAAAGGAATTTAAGATTTTCATTGTGGAAACTTACATCTGAAATTTTCAGCACCCTGTTCTTCATCTGCTTTACCAGATATACTTTTACCGAATGTTTGTGATGGGACAGATTATTTGAATATCTTCCAGAACTTCAATCTTTCCGATACCAATCTATCAGTATTTTGTTCTCATTGGAACGTACGAATCTGGTGTCCAGAAATGGTACGGATTGTTCTACGTTTTCGGTTTCTATAGTAAATGGGATATGTGGGTCATAGTTATTGAAGGTGAAGAGAATCTCATCTGTACTATCCTTTGGCATTGCCAAAATAATGTCATCGACATATTTTTTTATGAAAAAAGGTTTGAAAGATAAAACTGGTAGTACAGTGTCCAGCAGGTCATTCATTACGTAGGCCGCAAGAATAGGTGAAATTGAAGCTCCCATTGAAGTACCAAAGGTTTGTCTATATATTTTATCATTAAAAGAAAAATATATGTATTATCAAAAAGAAAAATAAGCAGTTTCATAAATGTTTCTTCGTTAATATCGCAATAATTACTAATACTTTCCCAATTTTTATATACTGCTCTCTGGCAAGTTTCAAGATAGACATTACTGAAAAGGGATACCACATCCAGACTGGCTAGTACATGGTTATCTGGTAATATTACATTGTTGAATTGATCAGTTACTTCGGAGGAGTCTTTCATATAGTACACATTGTCAAAATGAGGGAATATCAGTTAAAAAAGGAGCGATAGGTTCTGTAGGAGAACCAATTGATGATACTATCGGTCTGACTGATAAGGTTGATTTATGTACTTCAGAAAGAGAGTAAAATTTTGGAGAAATTCCACGATAGTTGGTGAGCTTTTTTTTGGTCACAATGTTGACTACTATACTCCTTCGAAGTAACTAATCAATTCAACAATGTAATATTACCAGATAACCATGTACTAGCCAGTCTAGATGTGGTATCTCGCTTCAGTTATGCCTATCTTGAAACTTGCCAGAGAGCAGTACATAAAAATTGGGATAGTATTAGTAATCATTGCGATATTAACGAAGAAACATTTATGAAACTGCTCACGTTTCTTTTTGATAATACATATTTTTCTTTTAATGATAAGATATATAGACAAACCTTTGGTACTCCAATGGGAGCATCAATTTCACCTATCCTTGCGGCCTACCTAATGGATGACCTGTTGACACTGCTACCAGTTTTATCTTTCAAACCTTTTTCCATACAAAAATATGTCGATGACATTATTTTGGCAATGCCAAAGGATAGTACAGATGACATTCTCTTCACCTTCAATAACTATGACCCACATATCCAGTTTACTATAGAAACCGAAAACGTCGAACAATCCGTACCATTTCTGGACACCAGATTCGTACGTTCCAATGAGAACAAAATACTGATAGATTGGTATCGGAAAGATTGCAGTTCTGGAAGATATTTAAATTATCAGTCCTATCACAAACATTCGGTAAAAGTACATCTGGTGAAGCAGATGAAGAACAGGGTGCTGAGAATTTCAGATGTAAGTTTCCACAATAAAAATCTTAAAATCCTCTTAAATCTCTTTTTAGACAATTCTTATCCTCCAAGTTTAATAAAAAGTATATTGTTCAACAGATCACCTATTACTGAGCCACAACATAGTCATATAAATCTTAATATATCGAATAATAACTCAGTGACTACTATCGGTATTGTCCCCAGTATTTTTACCTCTTTACCGTACCTAAGAGATATTTCACCCAAACTTGCTAGACTTTTCAAAACCATAGATAATATCAAAATAGCAAACAAAACAGTCCTTACAATTGAATCTATTTATTCCAAAGTGAAAGACAAAGTTCCAATGTTAGACAGCAGGAATGTTATATATAGTATACCTTGCCAGGGTTGTGACAAAATGTATATTGGTCAAACTGCAAGATTATTAAAACAGAGATTAATATCTCATAAAAGTGATTGCAGGCATCATCCAGAAAGATCACGTGAACAAATTCGACCATCACATGAACTATGATGAAGTTAAAATATTAACTAATGAACGACACACTGCTAAGAGAACTTTTCTGGAAATGGCTCTCACATCACAGGAAAAAAATCATATGAACAACAAAACGGATGTCAACCACCTAAGTGAAATTTATTCCTTCTCATTAGCAATGGAAAATAAGAATTTTCCTCAAATCAATCTGAGCTCATTACTAGTTATTAATATATCTTCAAGTTGGCCCAACCTTCAGTTGGTACTAACAAGAAAATTACTGAAATTATCTGGCCAATAATGGCAGACCATTTCATATCAGTTGGTACTACCCTCAGTTGGTACCAGTGACTGTCAAAGCATATGACAAGTGAATAAATAATTTTTCCACAATTTATAACCTATTGTACTTTTTCAAGACACACATGCTTCAGACTTCATATTTTCAATATTTTAATTAGTAGCGTTTCAATGAATTTCAATGTGTATAATTAGTTGACGATTTAAAACAACTTCAAATTCAGAACTTATATTTCACCGTACTTTTCATGAAGAACATCCATAAACAACATAGAAACTAATCTCAACAAAGATGTGAGTTATAAGTACCTTAAGGTTCGAATGACACACTAATTTTTTCAATTCTTCATTGTAGTATCCCTGAAGATGGAAATAAAACATTCCGAAAGCTTGGACAAACTTTAAAGAGTACACTTTTTCTTTTGCTGCATACCCCAATAATCAATTTGTTAACCTAACTAGTCAGCAACGACTATCTTTCACTATATATATATATATATATATATATATATATATATATATATATATATATATATATATATATATATATATATATATATATATATATATATATATATGGTAGAATCATCATTCACAAATAAAATTGAGTATCGGTTAAAAACAGAGGAACCGAATCTCAAAATTTCCTACGTACCAACGACGTAACACATAATTTATTTTAATGATATACAATCATGAACGATTGACGAGAGTTCCTCTTCCATAACAACAAGGAGTGCCATTGAAATTGGGGACAACCACAACACAACTGACAGTTGTTCCTCATTATCAACATTAAATGAAATAATGGAATCAATGATAACCACTTTCTTTGGAAAAACAATTTTCCGGGATAACAATGATGCTAATGATGACAACGTCTGATAGAAGTTGGTACAACACATATCTTCATCCTCCAAGTGCCTTTATCTATGATCAAAATATTGATGAACTGATAAATATTGAATCAACTGTATCTCATAAAATATGTGTCTCATTACTCTTTGGAAATTTGTGTGGATGAAAACAATACAATATAATTGTAGTGCATACTTAAGCAGATTTCGAGATGATGATGTAAATATACCAAAGTATACGCACCGAGAAATGACGGTGCAATTGCACGTATTGATCTGAAAATAAAGAAGTTATGACAACATTTTCCCGAGGGGGGTTTCTTTCATCATCGTGGGGGAGACCAACAATTTGGGCTGTAATTTGTACGTATTCATAGTGAGATCTGAATGTTCTAGAGAAGTTATGACATAATTTCATCAAGTGCTTTCCAATCATCTTGGGGGAGAACAAAAATGTGGTTACCCAATCAAGAAAACAGTACCCAGTTTTATTGATTCAAACCAATATCATAATTTCGAACAATTTCACTCTGATTGGCACAAGAGCGTTCTATCGGAAAAAAAACCGGATTCATTATCTTGAAGTGAATGCAATGCATTCTGAGTTGAGAAAATATAATATACATTCTGCACATCGAAGCGAATGGAGCTTCTGTTGGAAAATTTTTATTAGGATATGAAGCTTTACCTGATTTATTGGCTTCTATTGTACAGTTTATGAAGATCTGGAAACCGTTCACCATTTTCACCGGAACCAAGTCTTTTAACAATTCCTTTCTCAAAGTCAGGCGCTTGTTCTTGACGGTCATCTGGAGAAAAATACAGATATCTTAGCTTTATGCGTTTTGGTACTACTTTGGATTCAGCAATATATGATAATAATAGTTTATTCACGAGCAGATATTTATAGAAATAGTACATACACATATAGTGAATAAACTTAGGAAAATCCACTGAAGGTGGAGCCTTTGTGTGGAGATTATCACATGAGGAGAACAGTATAGGGATAAAATGAAAAAAGAAAAAAATAGAAAAAAATATTATAATAATGAATAGGAAAGCATTGAGAAGTATCAATATTCATAATAGGAATAGTTTGAAGATCATCACATGAGAAGAACAGTATAGTTATTGAATGAAAAAAACAGAAAAAAGTATCATAATAATAAATAGGAAAACATTGAGAAGAACCAATATTCATAATGGGAATGGTTTCTACAGAAATATTATGCGAACAGTAGATAGATTTGTTTGAAAATATGTGGACTGAAGGTATCCTGGATTTCGACAGTAAAGAATTTGAACATTTTGGGTTCCAGAAAAAAAATATTTGGCCTTTCTAGTGCTATACTGGTGGTTTGGGATCATCAGATCAGATTTGAACTGTTTTCTGATGTTGCCTTGGGGAAAAAATTATTGTCGTGTATCCAATAAACCAATTTCACTGAATAATTGAACTGAAGTGTAGGTAAAATCTCGTTTGGAAAAAATTTTCAGTAAACACTTCATCAGTTCTTCTAAATAGCTATTGCCCAGTTTTCCATAAGATGAGTGTGACTCGATGTAAAATCCAGTATATATATATATATATATATATATATATGTATATTATTCGAGAATTAGCGCATCAACCACTAGAGTTATTAGCGCAACAATACATTACATCATTACATTCAGATTGAGTGAAACATATTAATATCATAATGACATGAAATCAATAACGTCAAAGTTTCATGTAGATTTTCCGAAATTTAGTATTTGTTTCTTGCTTCTTGAAATTTGGGACATATTTCCCGGATATGTTCCACACTTCACATATTGTTCGTTCAGACCGTGACAATAGATAGTCGTGGAAAAATTTCGTGTGGCCCATACGTAGACGGCAGAGATTTGTTTGATATTTTCCGCATTTTGGAAGGTGTGTCCAGGGTTTTACGTATGGTTTTATTTGTGTCAGTTTTGAACTTGACTGCTGCCAGTCTCTTTGCAATTATTCAATCACTTTACTTTTGACGAATGATTTCATTTCTGAATTGGTTGTTCTGGATATTATCTTCGATTGATGGTCGTTTTTGCTTCTTTGGCTGCAATGTCTGCTCTCTCATCACCAGTAATCCCAATATGAGAGAAAGCCCACATGATAATTTTTTCCAGAGTTCTTGGATACAATATTGTTAATTTTTCATAATAAGTAAGATTGGGTTATCTGTGTATAGTTGTTGCATACCATTACGTGCGCTCAAATAGTCTGATATGATTAGAAATTTTTCATCGGTGTGATTCTTCACGGAATGCAATGCTTGTGATATAGCAAAAAGTTTAACGGTGTACTTGATGCTTGGGTTAGTTTGGATTTCAATATTCCATCAGGTGTCACTATAGCTGAGCCAACTCCCTGTTCTGTCGGTATACAGTGCTACATAGTTTCGATACTCAGTCAATTCGTGGTGGAAGCGGTTTGATAAAATTTGGGGAAGCGTTTCTTTTCTGTTCGAAGGGGATATGGTGAGGTGACATGTAGGGATATTGATCAGCCAAGGAGGATAGATGGTGATATAATTCGAGGATACTGGAGGAAAGGTGAGTTCTAGACTTTGTGAGTGCTTTTTGATTCTCTCGAAGGGAGGAGGGGCTGTTCTCGGGTGTCTTGTGAAATATTGTTTGAAATGACTCGAAAAAACGTTATCATAGTTTGTATGCGTCGGCTTGGTAGTAGTAGAAGAAGCTAATGAGAGACTTGGATGTTGTCGGCACTATCTCAAAGGGGGCTCGCTTGCTTCGCAGCAAAGGCTCTCTGTTGGGCTAGTGCGGTGAGGACCTAATGCTAATTGGAATGCTGAATCGTGGATGACGTCAAGTTTGCGTAATGTAGATTGACTAGCAGGGGAGTATGCTATTGATCCGTGATCGATTTTGGATCTAACGAGGGACCTGTAGACTCGAGTGTGAGTTGTAGTGTCGGCGCCGAACATTGTATTAGATAGCATTTTCATAGATTCAGTCCTCCCTGATAATATTATTCTATGCGTTGTTTCCAACTGAGTTTCTCATCAAAAATAACTCCTGGAAATTTTATCTCTTCGTCATTCCAAATTTTTGCCGTAGAGTCGTAACGTTGGCCGATCTCTGACATGAGTTTTTTCGTTCAGTTCACCGTTGGCTCTGAATCGTAACAGAATTTTCAAAATATTGTATATTCAAACCGTGTCATACACTTTTCTGAGGTCGAGAAATATAACCATGCATTTTTGTTTGTTCGAGAATGCTTCGTGTATTTCTATAATATTGTCAAGGGTTTTCTGGAACCGTTCGTCGTTTGCCGAAAGAGATTGTTTGTTTCCAAGTACCACACAAGCCATCTGTTAACTATTATTCCCATCAGTTTGCATAGGTTATTAGTTGAAGATATTGGTCTGTATGACTCTGGGTTATTTTTGGGTTTATTTGCTTTCAGAATAGGTATCATTATAGCTTCCTGCCACTGACGGGGTGATTTTTGTTTCGTCCATATGTCATTCATGAGTTCGAGAAGATATATTTTGGCTATGTTGGACAGATTCTGTATGAAGATGACGGGTATGTTGTCGAGGCCGGAAGAAGTATTTCTCAAATTAGACAGTGCCTCTTCAAATTCAATTTCCGATATTTTTGTATTTATGAGTGACGTTTTATTTTCATCTATAATTTTGGGAAAATATTGTTCTTTCCTTAGTATGAAATCGGGATCGTAATTTTTTTGTGCTAGAATGTTTGTTTAAGTTATCGGCTGAATATATCTTTATTGTTTGTAATTATATTTCCTTTATGTGTGAGTGAATTGATGCCAACGTATGATTGTTTGCCAAAGATCTTGTTATCTTCTTTCCATATTTCAGTCATTGGTGGTGTTTATTTCTGATACATACTCTCCAAGAATCTCTTTCACTTTTTCTGGTGATATGTCTTGCTTTTTCTCTGAGGTATTTGGATATAATGAAATTTTCTCAAGTTTTTTGTCGTTTAAATTCGTTGAAACTATTTTATCGCATCATGGCATTCGTTATTCCACCAAGACACGGGGTATATAATGAAGGAAATTTGTCTGTTATTTTGACTTTATCTTTATTGCCTGCCTTAGAATTCGTTTCAATAACTGTTTTTTTGGAGATGCTGGGATAGTATTTCTGTACAATGCATTCATTGAATATGAAGGTCTTCTGTTCTTTCATCATAGGTGCTGAAAAAATTATTGTCTCTGTATATCATCCATTCCGGGTGAGTATTTGTTTTTGAGTGATGAAATAAAACTACCAACTCCATAGGAGTTTGTTGCCCTGTTAAATATGGAGGAGGAAACATTATTTTTTACGAAAGTAGTGTATCTCCAATCCTCACCAATTTCTTCGTCGAGCTCTCAACCAATTTTAGGGTTATGTTAATCGAACATTAAAAAATCAATACTCTATTGAAAAATAGAGTATTGATTTGTTACTTTCTTTCCATCGTATTTCATTTCAACAAAAAATTTTCTATTTTCTAAGTAGTTGCTGGTACATATTCTCATGTGTTCTTATGGGTTTGATGAGTGATAAATATTTTACATTTTCTCAGATTAGTTTTATAAGTTGTTGCCGCAGCTTCTGCATTTTATGTTTTAATTGCTATTTTGTTGATCATGATTGATTTTGAAGTAAATACAGATTTTGTTCAATTATTATTTTGACATTTATTCACGTAGGTGATTTGTAAAGTTACTGTGAAATGATCGTCTGCATCAGTTTGTATTACGATGGGCAAAAGGAGTTCAAGATCTGTAGGGGTTCACACGAATATATGAACTAGCTACTGTTTTTTCTTACACGAATATAATTATTGATCGGGGATATAAATCCGAACTATTGCATGGTCGCTGAATGTTCTGTGCTCATTATATCGTTATCTTCGATGTTAATATTGATATCACCTGAAAGTAGTGTTTAATTTGGGCTCTTTTCCAAGTTTCCCAGTATATTTCTTACATTTTCTGGAAACATCTCCTCACAGTTGGCAGGAGATCTATATCCGGCTTGTATCTGAATAGTTCTATTGAAATGTTTTATCTTCATCAAAATAAATTCCAGATTATTTGGACGATCTGTCTCATGAAAAAATTTCTGATTTGTCATTATTATACAGTTGAGAAATAATTTGATCACATTTCTGGGACGATTTGTGCTCTTTTTCTAAAATCCAAGTTCATAGATAATTTCAATTTGAATTTGCTTTCAATTGTTTTTTTTTCAACGCGTTTGCAGGTTTCAAACATGTTACTACATTGATTGATTTCTGTTTGCAATCATGATTATTGAAATATTTCGTACTTTCAATTTTTTTACAGGAAAAATTTAACACCAAAATTTCCATTCATCCAGTGTCCTCGACCTATGATGCCCTGGCTAATGATGATGGAAGCAGTAACATCCACTGACAAACTATCGCACTGGGGTTTCTCTATTTCAAAACAGATTCAGAGTAGTTTTGTTATATACAAACTTGACTATCGAGAACCCACAGTTAATTCATATAAACCAAGAAAACTTCTAGATATCCATTCTTTATACAAAATGAGAATGCGCACCTTCATTTATTTCGTCAAGAATAATATAAAGCATTCTTATTTGGTATTCAACTAACAGTCAAGAACACAGTTACCCAACGAGATTTTCCAATAATCTAGCAATTACTAAAATAAAGACAAGTGTTGGACAAAAATCAATTTATTACAATGATCTACCAGACCATTTGGAAACATATGGCAAATTACGATTCAAAATCCATTTGAAGAAATACTTTTTTCATTAACAATTATCAATATTTTCTGATTCTGTCATTTAAATCATCCTTCTTACTCCCTGGAGTATAAAGTGTCCAACTTTCTTGTTGTTCAGTATTCATATTTCACGTACTTGGGGATAATCATAGGGTTGTTTTTACACACTTGTTTGACATTTAATTTCAATTGACATTCAATCACAACGCGTCAAAATTACGTAGAAGGTATGACGAGCACCAAAGAATTACCTTTTACACCACCAGAAATTATTGTTCTCATTTTATTATTTATGGATCGTGGAATGAAAACTTTCTCACGAAAAATCAAACCAACAAAAAAATAAACTGAAAAATAAAAAATTACCCATGTAAGTAACTGATTTTGAGTCGGCGCCAAACAAACTAGCAATTGAATTAGGTAAAGCGTAAATGATGGCAGCGAGATGCGTGGTGGCGTTTTGATATTTTTTCTTCTTTTCTTTTTTCGTCGGTTTAATTTTTTGTTGAAAAGCGTTCATTTCCTAACTATTTGTGACAAAAGTCTACTGATAACTACCTACTCAATCAACAATTAAGGTATCCATTATGTTGTGGTGTTATCGGAACTACATATGTGTGCCAAATCTCAAGAGAATCGGTTCACACGTGGAAAATCAATCATCTACCCTTGAAGGTGGATGATTCTTCTTCAAATTCAAATATGACCAACTTCGAGGTATACCCTATACAATTAAAAATAATGTAGCAATCTGTCATTGTCAACTACATATGTGTGCCAATGTTCACAAGTGAAAAATCAATCATCCCCTATTTTTCTACCCATAGGGGTGGATAATTTTCTCCCAAATTCAAACAAGATCAACTATGAGATATACACTATCTAATAAAGAAAGAATTATCCAAATCGGACAACCCAGTACAAAGTTATGCCTGATAGAATCGGTTGACGGGTAAAAACTCAGATGGTGAACGTTCAATATCCTCCATTTTGCTTTCCTTAGGAGGGGCACTTGTTTTCAATTCCAAATGGGACCAACGTCGAAGTACACCCTATCCAATGAAGGAAGAATCATCGGAAGCGGACTACTCTGTGAAAAGTTATGAGTCGGTTGAAAAATAGTATAAACAATGATCATGTGATGACTATTAATACACTCGCACACAGTTCAGGATACTCGCCTTTGGCTAGTGCTCATGTATTGATAGCTATCATTACATGGATCACTGCCAAATATTCTATTAATTTCCTTTCTTTTTCTTTCAAGGCGTATGTCGTCAATTCATCCCTCACTTACTGTACCTTTCGTCAGATATAATTCAGGTTGTGATACATTATAATATATACTCACCACATCTGAAACCAACCAGAGGCATAGGATGTACCGCTGAAACATAATTATATTTGTTAATGTTTTTCGGTCATGAATGAAAAGGATGACCTAAAATGAGACGAAATGATCATGATTATATTAGTGAACCATTATAGATGACAGATATTACATATCCTCAATTGAAATATATTTTTTCCATTTGTCAACATATTGGATTTTTTATTATGGAAATTTCACGGAGTATTTCCCATTCCACATGATTTTGCAACCGTGAAAATATTTGGCCGTAAATGATAATTTCTGTTTATTTTGAATACACCTACATAGATATATTCTAAGTGAAATATTAAAACTATCTGAATTATGGAAATAGCAGTGTGAATAATTTGAAGACAATTTACAATGGAAGGTGTTGGACCCAGAATCGACATTTGATTGGCTGGAAGACATTATAATACGACGAACAATATATGAAGAGAAACTTGACAGGATGATTACTGTGGCGGATTTCTGGGATTTTCGAAAATCTTGTCATGGAGTTGTCGTCCAACTACTCCATTATTATTCGAAATCATATTATCATATCGGCATCGTGATATCAATACGGATTTATTTCAAAATAAGTAATCCCATGTCAAATTTTTCTTCTCTTAAATATTTCTGTACTATTCCATAAACACAGTTATTATTATAATTCCACCATGTACCCACCCCTATACCCATGCTCGAGGGCAACCTTTTATGGGTTAACTATATTTATTCTTCCACACCCATATACTATTATGAACAAATGTATATCACTACCGAAGGAAAATAAATATATTATTATTATTATTATATATTATTATATTTGATTTTAATAATTATCATTCATTTGTATTATGTTATCTTTAATTCAAGAGAACTCACCTTGGCTGCATCATCATCACCAAAGTTCCCAATTCTCATTGTCTCTATTGATGCCGTAGTAATTCCAGTTATAAATATACATTTATCGTGCCATTGCTTGGATAAGGGCAGAAGTTTCTCTCCGAAATCCTGAAACATTTTGGTGATTGAACAAGTTATTTAAATAGATGAAGTAATTGTTATAAGTAATTTCGTGGGTAATTGGAATTGAAAGTACACATCTTATAAAATAGTGGTTCTTCCGAATCGCATTTTGATTAACAGCGTGATTCCTAGGCATGTGAAGGGATTAAATCTATGAGGATTGTTCAAGACACTTCAATCCACGACATCGGATTTCTAGTATACGGAAACGTCAGAACTCCTGGTCTTAATGGTCTGAAAAAAATTGGATCACCGTCATACAATGTTTATCGAACACCAGATGGTTACTCGAGTATCTGAAAAAAGACAAGAGGGATATCAACATGAGCATATGAAGTATAAATAGTGCTTTGATAAAAGATTCTGCGGTAGTGATAGAAGAACTTAGGTCGGAAGATTCGTCTGATACGGTGCTGAATACTATTCCTCTGAAAAGCCAGATATGAAGATGGAATACGCTCAACAGGACGCCCAGGAAGTTCTAAGGCATTTATTGGCAGAATTCCACTGAGGTGTAATCCGAGTGATAGAAAAGCCCAAACTCATCTAGACAGAAATTGATGGAAGATTGAGGGACCATGTAAAGTCAAATGAGTCTTGGTCAAGATATTTAAGAATGGACAACTCAAAAACTGTACTTCCTGCGGATATTGTTCTCTCTCTCTCGACATCTCCTGGGACCTTTTGCCCAAAATTCCACAGAAAATTGGCCAGCTCAGTCTGTCACAATATGTGAACTCGTTTACTAGGGGAGGAACTCTGGATCGCGAAGAGAAATCAACTTGTTAATGTTAGAAAAGGTTAAAATGTACAAAGTCATTATCTATACATGAGTTTTTCAAAATATTAATTATTTTTTTGAAATGATTCTCGACGATATTGGGATTCAGGAAAAATTAAACGTCACCATTAACTTTCCATTCGAAGGATTAGCTATGAGTTATTATGCAGCAGATAATTTCGCTCGGTGTCGCTACAACTTGTATCCTGTAGTGAAACAACCTATAGCGGACACTACACGGCTTACTGTAGGCACCCTTATACAGGTACATGGCACATGTAGGTACAATGACTCCAGAGTATTACCAATATCGCATAAATCCCTCATAACTGAAAAAGCACTCGTCCTCTCCTATGAGCAGGAGGGCAACAAATCAAACGTTCAGTTTTGTATATTCATGTATATTCTCAAAATGAATATTGAATCCACGACAACAGCTGGTGAGTTCATTCGAAAAATCAGTTTCCAATACTGGAATCGGCTAGACTTCTATTTGGTTTGATGCTGTTTGATACTTCCAGTGCAACCTAGTTGTCTGACATAATATGGATCTGCTTCACTTCAAGTCTTCCGTAGACATTCGCCTATAAACGCAGATGAATGTTCATCTAGTGGTCAGCTGAAGACAGTCCTTCTAGTTTCTGTTGTGTCGAGACAATTCATTCGCAATGTGATCTCATCTGCTGTTCCTTCCTTGTCATGATATTCATTTTTGTTGCCAGTGTGTATATCAATCTGAGAGCACCTAACCTCACCTCATCTGATACTACCAAGTGAAAAGAAGGCAGTCCCAGAAATGTTTCTATGGCAGCATAGGGCGTTGATTCCATTGCTCTTGTGATCTCAGTTCCGATATCCTCCAAACGAACGTCTAGTGTGGTCTTCGCTTTTTTTCAGATGTTGATTCCGAGTCCAGTATTACCCCGTTGCCTTCGGATCCTCTGCTGATCTGTATAGTTTTCTCCATGAGTATTTGGGACCCCAGGCCTCCTTCTTTCGATTTTGTGGAAATGTGACTTGACGGTTGATCTTCAATTTTTTCAAGTTCATCCATCTCATTGCCAAATGGAGGACCCTTTGCATTGGATTCATGATCATGGTGTTGTATTCCTTCTGTAACAGGACAACTATGTCGTCGTTGGTATATCCTAAGGTTTTGTCGGTTTTTTTTTTCAACGAGATACCCGCTTCCAGTCCATGACCATGTTCCACAGGACTGGTGAATGAGCTCTTCTTTGTGGGCATCCTCTAGAAGCCTGTACTATTGGAGTCTCTCCAAGTGTACAATGACTCCTCGAAGGCTTTCGACAATGTGCTTCACCCTACTCTTGTAACAAAGCTTCGTAATTGTGGTGTACTTGTTAACCTCTTGAACCTCCTGAGCTCTTACATAAGCGACCGATCCCGAAACGTGGTTATCTATAATTGCAGATCAGAAGCAAGACCCATCACCTTATGGGACCCTCAGAGTCTCGGGGTCCACTTCTCTTCAATATATTCATGAATGACATCAAAATTTGTGTCAATAACACAAAAATTGCTCTCTGACTATTGATAGCATTTGCGACTAGGCAATTTTTCCAAATGATCTCAATTCAGGATGCTCCAACTATTGTACTTATTTTTTTTGACAGTTCTAACAACCATTCAAATTTTGTCATTTTGTGTCATATGAAAGAATTTCACCCAATCATGTCACCATTACACTGATAATTGCATTCAGTGCAATTATCAATCACTATGACAACACGATTGAGTTTGGCAACTTCATTCCAAATAAATTTCAAAATGTCACGTTTTGGCAATGCGAATGTTCGAAGTATGGAGGCGCTAATCAAAGAAAAAATGAAATGAAACCTTAAGTCACACATATATTCGGGAAATACTAATGGAACTTTACTGCGAACGAGAATATGAATTGAATGAAGATAGAATCTCAGAAGAATTGGCGTTGATACTGAAAGATTGGGGGAATAATATTCGGAACTTTTTCTATAGTTGAACCATTTCTTGTCAGTATGTTGGTATTCCTGAGTATAAACTGTTGCCAAAATTGACCAATAAATTGTCAGGTGTAAATATAACCCATATTGGTCAATTTTATTGTTCAATTTATTGATCAATTTTATTGGATCGTGTAAATTCGCACTAATTGAATATATAATTCATACAATATTATGTTTCAATAAACGCAATGTGCTAGGGTTGCCGCGCCATATCCTAGTAAGGCATTTATATTTAAAAATTATTTAATTAATTTTTTTTGGTCTTCCTTTTTGAAAAAAAAATTGTACCTATTGAAAGTGAAAAAACGTACGTACATATAACGCCAACGTGAGGTTACTCACTTACTGGTATCAGTAATTTACCCTCATCATTTATTCTATTTTTCTAATCAATTATAAATAATATAAAAATATGGGTAATTTTATGGAGAGTGGTGTTTTATCTTTGCAAAAATCGGCAGATCTAAGGCTTGTCGCTATTCAAAGCATGAATAATTGATCAAGAGAGTGCGGCGCGATAGAGAGCACTGCACGTACTAATATATACGATAGAGAAGGACGCAGAATAGCAGGTGCGCGTGAGAAGGTTGCCGATGAAGAGAGGGTGCGCATGCTCATTTCTCTGTGTTAGAGAAAAAGTCAAATCTACTTTGCCACCGAAAATCCAATTTGGCGTAAATAAAATTCATGTTCACAACAATTACGATTATAATTTCAATAAAAAATTGATAATAAAAGCAATAAAAAAAATTAATAATAATGATAGTTACAACAATCATAATAATTATCAATAATTATACTTTGAATAACAGATATGGAATCAGTTTTGTTAATATAATAGCAACAATATAATAATATATAATTATTAGACATTTACCTTTTGAATTTTGAATATTTTATTTATAAAATTGGGTGAATAAATGAAACAAAAACACAGGCGGCTATTGAAAACTTGAAGAAATTCTGAATCCTCCATTCACATACCAATATCGACAAGCTATAGGTCTTTTGATTATTTTTTATTTTTCTCTGAGATGAACACAATAATTAAAAATCGCTGATAATCAACAATTTTTGTTCACTCTGTATGCTTCTTCCATTTGAGGTTCATTCACTCGTATATATCAGATACTATTTGAGTTTCTCCGCCGACAAACGGAACATCATTTTATTTTAAAATTTATCAATTTCAAAGTTAAAGTATATAAATAAATATTATTCGGTTATATTCGTTAGCTTGATTGTTGGCAATTTTAGGATTACTCAATAAATTCTGAATTATACCTTTCCGACTGGCCGCGTCGTCGGTTTTTTCATATTCTCATCGTTTCGTGACAGGAAATAGCGTATATCTTCTAGAAGCCACTTCTATTATGTTTTATCTAACAATAAAAAAACATAAATTGGCTGATACTTATCCTCTATCTGCGGTAAATATAAGGTGAGTTATTGAATTGTCAGAGTTTATTCTTATTTTGTAAAGCTGTAAATAAACGCAGAATAATTAGTTCAGTATTTTGATAATCATGAACCCCAGAATCGTGACGGTATGAATAAAAAAATGTTCCACACCTTTCCATCGACAATATGTGTCCGCATGTTGATGACGTGCTTTCGTCTGTCCCTATGTTTTTTCAATGTTAAACATCTTTTGCGTGAAAGGAAGACGGTACGGAATCTAAAGAAGCAACGGTGAAGACAATGTGGAACGTTTCGTGCAAACTTTTGCAAAAAATCAACTATAATGACTATTATATTATGATTGACCCGTTCAACAATATAGTATTTAAACCAGCCCGAGATGCCCGCGATGTAATCAGGAAGAAACCACAAGCAAATCCATGTAAACGTAAGTCCAATTGAGTTTCGTCAAATTCGTCTGAAGTTGACAAAATAATATTGCGATGGGATGAAAATACTCCTGAAGGTCTTGTGCAAATATTTTACCATATTGCTGCTGTAGAATTAGCGTGGCAAGGAGGAGTGGCAGTCGCTTGTCTGGTGGATTTATTTTCAAATCGAGAAAAATAACGATGACTCTCCAACAAATCGCATTGAATACAATCCGGTGTTCAGTAAAACGTGCCAAGGTGGTTCTGAAAGCTGTACAAGTAGTAATTGGTTGGTTTTCAATAGTGAAAGACAAAGCTGCCCTGTACGTCTTTTTCATAAACTGATATCAAAACGAGGCGACAATATTACCTCACCACGACTGTTCTTGAAACCAAATCGACACTGTAAAAATGAATTTGACAAATGGAAGTATAATGTACCTGTTGAGTCCAGGGAAGACAGCAGGTTGTCAGCAATCAATTACTGTGGGGCGGTGTTGGCTGTGGGGAAAGTCTGAGAGCACTGTTCGGGAACTAGGAAGTGGCCGCATCTGCGAGTTGCTCAACACCCAGCAGAGATCAGGATTATATCCTTTACGCCATCTTCTGGAGAAGAAGGTGTGTTTATCTTTGGAGCTATAGGCGAGGTGGAGGTTGTTACTTTCAGCCCATTCTAGAAGTTTTTCACCATTGTCGTCGTTGTTTTCATAACCCCAAAGGTTATGATGGCCGTTGAAATCTCCGATGTATATTGTAGGTAGATTGTCTAGGGTTTTGATTACATTTGGCGGTCAATTGGCCATAGGGGGTTTGTGAATATTTACTATGTTCAGATCATTTACTTCAGTAGTGATCCTGAACACATCATCCTCACAGCTCCAGTCCATCATCTTGGCATCTTGGATCCCATTGCGTACATATGTTGCGGTCCCATAGACATCGTTGTAAGTAGCTCCAATCATGCGGTATCCTGAGACCTTACCTCGCTTGGAGAGATCTGATTCTGTAGCTTCATGTGTTTCTTGGATGGCTATGACGTCTATCTTATTTTCGGTCATTGATTTTGAGAGGGTTTCCGATTTTGACCTCTATATTTAATTGGCATATGCGAAGGTTCGGTCCGATATGCCTCGTCAATTGGTGCTGAGAAGTGGAAATCAACTGTAGAACACCTCGATTTCTCTCGCGCTAGCCGGAAGGCGTGGGGCCTACTGCGCAGACTGGGTGGAGCCAGCAGAGGACAACACTCGAACAACCCGACTATTAACCCGAATAAGATAGCCAGTAGAATAGTTGAGGTCTCCCGCGCTCCATCTGACAAGACCCACACGGTGTCTACAAAAAAAGCCCTAAAACAATTTAAAGCAAATACCCTACCAACTTCGGAGTACTCGAACGGCTTCACATTAGATGAAATCAACAAAGCACTTAGTCAGACCAAAACAGGGAAAGCAGCTGGTTTTGACGGAATACACCCCGAATTCCTGGTCCATAGCGGCGCAAAAACACGACAATGGCTTTAGGACCTCTTCAGTGGTATAATGGAGTCCTCTATGCTACCCCCGGAATTTAAGAGGACAAAGATTATTGTAATCCTAAAACCTGGAAAACATAGCGATGTACCCGAAAACTACCGACCGATCGCCCTTCTTAGCTGCTGCTATAAACTCCTAGAACGACTTATATATAATAGAATATATGCCACCATTGACGCTGCTGTTCCTGTCGAGCAGGCTGGTTTCAGGAGTGGACGCAGCTGCTGTGACCAGGTGTTGTCCTTAACAACTTTCATTGAGGCTGGTTTCGAAAAGTGTGAAAAAACAGCTGTCACGTTTATTGACCTTACGGCCGCTTATGACACTGTATGGAGAGAAGGCCTTCTCCACAAACTGATGAGGGTCATACCCTGTCTTAAAACTTGCCAGCTAATAAATAGCCTCATGACCAACAGATTATTCCAGGTATATATAAATGGCGCCACGAGCAGCGTCAGAAAGCTGAACAATGGCCTCCCTCAGGGTTCGGTACTCGCTCCATTGTTTTTTAACATTTACACAGCTGACTTACCTGGAACAAAATCAAAAAAGTTTGCCTATGCCGACGACTTGGCCATTGCATTTCGAAATAGTAATAAGACAATAGGAGAGATGGCCTTGAACGAGGATTTAATAGTACTTGCCGACTACTTTAAACGATGGCGTCTTTGTCCCAACACCAGCAAGACTGAGGCCTGCCTATTTCACTTATCTAACCGATATGCGAACGACACTCTCAATATTACTTTTAACGGCAGGGTCATAGAACATAAGAATACCCCTAAATACCTGGGCGTTACACTCGACAGGACACTGACGTTCAGAGCCCACCCTACTAATATAGCCGCCAAAATAAGAACACGAAATAATATAATAACTAAGCTGGCCGGAACGTCATGGAGAGCTGCCGCGCCCACACTGCGAACCTCCGCGCTGGCTTTGGTATACTCTACGGCAGAATATTGCGCACCGGTATGACTTAATAGCGCTCACACCAATAAACTCGACGTTCAATTGAACCAAACGATGAGAACAATAACTGGAACCATAAAATCAACCACAGTGAGATGGCTCCCTACTCTGAGTAACATCGCCCCGCCGGATATACGACGCTCGGCAGCACTGGCTAGAGAACATCAAAAAATCATGTCAAACGAGCGCTTACCAATCCATGAAGAAGCCCCACTCATTACACAAGGCCGCCAACGACTGAAATCCAGACACCCTCCTATCAGAACCGCCTCCGAAATGACTGATGAATTCAATATCAAAGAGCACCAGACAGAAAGATTGCTGCCTACAACAGAATCTGACTACATCCAAATAACCAATCCTGAACTCGGCTTCAATGGCTCAACCCTCCCACGTTCCACCTGCTCTAAGCTGAATCGAATACGGACAGGACATGGAAAATGTGCCGACTCCCTACACCGATGGGGCCTCGCCGATAGCCCACGGTGCGATTGTAGATCACCGAGACAAACGCTCCGCCATATCGTTTCAGACTGCTCAAACCGTGCTTATAGCAGAAACCTCCAGGACTTCGTGGAGTGCTCTGAAGACGCAATCGAATGGCTGTGCAATTTGGACATTAATATATAGTTAGGCATAGAATCTGTGATATGATATGATATATGTTGTCTTCACAGAGATTCTTTACATTTCCTGTTTGTACTTTCAGTTTCCTATCATTGTATTGCAAAGAATCCATACGCTAAATAAATAAATAAATAAATGTACCTGTTGAAAAAAATACAATGAATGGATGGACTACATCTGATGCTGAGGCAATTGGCTTGAATGTAAAGGACAGAAAGATAAAAAATAACTCGAATAGATCAATTGCTGTCAGCGAATTGGCAGTAAGTGGTGTGGAAGAACAACAATTGCTGAAAGTTACTGGTAATAGCAATCAAAATTCTATAAAACCATACCTGAATCTCGATCAAAAACACCACAACAAGATCATGAATATTATGCGTGGTAATAGATCTTCTATGGTAGAGAACGGCAACGAATCTAATGTTGAGTTAAATTTCAATAATTGTACTTTCACTATCTGTAATTTTGATAAATAAATAAATCTTTCATTGTGTTGGGTTATGAATTTTTTTGTCAACAAATTTTTCGCCGAACATCCTTCGGATATTGACACATGCCTCATTATTTTATGACAAATTTCTCAAGCTCGTTGCTTGGTAACAGCCCTCAGCCTTTGGCTTCGGGCTGTTACCAAGGAACGAGCTTCCGATTGTTATAAAATTATCTCGTCTATTATCAGTGTCCTAGGGATATTACTACTGATAATGAACTCCATATCAACCTCGCTGAATGTAACAAATTACTCTTCACCAGTAATAAGTTCCGCCCAACAAAAATGTGTTTCTCTTGGATCAACCCCTGGCAGAGGCCAACATGGTGAAAGACTTGGGTGTTTTTCTTGACACGATGCTTTCCTTCAAAAGTCGTATGGAAAATACTATCCAGAAAGATCTCAGATATTTGTGTTCCTTGTCAAGAGTCACAAGAAACTCTACACAGAAAAAATCACTTATAACCCTCTTCAATTCGGAAGTAAGATTATCCCTAGAGTAAACCTAGATTATATGGAATCCTTTTCATGATACTCATTCAAAAATAATTGTGAATATTCTGAAAAAGTTAATGAACATCGTCAATTTCAGATTTTGTAAGACATGTCACTTTTTTACCTATGAAAATAACTTGATTTTTTATAAAATGGAAAACCCATTCGCAAGAAGACAGTTCTTTGATATATTGTTCATTCACAAATTGGATAACAATTTCATAGACACTCCTCACTGAACAGAGAGACTCTCATTAGATTGTTATCTCCACAGGAAAGAAACAGGGTAATTTTTGTCACAGGAAGAACTTTTACTAACTTTTTGGCAAACTCACCCTGGTATAGATGTATGGAGTATTCCAATTTGAATAATCTCTCAAACCTCAAAACCTTCGGGTATAATTTGATGGAACTCTCCTAATCAATTTCGTTAGTGGAAGTCCTTTCTTCGAGTCTCTACCAGTCCCCACTCTCTTTCAATTTTTTTATTTTGTTCTGTAATGCATCTGTCTAGCTAAGGTAATGCTTCCTCGTTTGTACCACATTGTTCGTCTCATCGTGCTATTCCGTAACTAGGTATTTTAAAATACCTGTTGAATGGCCTGTCCTTGTGAAATAAAAAAATGAAATCAAGTGAGGTTGCTCGAATCTTCCTGTTCCTCAGCATTGAGTCTATCTAAGCCACACATGGTTGGTCGACCCTTATCTGTCAAAGATTGAGTCTATAGGAGTAATTTAAGCTTCTTCCATGTCTAAGAAACAACATGTCGAGGATTCGAATAATTATTATTCGTATTGAAATCCTACTGGAGATTTTTCTCTGAAAACATTCCAAGCATTTTGGAAATAGTTGACCCATTAGCGTATTTTTTGTGGTGGGGATTGAATTAGATTTTCCATGTTTAACATTTTTGGAATATTCACCTGTTGATTTTTTGAGTTTTGCATGGCTTTTTTTTTCTCTTTTCAGATGCGTAGCTCAGTTGATGATTCCAGAAAGTGAAGTAGAATAGTATATTTTCTCCACTTATAGCATAGGAATTCAAATGTCAATATGGATGGTGGAGATAGTGAAAGAACTAAGTGTGCACCTAAATAGTTCTGAGGAGGATTCTTAAGATTTCCCAATCCCAAAATAACTTGGGAGATATTATGAAAAAAGAAGCACTAACAGGATTTGTAGTGAATATTTCAACAATAGTTCAATCAAAAATATCAATTTGAATCCGTACGTAGAATTTATAACAGTCGGTGGTGATAAATAAGGTGTATTAATTTACCTGAATCGACACTGCAAGAGTATCAGATTGCCAAACTCAAACATATTTTTCGAAAGACACCAAGAAAACGCAAGTTGAGGGACACTGACGGACACTGCTTTTGAAATATGGGCATTCGAAAAATAATCGTTTTCACAATGTTTCAGTAGGTAGATTAATGTATAAATTGAAAACGAATCAATTATAATCAAGATCTGAGTCATTCCAAATCTTGGTAGTGGTCCCGTAAGGTCCAAACCTGAAAATCGGCCTGAGTTCACGTTCAGTTCATCTCTAATGTAAGTAAGATCTTCGAAAATTTTCCAAAAAACCAGATCAGCACTATGATCTTTCCCGATAGTTTTGTTCTCGAATTCTAACAACTTGAATGCTTCGGATATTCTCAACATAAAATTTCAACCTTGTCTTATTTATTAGGTCTCACTATTTTCTTCGATTCTTTCGAACGCATTCCATAACCTGTCCGATATTATATTATCAGCACCTCTAAATTAAATTATTGCCTCTCCTCAGACGGAGCTTGCCAACGCTTCTTTATATGCAACAGTGTATTGGAGTTCCAAGCCCCTGAGAATCATTCCTTGAATGCATGTTTTCATTACCCGAATTGTGGGCTTTATACATTATAATCCCAAACCATAACCTGAACTATCAGTTCGAACATGGAGAGCTTTACCTGAAATCGGATGAATCATATGAGTGACTTTCAAGCCCCGTTTATATTTGTGGAAGCTTGAGTATAGTTTTTTTCCAAAACCATTTTGTATTATTTTTCAATGAATTCGTTGAAGGAAAAATCAAATCAGAAAAGCTCTCAATCTTCAATCATAATAAATCATTTCCAAAAATACATGCAGCTGTTTTTTTCTAAAAACGCAATATCTCACCTTCTCATCCAGGTAGGCATATGCTAACGATACACTTATAACTACGATGACTAACTGCAGAAACCGGTTCATTTTTTCTGAAAAAAAGAACAATTTCAGCCTCTACTCATGAGATCAATTATTTCGGGAAAATGATGAACAACTTCAATGGAACAGTAGGGCCCAGTTTCACCTATGCACTCTCGATTGAGCCCTGAGAAGTTCCAGATTACGACTAACATAATGTCACGTTTCACCACAATCAAGAGCGCAATCGAATCGACTAATCGCGATTCAGTACGATGCGTCGCTTTCAGGACGATTGAACCCTCATGTGAGATTAAATGTTCCTTTCTTTTGAGCACAATATTGATGATTAAGGTTGGCGGCAAGTATGGTTTGTGAAACTAAACCGATAGAGGAGCCACCATGCATTATAGTGAATATTCATCCAAGTCTCCAACCGTGCAAATGAGTAATTATAGTCGAAATTAATTGATACTAGGAAACAATAGCCATTATCATTCGATTTGGAAATTAATCAGGAAGAAATGATTCATGAAATAATTATTCCCAAATATCATTTTTTGACAATAAATCCAACGTTTTTGTATGTATTATCATAAGGTCCAACAACGGTTGAAAAAAAACCTAGAGATTCGTAATCATATTGGCGGGCTTGGCAACATGCCAGTTGGGTTGTCCTGATGGGGTGAAGTAAGGAAATCCTTGTTACGGATTTTAGGGCAGAATCTATTATTCCCGCGCCAGCGGCAGAGGAATCGTCATTGGATTTTGAATTCTGATATTTTTCTAGTGAATGTTTTGAAAACCTTGCATTGTTAACCTGGTATAAAGTAGTTTTGAATCACAGGTTCATATGTATATTGATTACGACTTTTGTGTAAGTATGTTTGATAAGTCGCGTGTGATTTTCAGTAGTTATATCACAAGTAACGATATTTTGGTGAGTAAACCTTGACATTTTTGTGTCAAAATTGTTGTAGGAATTCACGGGATCATATTCCTTCGAAAATAAGAATTTTGAAAGATATTTGGTCGAGTGCTATTTCCGCAACAATATTGGAGAAAAAATATCAAAGTATACTCTACCCAAAATATATATTACGAGTGGAACATGACTAGATTATGTATCGAGCTAGCTATATCAAACCTACACTTGAAAAAAATATGTTTTTTCCACGTATTTCGAATTTCTTCTTAAGGAAAGGGTTTCCGAAGTGTTTCTTCTAAGAAGTTTTCAAATTTGACAGTGACTTGGACGTTATCAGACAGTGACTGAATTATTTTGATAGATTTGGTATAAACAATGGTAAATTCTATTTTTTATAGCAAGTAGCGTGTATATTCGCGGATATACTTGCAACATGATATTTGCTGACATTGCGCTTTGATTGGTTAGATAAATGCATTCAATTAGCTGAAATAATTTCGAGGTATATAATCACCAATATAAGATTCTGATAATTTACCTTCGTCACATATCTGAAGAAAAAAAATACTTCCATGAAAAAATGTGTACCTACTACGCGCCTTCAAAACTCCCCAAGAAACCATATTTTCTTCCAATAATTCAAAAGCGAATTGTTACAGTTTATCATTGTGTTATGAGTGTTCAGTGCTTATAAGCATTGTGCAGAGAGTCATCTCCAATGCAACAATTATTTGTTTTTTCAAAGAAGTTAATTGAAGCCATTTTGAGTGTTTTTCATTTTGACAACAAATTGATAATCTCCGACCTCAAAAACTCGGAATGTAAATCGCGAAGCCCATTTCCTTGAAAACCCTAAATATCAAGGCGTAAGAATACCTATTTTGTATTGGCGGCAAGCTTATACCTAGGTCAAACTATTAAAGAAATCTATTTTTTTTTTTTCAGAGCATTTGTATAATAACTTATTTTTAACAATTTTTTTCATTTATTTTTCCTCTTCAATGCATTTGTTTTTTTTCTAGTTATTCATGAAATCCGTCATCTCATTAAATTCTGACAGAAATATATAATATTTGACCCCAAAAAAGTTTCCATAGCAATTTTGAATGGAATCGGACTCTAATCACAGAACTCATCATCTCATTTGAAAAAAAACATAATCTACGACCCCAAAAACTCCAATTTTGAATAGGATTGGACCATTGGTCACAAAACTCGTTCTGCCATCTGGGAGCCGCTATCTTAAATCAATGAATTTTGACAAAAACATTATTATATTCGACCTAAAGAAACCCCACATACCAATTTTGAATAGATGCGCCCATAATCACAATGCCCTGTATATAAATTACAGTGTGGTAATTTTAAAAATGTAGCAATGTCTTTCCTCATTGCTCCAAATTTAATAATGCCAATTCTTTGTGAGTGATATTTTCCATTTTGAAATTTAAAGAATAATATCGTTTGCGATATATTAGTAGAACGAAAGATTTAAATATTTCTTAACTATAGTATAAAAATTTCCCGTAACAGTGGATTTCCTGGCAATTTTTGTTTTTGTATTTGGAACACTGACCATAAAAACAGATCAATGATCTTCTAGATCTGTAATTTGCATAGAGTGCAATTCTGCTGCACGACAAACACCCATAATGCCCATTATTAAAGCAACCTAAAATAAATTTTATAATTGACTAGATAATAAAAACGATTGAATATTGTGAGATATACTACCTCTGTCGCCAGATATTTCTTATCAGAAGCTTCATTTCTGAAATTATTAAGTAGTTCTGGCCTAAAAGTTTTTGCCTTTTTAGCTACATGTTTCTCTGATTGACGTGTAAGAAACGCACGTAATTTTCAATAATATATTGATTCCATCATTTATGTTGGGTGTGCTTCTCAGCATGGACTAGAAAGTCCATAGGAACGATGCTTTATATTTAGTGCAAGTTCACTAAAATATCCCAAAAGTACATTTTCTGTGAGCGTTGACTTAATGTTCTTGCTGCTACACCAATCTTGGAAATTCTTGTATACACCTTTATATTTATTTGTTTTGGGATTTTTCGGGAAATGAATTCTGTAGGATAACATTAGCTACTTGTCTTATTTCTAGAAGTGTACATAATAATTCATCTTCACTATCTGAATTCATCTTTTTCAGCACCAAATTCACAATAATCAGGTATTAACTTAATTTGAAAAGGTCAAAATTATTCAAGTGACATTACTCCCCTCAATGATCATAATGGACTGTTCCCTTTCGTCCAAACAGATTGTACAGAAGAACAGAGCCACCTTGATATTCGGTTCGTAAATAATTCCAAGAATCTTTTCCGATTTATTATATGAGTTATAGTAGTAAGTTAATATAACTCACGTTGTTTGTTTATAGATACTATCCATTGCTCAAAAGCAGTTGAATAATCAATATATAATTCAATAGGAGTGGATAATTTCATATAGTTTGTCATCGGATTACGAACACCTGCCAAAGTTAATCGGACGACTAGACGTGAATCAGAATTAATTTACAGGATTCCAACCAGACGTACAAATCGAGTAAAAAACACAATTTTCGAAATATTGAATGAATTAACTGGCAAAAAGGTGTACTGCCCTCTGAGGGAAGTTTAGAAAATGTATTTCTCGTATGATTATTATGAGACAGGAGAAGCCTTGTTATATTATACAAATTCAACCTCCGGACCCCGTCATTGATTGTTGATTTTCATTCATCGCTCCCGAAATTACTCTCCATGATATGACTATGAATAATCTCCGAATTCGAAACTTCCGTTTTCTCTATCTTGCTACTTCTGAAGTCGTTATCATAATCACATTCCTATTTCATTACAATATGAAATTTACAAAACGGCAGGACTAGGAAATCAGTAAGAATGTTGGAAAAGTAGGAACTATTGCTTGCTATATGTTTGAATTTGAATATTGGCCGCATTTCGTATTATGAGTTAATATCTCAACAAATGTCTGGAGATTGCTTTCAATCGGAAGTTAATATTTCATGGTCTCCCGTTTGAAATAAAAAAGAAGTATGTATTGGCTTATTTCCTTCAATTTTCGATAAAAAATCTCAATTTTCGGAAGAGAATTGAATGTTATAATTTTCCATGAGTACTCTAGTCCTTTCTGAGTTCACCTATTGAATTTGAGTTCTCAAAGTGTAACCGTTTCTCGATGCAACCTGAAATGAAAATACACTACAATGAATTTGTCGTTTGACGGCCCCGATTTAGGGAGAAGATTCTGGCAGTCAAAGGGAGCTACACTCCATATAACATTTACATAATTGCAAGGTGGCCTAGTAGTACTCACGATACCTCCACATTCCGGAATTATGTGTGATAATGACAGATATAGAAATGGTAAGAGAAATAGCGGATTGATTTGTAGGAAAATATGAAAAGCCGTCCTGATGATTGAGAAATCATGAAACAGCTGTTGGCGGATGGTGGGCTCTCTTGGATTCGTAACAAATTTCTCTTATTCTCGTTATTTGTTTTGCGTTACTCAGAACGCACTAGGAGTCGACCATTGGTGTCGTGGATTGGCCTATGCTGACATCTGTCGGTGACCTATTAGTGTGCACGAAATTTCGTGTCTTAAAATTCCACGATAACAGGTCTAAGCTTCAACACACAGATTATAGGTGTCACTATCTATGATGCTTTTCACATTTTGTACTTGCCGGTAGGTATTAACCCTTTGAGATATTGGATGCGAATTTGAAAGAAACCAGAAGCCGTCCTGATGATTGGGAAACCATGAAACAGCTGTTAGCGGATGGTGGGCTCTCTTGGATTCGTAACAAATTTCTCTTATTCTCGTTATTTGTGACATAGCATACATACATGTCCAGTTTCACGAAATTTTGTTTCTATTTTGCTAACTGTAGACTGTGAGACGTGTTGACCAGGGTATTTATTATTAAAAATTTCACAAACTTCCTTTTGAGTTCTTGTTTTATTACCGCATCCAATCATGTTGAAATGTCTACTCTTTGAGTTTCGGATAAATGAGCCATAGTTAAATCGAATACACACACAAATATTTTTCAAAACACTGACGTGTGTCAGCAACTTATAAATATCAAAATAACGGTAGTCTACTAGATTGATATTACATTATTTATGTGGGTTTTGTGAATAATTTTTTGGTGTCTTGAGCGACTTTTTGCTGACGTTTAGCAAAACAGCTAAGGAAATACCTGATTATTTCTTATGGGGTTATTTAAAATCAAAAGTATATATCAATAGACCAGACAATATTGCAGATTTGAAAGTTAGGTTAACGGAATAAATTAATAACATAACCCCTGAGGTTCTACAAAATGTACGAGAATTCCAAGATCGACTTGCTTATTGTCGAGAAGTGAATGGTGGTCTTTATAAACATCTAATTTGATTGTAAAATAAATTGAAAAATACTTCCTAAACATTATGCGACATTATTTCCTTAATTCAAAGTAAAATATAAAAATTTTACATTTTCAAAATGAATTTTCTCAGTTATGATTGCATCAAATTTGAAAAACTTAATATTGCTGAACAGAGAATAAAAATCCCTTTCGAATAAGGTGCTACATGACCCCCCTTCTCATTTAAAATTTTTGAGGAGGTGCTCATAATTCAGAGGGGGTACAAGAAGGGGGTGATATTTCCATACTGTGAATTGTCAAATTGACAATAGAAATCGACTTTTTTTTTTAAATACATAATAACGCTAAAAATGAATTTATTCCATACCTATGAACCGCACTGTATGTCATACTAGACAAAAACAAAAAAAATAATTCCATCATCTGGTAAATACCAAGACCCCCACTTGACAGAGTATCTCTGGAAGATTCCTATAGTTCTCATGAAGTCATTTTTTTGTTCTTTTATGGACTTCCTATATTTACCTACTTTCAAAACTTTATATCTCTGTATAGGTACTACAACACTGATCTTGTAATTGCCGACGTAATAAACTGTCAACATGCAAACATTTTTGTTCTCAAGCGTTTATATTTAGCAATACAAGCAAATCACTAACTTCTTGGGATCTTTTTTATACCCAGTTCGTCTGTAATTGATGAATGAACATTGTTTATGAGTTAAGATTATTTAGTGTTGAACTCTTGTTATGTTTGTCAATGTTAGAAATAAGTCATTAGAGTAATAATACGAGCCTTCAATTGAAAATTCCATTGAAAAAATAAATCCACAAACCTGCGCATCAGCTAATGTTTTTCAAAACTATTCAAAAACCTATTTGTGACATAGCTGACATCTGTTGGTGACCTATTACTATAAATTTCGTCTCCTTGAAATTCCACGATAACAGGTCTAAGCTTCAACACACAGATTATGGGTGTCACTATCTATAATTTGATGCTTCTCACATGAACAGGATGTTCATAAAATCAGATGTGAAATCATCTGAGACTGAAATATAAACTTCAGTCACTATCTTCCATTGTTCAAGATAACCTCTTGTGGGGTATTCATATTGAAAAGAGAAATATTATCAATTGAATATTGAATAGATATATTTTTCTGTGACTTGAGAAATCCACGATAAAAATAAAGTTATTTTTTGTGAATGTCTAACAGAAAACAACCACTTTCCCAGCTCAAGCTGGATCGGTCGCGGAGGACCACAGGCATGGCCACATAGGTTACCGGACTTCAATACATCCAATTCATACTGAAGAGAAGTTGAAAAATCGCATTATACCTTTTTTGCGAAACTATAATATTATAATTAGTCCCGACATTTGCCAAAAAGTACCTCAGTCCATGACAAAAAGAGCAGAACCATGCATATTTTCAGGAGGTTCACATTTTGAACATCTGATTTAAAAGATTTTTTTTGCGTTCAGGGTAATTTCGTATTAGCATTCCAAAATGAAATCAGATCACTTCAATTTTATAATTTTACAGTTCAATGAATGAAAATGCAAATTTTCAATTTCAGATTTTTCCTTTTGAAATGGGTCCTTTCAGAAAATCCATCAGATGTAGTTCAATGTCCAGCGTGGCTCTATCCGGGAAAGTAGTTGTTTTCTGTGAGACATTCACAAAAAATACCTTCATTTTTATCGTGGATTCTAAATTAACAGAAAAATATTTCTATTCGATATTCAATTCAGAGTGTTTTCCTTTTCAACACAGATAGCGGATATTCCTACACAAAATAGTTCATGACCCATTTTGAAAATCTTTTGAGCCCTGCGGAACAATTATACAATGAATCCCAAATGAAAACAACCAGAAACCCAGTGAAAGGAAAGTTTGGTGTTGAGGAGAGGCGGTTTCCTGTATAATCGTTGGGTTTCAGAATGAATTTAGATGGTTAGAAATCTTTTCAATAATAGTTGCAACTGTCATTATTCATAAAATATTAGCTTAATCAACAAGTTAAACTCATTTCATGTAGAGGAGAACTTTGATGACAATACCGTCAAGGTTGGGTTTGCTTGACTCAAGAGTTGTTTGGTGAAACTGAGCTTGAAATAATAGTTCATAACCGGTGGCACTGTCAAAAAACTGATGAAATGATTCAGAGGAAAAACAAAACAATTATCATAGGTTAATTGATTCTTCAAACAGAATGGAATCATTACAAAACAGCTGGACATGAGTATGAGAGGGTTTACATATTTTTGAATCAGTTTTTGACATTGTTCTCGAAACTACAAGAATGGATTGTCCATATGAAAGAATATATTGAACATTTTCTGTTTGACGTATTTTGATTCGTTTTATCTTACTTCCATATGATTTCATTCAAATGTTAATAGTCACGATATCAAATGATCACGAGCATAGTTTACTCGATGGTTCCAAGACCCAGATGGAACAGAAGTTACAGTATGGACGCCAGGCGACAACAGTGAAATGCACAAATTGTTGAAACTCGACTACGATTTAGGTCACACCAAAGAAATTCGTTGAACAGTATCAGTAATCCAAAGTTGAGAAATATACTAATATAGTTGGAATTCTGAGGGGTTACCGACGAGGTTTTTGAGGAAAACGTGTGAAATGCTCATGATCCTCCGAAAATATCAAGAACAAAAATAATTTATCTGGAAAAAATCTAAAGTTCAAATATTCCAGCGGAAAATAAAGTGATGCTACACCTTGCTGATGATTCATTCACCTGAAGACAGTTAAACAAAGACCAAAGCAAATATTGAAATTACAGATATGTTGACAAAAATAAGTTTTTTTATGGAAAGAAGTTTTATTTGGGTTATAATTTTACCAGGTTATCTTTAAGTCATTGCAGAACTTCAAAGAGGGAGGGAGAGCAGAAACACTCACAGATGCTTGCCTAAGAAATAGGAATGATTCAGATGATGCAGAAATACAATGCTTCTATGATGAAAATTTTCTTGAATGTTACATTAGAATAGTGACATTGAACAGGATATAACAGACGAATATGTCACAGTATGTGGTTGCCAAACTCCGAAATATTTGTATATACTCCAACAGAGAACCACTCAATGTAGCAAACAAGTGCTCATTTGTGGCGAAATATGGGATAAACAATGGAACGAATACCCAGAAAGAGAGTCATAACCGGACAAAGGAGAGCAAGAAATATAATTCACAACTAACTTGAAAGAAATTGTACTTGGAAAAACCTCTAGGATTTTGGAATATTCCATTGATTATGATTAATTGAAATCATTGTTTCTATACTTAGGAGCACAAGCATCAATTGCCAGAATAATTCTGAAATTGTGACTATCAACTGATGCATAAAACGGAAGACGGCTTTCATTGGCCCAATGTATTTTGTGGGAGTATTCAAAAGCAATCATCTGAATGCAGAGGACTCATTGCAAATTTTCAAGCTTGCCATGTTCGAATTGACAGAGGAAATTTCTGATAAAGAATAACTCTTTCGAAAGAAGGATATTTTTTTGCTTTTTCAACTGTGAATATGAAGCTGGAAGGTTTCGTCACCGTGACTATTACAAATTAACGAACCACTTCTCACCCATTCAAGGACTCAATTTCTAAATAAGCTCAAACACGATTTCTCAATTCATGATAGTGAGCCACAACACCAATGTTCGTGACCCTTACTCAAAAACTGACGGAACCCCTTACAAACTTTCACTCTGCTTTATGGGATCAAAAGTCAGTAAACCAGTACATCTAATTAGGTATGTCCGATTTGGTGAAGTAACGTGAAATGGGTCCTCATAGGATATTGAGTCTCACTCACCTGTCAATCAACAACGTTTTTATCAGTCCGCTACCAAATGAAAACTGATAGATATGCTTTCAGCAGGTAGATATTTATTTGTTTGGGAATCTGTCACATTTCCATTTACTGGTTTCGATTATCATATCCCCATAAGCAGACGTTAAAACAACCGATATAATTATCGTTTTTTATGTCTCAGTATGCAAAGGGATACAGTGGTTGTTATCACTTATACGCATAGAACCATGTCTAGAGCTTCGAAGCTACTCCTATCATCTGGATTAACATTCAAGTTATGTTCTCATATACAGGTGTTGGCATGACTATAGTATCATGATGAGACTCATCTTGAAAATCAAAGGGAAATTCACCAATGTACAAAAGTAGTGATGTTTTGGGGAAAGAACATGGATTTGAGAAAACTTCTGGCTTTTCTCTTCCTTCATATTATCTGAAAACGTGAAAAAAACTCATCTTTGATGTCTAGAGGTTTCAAACATATCATGTTGCCAAATTGAGTTGTTAGTCAAGGGCTCCAAAATTGAGTCAAAATCGATTTAATTTCAGTTTATAGGAAATATTCTGATAAAGTAGATTTGTATGGGGAGAAAATGGATTCGAATGAACTTCAGGCTTTGTACTTTCCCATTTCATATAAAAAAGTTAAAATATCATCGGAAATGACGAAAATATTTGAAGAAAGCTGTTTTGATTTTCTCCTTTCTAAAAAAAGACAAAAATGAAATCCGCCGTAGGACACCCCACAACTTGACCGACACGTGCTTCGAAACAATGGGGTAATATTGAACTAGGATGTACGAAGTCAATTTGATCAGTCAATTCAACAGTCAATTTACCGGGAAATTGACCCAGTTAGACATATGACATCAGTCAATTGAACGGTCCTGCACCAAACGCGGGTCGTCGTAGTCAAAGCCGGGGTGAGCAGCCGTCTAGGATGGTAACGCCCAGGAGAAAAATCAAACAGTCGTAGTTGCAACTGTTATTGTCATAAAATATTAGATTATTCAACAAATGAAACTCATTTCAGGTAGAGGAGAACTTTGATGACGATAGCGACAAGGTTGGGTACGCTTGACTGAAGCTGAGTTCAGATAATCTTAGTTCAAAAGTTGTTTGGTAAAACTGAGCTTCAAAAAAATAAAAGAAAACGTTTACAATCAGTAAGAAATGATACATGGTTGCATTATAAATGTCATATGGAGACGAAAAACCAGGTGTCCCATTAAAAAATCGAAAGTTTATGTCACTTGCTGTGAATGAAGTTGAGTTGCTTGTGATAAAGTGCAGTTGTATGCATCAAACAGATTCTCCAAATTTCATTTCATTATCTCCGAAAACAAAAAAGTTATGGGGGCGAGCCACCTTCTGTGGACACCCGGTATATCTGAAAAAACACATATCGATGGAAACAAAAAAGGATAACACTTTTGTATCTACATGATTTTTTTTATTAAAGATTTTTCTGCGTATGAATTAATGGAGTTTTTTTCCCATTCTGACTAATCTATTAAAAAAAAACACAAATATTTCAAATACCAACAAGACTACTGTTTCACATCATTTATTTGACACTGAAATAATCAATAATCAACATGTCCAAATACTTTAATTTTTCACTGAAGTTCCAATAAAAAATGTGTATAAGAAAAATATAATAATTACATATAATAACAACATTTCTTCGAACCGAAAGGTTTTGGTACTTCATACGTTTGTAATCAATGAAAAATATATTTTCTTCAGGAATGACTGATGTAGTTCAATGTCCAGCGTAACTTCATTATGGTTGAAGATCTTTCAATTTTCAGAAGAATCTTTCCATTCACTATCCAATTGAGAATGTTTCCCTTTTCAACATGAATACCTCCCAAGAGGTTATATTGGAAGATAGAGACTAAAGTTTATCGTTCAGTCGCAGATGATTTTATGAACACTATGTTCATATTTCAAACAAATTTGTTTTGGCAGCTTGTGAATGACATATGTCTGCATTAAGAAGAATCACAGCAACTTTTGAGAATATGGGCTCAAATAGACCCAAAATTTTAAAAATTTTTCTGTTTTCTTTTTCCTATGGAAATTGATATTTCACTTCATGTCTAACCAAATTTCCCTGTTGCCATAGAGATACGTGGAAATGAAAAAAAAAAAAGTGTATGAAGTGATAATTCTGAACTGAATTTGATATCAAAAAAGGCAATCAGATTCTTGTATTTTTACATTTCATTTTGTTGGGGAATCAGGAGAGGCAAACATTATAGTTTTTCACTTTATTTATATTCAATTCATTGAACGACATTCAGAGCTAGAAATAGGCTCATCTGCTGTAACGAGTGTTGAAAAAGCTTTCTTTATTTGATTGAATCCAAGCATGATCGGTTCCATCCATTTGAGACATCAGAGAATCACTGGTTTTGAATATCCACAAATTCGGCAATAAAAAATTCACATTCCCTACAATTTGAAATATATTATTGCATATAATTATCTTAATTACTCCTGCAAAATACATGAATGGATAACAAAGCTGAGAATATTGAAATATATGTAAAAAAGTCACGTAAAACTCCACCAGTAGATAAAATAATAATAAAAAATAAGTTATACCAATAATATAAATTTTACTATCTTCACAGTACAGGTCAACCCGTAAAATGAGATGTTTAATGACATAGAGGAACAACTTGGAATGGTTTTTTGAATGTTCAAAGTCTTACAATCTGAAAATCATAAAAAAACTCGAAGATTAAAAATTGATATAATCCAAAGAGGTTTTGTGGACGGAGAAAATTTTTTTCCCGGGACGCCAACCAATTGATGGAAAAGTATAATTTATTTGATTTTCGCCCCATTTAACTCATGAAAATTGAATCATTGTTATCGAACAGAAAAAATGATGATTAACACAAAAAGTCATCGCCACAAAATAAATGAACTCAAGATCCAAAATACTAAGACATGGTTCGAACGTATATAAGTTCATCTTCAGTAAAACAATATATGGAAGAATAATGGGGTGGAAAAAGACATGAAATGTAAAAAAAAATTATCTAAAAACTAATATCAAACATCTCTAGAAGTGCGGCTTCCAATAGTTCGACGAAGAACAATGAAAAAAAAAATGGAATGATATCACCGATACTAATTTTTGAAATGAAAGACATTGTGATTTTCCGGTAGATGGCGGAATCAACTTAAATTCATGAGTCAGCATATCGTTGAGTTAAATTTAGAATATCCAGGCAACTTAATAAATTCAGTTGTGTGTTGGGGTTCTTGTTGTCGAAGATATATACATATATCCGTTCTCATTTAGAATGACTTGGTTATACAGGGTATAACAGTAAGACCAAGCCACGGAACCAACCACAAAGTTCATCTTCCTCTGGTATCAGATAAATCAGATTTGTAACTGTTCTGAATTTGAATGCCTTATACTTAATTTTTGGTTAATTTAATGTAATTTTTCTATCAATCTTCCCACTCGTGATTTTTTTTTTAATTTATCCACTGTTAATTTTTATATATCAATTTATTTTCCTCACATCATCTGCTTGCAGATATTTCGATTGTTTTTCTTAAAGGGATGAAATTCTTGAGTTGAATTCCTGTATATTTATTCTGCCTTCCTATACAAACTAGGTGAAATACAATTATAAGGATATTTCCTTCATGTTATAGCTTTTGACTTTTGCAAGCCTGGCACCCAACAATAGAATAAAGCAAGTTGTTGATATTTTCTAGTGGCCCTATCTGAAAAAACCATTGAAAGTCATTTTATGAACCTCACTCACAACTTTACTGAATCAGTTTATTTTACTTTTTTGTTATTAAAACAGAAAGTAGTTACATTGAATAGCTACTTCAATCGAAGGTTATAGATGTAGAAGTATGAAATGATGAAACAAAATTTAAAAATGAGTATTTATTTATTATCAATATCATTTTTATATATTATATTCTTACAGTCTTCTGAATCACAACCACATAGAAGTATGCAACTAATATTATTTTTTCCACAGTAACAGGCTTTGGTTGCACATGATTTCTTCCTCACAATTACATGGTTTCTTAGGATCAGTTGGAAATGGGCTTTTGTTTATAAATAGGTAGCAAAGAATCATTCTCTAGTTTGTATCCGAAATTCGTAAAATTTAATGTTTCATATTGGGGATTCCATGCATTTTTCCAAATATATGTTTGAGCAGAAGCTCTAAGTGCATGCAAATGCAAGGCATCTGATGTGCACGGAATTTTCGATAAATTGATATTAGTGCCAAAGCAACGAGAAAAAATACTTAGTCTAGCTTCATCCGCGGTGTTACCTTTTTCACCCAAAATATTTAAATACAATGTTTCTAAGCCTTTCAACTCCTTAGTACTTAAATCCAAGCCATTGCCAAGAGGCACTAAAGCATTACGATTCTCTTTTACTTTTATCATGTCTAAAGCTTTTTTATTTGTGCCAATTTTACTAGTCGTATTAAAACCCGTGAATGCGTGTGAAGCAGGTAAAATTTCACAAACCGGGTACGACGCATACTTGTGAGCGCGCGAAATTAACAATAAAAAAACAGGTATAAACAATGATTTTTTTTTAAATATCTATCAAGAATAGTATCAACTATTGTATGAAGAATTGAAAAAAAATTTATTATTCATATTTTTTTTTAATATATTTTTCATGGGTCAAAAGTACCCAAATTTGAGATTTTTCGAACTTTTAAAAATTCATATCTCCAGAAATATCAACTTTATCGTGAAAAGTCATGGAACCTTTTCAATTTGTATTTCAATAAAGAATATAAAAAAATTCGTCCGGTTGAAAAATAACAATTCCTTGCAATTGTTTAAACAATATGGCACGGGGTTGCCCCATGGCAACATGCATTTATATCATCACTAGGGCAATTTGAAGAATATCGCATAAAAAAATTGAGGTGGAATAGTTTTCGGTACTCATGCGCCGATTCCTCCTAGTCTACTAATAGTTTCGCAAGAAACTATGATGCGATTTCTCAACTGCTCTTCAGTATGAATTGGTGCGCTGTAAACCAATGTTTTTTCATGACCCCACAGGAAATAATCTGAACTATTGAGGTTCCGAAACCTGGGTGGCCTTGCCTGTGGTCCTCCAGCGATCATTGTAATTTTGGTTTGGATATTCACGCACCAGAGCACTGAAGTGTGCTGGCGCCCCGTCGTGCATAAACCACAGTCGATTTATAGTGAAATGGAAACATCCTCCATTGAAGGTGCCAATTTTTCTTCGAAAAACTGCCGGTAATTATGCCCATTAAACTTCGCATGAAAAAATTAGGGTCCAATTAAATAATCACCGCATTTTCCAGCCCACACGTTAACGGAAAACTGCTCCTGGTGACGGGATTCCAAGATTGCACGTGGGGTTTCTTCATCCCAAAAATGATTGTTGTGGAAATTTGCTCCATCGGTGGATAAAATTTCAGTATGACATTATGGATTTTCAAACACTTTTTGAGGAAACCATTGGCACAAGTTCAATTGTAATGGAGAGTTGCAAGAAAGTAGCGCCTGAACCAGTTGGATATGGTAGGGATATAATGAAAAGTCATGGAAAATTTCCCAAACATGAATATGTGAGATATCCAAATTTCTCCAATTTTCAATCCGGGACCGTCCTCAATTGAATTCAAAACAGCTATCTCAATTTCTGGTGTTCTCTCAGTACGTTCTTCTTATTTCAGTTGATTGTCTGATTCAAAATTTCCTATTTCGCTCTACCTCCTAGGAATGTTCGTGCATCCAAAATATTTCTATTTGGAAAGCGGTCTTCAGTGCGTTACCATTTGCAAGCCCATACATGTAATGCATATCTGAAAACTGGACCAAGTTTTTTCAATAATACTGTTAATTTTATTGACTTGAATACGTGACAACTAGACTACGTGGACAATGGGCTTGTTATCAATGAAATATTTTCTCGGTTTTTTCCACGTTATATTGTAAAACTCAATAATCAAAATAACTAGTAAAATCTTTAGCTCTTGAACTTGCCCCACTAAGATAATAAACGTTGAAAATGGAGCTCCGTTAAAAAGCGGCAGAACCGACTGTGACGTCACCTTGCATATTGTGGTCTGATATTGGGCAGTACACCGTTGCGTTTCACATAAGAAAGTTGCTTTCAGCTGCCATATCTTTAAATTTTAAAAGTGTTAGTGGTTTTTGCTAGTTAAGATGTATTCAGTAGATACTGGATTTATTAAAGCAGATTCTGCAAATTTACCTGAATGGGATATATTTATGGTGATGGACTATTTTAATAAAAACAGAGACTTTATGAGTGTGAAAATGCGAGGAATAAAATTGCAAAGGTAAGTAAAATAAATTCAATATTTTGACTTACGCTTTTTACGGTCACGCAATACCAGGGTCGAATGAAACATTCTTAGCACTTTTTTTATTAAAATGCACTGAAAATACAGTGAAAAACTGGCACTGAGTAATCTTATGGGAAATACTCTCACTTAAATTGACTAATATTTTGGTGCTTATGTTGTTCTAATCAACCACCTGAACCAAATTATCTGTACTCAAAAAAATCTGTCGAGTAGTTTTCGAGATACAGGGCTACAGGGCGTTGAAATTGAAAAATGATGATTTTTAATTCAGTTAACTATTACCCAAATATTTGTTCATTACCCTCTGGGCTTATTTTTATACAGGATAAATGAAAAATAAAATAGAGTAATTACAATTTTTTGTTGTGTTCGTATACTTACAAGAGTGAAAATATTTAAAAGTACCTACATTATTTTACATGATTTACAAAAATAAAGAACATATAAATATATAAATTTTGTATAAAGGGTGAGTCAAAATTCATGCTAGGTATTATTTTAAGTTGTGGGATGATCTTTTATTAGTTCATAAACAGAGTTGAGCCAGTAAGTATTTCAGGAGTATGTTGAAAATTAATATAAAAAATTCAGAAGAACGACTTTTTATATATAAGGGCGTAACATTAAAAACGGCATTTTCTAACAAAAAATATAATCATAGTCTAAAATATGTGGGAAAAACGTTTCGAAATATGTGTAAAACCTGTAGTGTACAAGTAATTATTTTGTTTCAGATCTGATAGACAGAGTTATGGTGATAACGCCATTGGTTACGTTCAGTTGAAACAACAAAGAGCACTTTGTGAACTAAAAGCGAAAATCACGCCAGAACATAAAATAAAATCTAGAAATTACAGTGTATCCTGCTCAAGTAATACCAAAGAAAAGGTGGTGGTGAATGCAAAATGCCATGATTGTACATAAGCCTTAATATGAGCCTGAACCCCTATTTCCTTAGATATAGGTTCCATTCGTCTGATATCCATTTCATTTTCTTCCTCTTCTTGATTCTCTTCGGAAGTTCTATTTTTTGAGCTTAACAATAAAGTCTCAATGACAGATTGCTCTGCTTTAGTTTGTAAAAACTGTGACCGTGGCTTTGAACTATGCGTCGTAATTCTATTTTTTTGACAGTAAAAAAATCTCGGTACTACTCCAGGTTTTAGTCTAACTTTTCCACTGTTCATTGTTTTAATGTACATATAATTTTCTTTATCTTCCTCTACCTAAAACAAGTTATTTGTGTTAAACTCTCTAGAGCTTATAAGTTATCACTAATTTTAAAACTATACAAATTTTGTTACTAAATATATTCAAACTGTGAGATAAAATCGATAAACTTACTTCAAAATGGTCTTCACAGCAATACACATGCGATTTGTTAGATACAAAAACTTCACAACGCATTGATTTCTGCCAAACATTTCTTATTTTAATATCAGAGGGCACATTAATAAACCATTCTTCTGGGGCATTCTTGGATGTGTTAGGACAGTCGGGAACCAAACAATATTTATTTACCACTTTATTCTCACTCATTATGCAATAAAATAACGAAACAGTCCAGCGATTTGCTTCTTACACACAGAGACAACACGGTAGGTACTTACGAAATATACAGTCGACTCTCGACTCGCGGCGCGGCGTTGCAAACGTTAGGTATCGCATATGCAGTGTGACGTCACAGGTAACCACGCCCCGTTTTTGTTCGCTCCAATTTCTTTTATTAATTTGAGGGTTTAAACGTTCGCGGAAAAATCTAAAATTTTGGGAATCTGTTTAAAATGAGTTATAGTTCCGATTATTGAATTAATAATTTTTTCTTGAACAAGCCCATTGTCAAAACTGTTTATGTTCACATAACAAAATCTGCTTCTCACCTACTAGACACGTTTTTAATCCTTATAATAACCAATTTCATAGAAACGTGCAAATGAATAAAACATTTTTCATGCGAAAACCGAACGTCAAACGAAAAAAAAAAATTAGCTCGTGAAGGAATGAGGATTTCAATTTTTTTCAAGGAAAAGTAGTGGCGTATCACTTTTATCTTTAAAATGATTCAGTGCAAATCTCGCACGGACGCCACTGGCAAGACTAGAAAGTCATTTTGTACCCCAGAAAATGGCTTTTGATGCATAAAAGATGTGTTATACGTCTCACAAAAATATTCAAGGTCATACCAAAATTATCATAACAAGGAGATTTTTTTTTTAAAACTTTGTCACCCTTCAGTTTAAAAGTTGATATCTTCAGAACCTATGTTCATATGAAGTTTTTTCTTAAAATGGAACCAGAATAACCTCAAATATCAGCATGTTATTGAAAAACACCCTGTATATTTCAATAATGTTTTGTGGCAGTCACAGCAATTCATAGAATTTTTTGAACTTCAAAACAAAATGTATGCCTTGACTGAACACATATTCACCATTTGTAAAACTACCGCCATGGGCTACTTCTAAAAGCCAATTACTATTCGCATTTCACGTTCAGATTGTAGGAGGTAATCATTCAAAGAGATTGAAATACTATTTGAAGAGTTTCAAGAGCATTAGGTGTAGTTTTGGTGGAAGATATATTTTTTTTCTCTGAAAATACTGATGCGCACCATCTAGTCGGACTATTCTTCTCGCGTCCATAAAAATAATCTAAGTTTTATTAAAAAAATTCGGGTGCCTCATTCTCCTTCTTTTTTATATCAAAATTCCTATTTCCAGATTATTGTGTCACTGTACCGTGCTTCCCTTCAATTTATAAAAATCCTTTATTCAGCGCATATGTCATGTCATGTCACTTCCATCGTCATCGCTAATGAAATCATAACCCAGCTGCTGCTTGAATTTTGGATAACCCGGAAAAATCATAGATGGCCTAGTTTTCTTGGACATTTTCGTAGAAAAGAATATTTCCTAACCAAAACATAACTCTGTAAGAGTACTGAGACTCTCAAGGTAACAGTAGCTAGATAGTTGTTGAAATAATGTCGAATTTGTGCTAAGAAACGCTATCAGAACTTTTCGATTCGTCACTTCAAGAAATTATAACGTCTCATCTGTGAAATATGATGTCCCAGTGGACTTTTCAATATCAAGAAAAATCATCGGAAAAAATCATTCCAATCGGTTGTGAGATTTATGTTCTACCATTTCAAAAATGTCACACTATTCATTTATCTCCATCTCTAGAAAAATAACGAGTGTGGGATACTCCATTCGTAAAAAAAAATTCCTCAAATCATAAGGGTGGAACTCTTCAGGAAAATTGGTCTGAACTTTATAAATTGTCCGACATGAACAATGCTTTTAATTTGTTTCTGGAAGTCTTCCTCTTTTATTTTGAAATGTACTTTCCGTTGAGAAAATGTTATACTATAAAGAATAAAATGAAAAAATCGGTCAAAGATGACGTCAAATCATCCAGTGTCAATTTGAAAGATTTAGATTACCTACAATCAGAATACCCTGGACTACGCAGCTTATATAAAGCTGCTAAAAAAAACACGAAAAGTTGTAAAAAAATTCCAAAAAAATTTACTATCAAAACACTATAGCTAACTCAACAAATGCTAACAAAACAGCTTGGGAAGTTATTTCAGAATTGAGCAACAAAAAAGTTGAATCACACCATGAAATTGATATTAGTAAAGATGGAATAATATATGATAATCCTCATGAAGTATCCAATTTGTTCAACAGTCATTTTATGAATGCTCCAAAAGAAATCATCAACAAAATTGATCAGAGTAAAATACAAAATATAGAAAATACAAAAATTGAATTGAATAATTTTTCCATTTTTCTCAACCCTTTTGTTGTTATAGAACTGGAAACACTACTGAAAACTGAACTCAAAAATGAACACTCGGCGGGAAACGATGACATACCATTATTCCTATTGAAAAAATGTCTGAATAGCATTATCGAACCCATGACCTTCTTAGTGAATTTATCTTTTTTAACTGGCAAATTTCCTGATGCCCTTAAAACAGGAAAAATCATTCCTATTCATAAAAAGGGTCTTGTAAACTTGATGGATAATCATCGGCCAATAACAATAACGCCAAGTTTCTCAAATATCTTCGATTATTCATTTTTAGATCGCCTCTTGAACTTCTTAAAAAGGTTCGATATTTTGAGCAAAAATCAGCATGGATTCAGAAATAATCATTCGACAAATACAGCTGCAATTTCATTCTTCGAAAAAGCTGTAGAATATTTTGAAACAGGCGAATGCCCTGCAGGGATCTTTTGCGATCTCAGCAAGGCAGTCGACTGTGTTAACCATCAAATTCTATCAGCCAAATTGTATAACTATGGAGTTAGAGGTCCAGCTCTTGGTTGGATTTCTTCCTTCTTAGTTAACCGACTCCAATACGTGAGCATACCAGAACTCAGTTCTGGAAAGCCACACAAACCAAATCTTAATGTAAATTGGTCAACATAGGAGTCCCGCAAGGGTCAATACTGGGGCCAATTCTATTTCTGTTGTACACCAACGATCTTGATAAGCACTTAACAGATACCCATATAACGATGTTTTCTGATGATACCTCTTTAATAGTATCGGATAAGGATGAAATGAAAACACAACAGATAAGTGAACAAGTCTTGAACTCTGTATATGAATGGTGCAACTTGAATTTTCTATATCTCAATACCTCTAAAACACAAATAGAGAAATTTCATAACAGGCAAAAAGACTGTCTACCAATAACTATCTGCGTCAATGACGTATCAATTGACAATACAAATGAAACCAAATTCCTGGGTCTGGTCATTGATGAAAATATCAATTGGAAAAATCATTGTTTATGCCTGAACAAGAGGTTGAATTCTTTATGTTATTTGTTCAGGAATATCAAACAAGTCTTGGAGGAGTCCCAGCTACTATCATTGTACCACTCTCAGGTAGCTTTCCGAATTAGGTATGGTATATGTTTGTGGGGTAACTCCACTTCCGTCAATGACGTGTTTATTTTGCAAAAAAGAATAATAAGAATAGTCAGGCGTTCCTTCAACCTACTCTTGTAGGGGACTGTTTGTCAAACTTAATATAATGACACTTTATTCTATGTACATCTATGAAATATGCACTTTTATTTTCACGAACAAAACCGAGTTTACTCTGAATAAAAACTTGCATATGGTAAATACACGACAAAAAAATAATTTCCATATTCCATTTTATAAATATAGAGTTTCGCAAAACTCACTTTCCTATTTGGGTTTGTCCATTTATAACAGATTGCCGCATGAAATAAAAAATACTAATGAAAGTAGAAATTTTATCGCAACGCTGAGAAAATTCCTAATTAAAAATTGTTTTTATTCCTTGGACGAATATTTTAACATGTGACTATGTTGTTCTGTTCCGTTTTGCCTAATGTTTCTCTCTATGTGACTATTCCTATACATATGTACTTGTGTCTTAGTGGAAAATAAATATTATTATTATTATTATTATACTTACTCCAATTATATAAACGTCAAGAAATTTTGAGAATCTTGTGGATTCAAGGGAAGTATCAATATAACTGAATGCTCAGAGTCTTATCTTTTGTCCGTTGCAATCGACCTCAAAGAACAGAAAATCCCTTCACAACCGCTTTGCGTTTCCAATATGTTTGACTCCCAAATATTCAGTATCTAGTTGTTCCATGGATTAGTCAAACTCGCCATGAAATACCACACACACCACTCTAATCGTCCATTGCGAATCCCTAATCCTTGTTAGGTGACCGCATGCTCCAATTCCCAACATTGCTTCAACTACCAACATCGCTTTTCAAACAACACTTAATATTCATCAACGTTTAATCCACGAATGGGGTCGTTAGTGGGATGTCCGATACGTTTGAGTGATAAAACACATTCAGCTAGCAGAAACTCCCCAAGGAACATTGAAACACTTACCTCAAAAAACATTTCAAACTTGGTAATTCTGACCTTGGAACAAATCAACAACATACCTGTAACGAATGGAATTATGCTTCTGACTCGTTTGAGGGCAAGTTTTCACTTAATCTGAATCCTAGCCATTACCAAATTTCTGAATTACCAATAAGATATTAGCTCTCCTGGTGCTAATCATCTGATTCACATGGAAATAAAAACAAACTGAAAAATAATGAATTTCATTTGTACAAACTGAAAAACAATAAATTTCATTTGTACCAGCAGTAAGTGCAATAAAAAACAGAAATCTGTAACATTCTTAGTTACCAGCCATAATGTCATTTAAAATGAAAAATGTATTATTCTTCGAAACATCTGACTACGAAAACCTATACAAAGGTGTATGTTGATCGCATATCCATTAAAAACAACTATTTCCCTGGCTAATGCTTCGGCGGTTCTTTGCAAATATTTGTTCCGAAATGGATAATCACTTCACTCAGGCTGAAAACCTGTTGACCGGTTTTGGGGTATTTGCCCCTGATCAGAACAGGGTGGTCTAAGCAGACAATGATTAATGTCTGAGTTACCTGATTGAAACAATCAATGTCAATCCATTTCGAAGTATTTGCTGGGATCGAATCAGTAGAATAGTGCTAACGCCATCTCAACTCAACCACTGCAACTGAAACCTTACTAACTTTGAATGCCATTATGAATTCCAGGATAGCAATATCTGTAATAAGACACAGAAATATGTAACATTTTTTTATTTCTTATAGCCAGCCATAATTTCATCGAAAATGAAAAATAACTTATTCATCACAGTGGCGTATCTAGGAATTCTGTTTGGGGGGGGGGTGCTAAGTATTTTTTTTCATTCAAATTCAAACAAAAATACAAAATGTAATAAAATGAAAAATATATATAGAGATACTCGTAAGTAGGTACCAAACAGAACGATGATTTCTTTCGTTGAAATAAAAATAAAAATCACATAATGAAATCCAGTATCAAGTGTTTCTTATTTTCAAAGCCTCTCAATAACATTTAAAACATCTATATGCACATCTCTATGAACATGAAGTGGACCTATTCCAACCAACCGCTTCTGTTGCATCGTTGATCGCAGGCAAGTTTTCAATCCCTTCGACAAAGAAAAAACTTCGTTCAGCGGATGCCACACTAGCAATGTATTCAAAATATGAAGACACTTTTGCATCAAGGGAAATATGTTAGGGTCACAAGATATAAAAAGAAAAATTATAAATTTTTTTAACAATTATAGTGTCAGCTGAACACTTGAAATACATAATTTCATTGAATTTTGATAATATGAGGTTATTGTTAATCAAAAATTTTTTTTGGAACCGCCGATTTTATTTAAACTCGTATAGTTGTTCACAGAATACTCCATAATTGTTTTTCTTCCTGAAGCACATTTTACATTTGTACTGAATAATATCACGCTATAAAATTGTTTAGAAAACTTTCTAACAAGAAATTAAACCGACGAAAAACGGAATTGAAAAGCAAAAAGTAAAATAAACCTTCTTAGTCTTAATAACTAAGCTCCTAAACTAATGTGAGTAACTAATTTTGAGTCGGCGCCAAACAAACAAACAAATGAGTTAGGTAAAACGTAAAATTATGGCATCGAGATGCGCGGTGACATTTTGATGATTTCTTTGGAGTAATTTAATGATCTTTGTTGATTGCTTGTTTGGCGCCGACTCAAAACTAGTTACTTACATTAGTTTAGGAGCTCAGTTATGAAGACTAAAAAGGTTTATTTTATTTTTTGCTTTTCCCTTCCCTTTGATTTGTTGTTAAAATGTTTTTATTTGAAAAAAAATTGTGGCTGAAATCTACTAATTACTACCTATTTAATTTTTGATCAGTCCCAAAATACTCACTCACCCACCTTACTTAACTATTAACAGTTGAATAATATGATTATCTACTTTAATTATTCATTGTTATATAATAAAAGGTATTTTTGATGGTTCTGGTTAGTTTATTCCATCACTTCGAATATGTTTCCATCCTTTCATAGAATGTCATTATTGTGACGGATGCAGGAGAACAAAAATAATGACAATAGCAATCTGTCATTGTCAACTACATATGTGTGCCAAAGTTCATAAGTGAAAAATCAATCATCCCCTATTTTCTACCCATAGGGGTAGATAGTTCTCTCCCAAATGCAAATTTGATCAACTATGAGATATACACTATCTATTAAGACAATAATTATCCAAATCGGACAACCTACTTCAAAGTTATGCCTGATAGAATCTGTTAACGAACCAAAATTCAGAGGGTGAACGATCAATAACTTCCATTTTGCTACCCTTAGGGGGAGATTTTCATTTTAAAATTCGAATGGGACCAACTTCGAAGTACACCCTATCCAATGGGGAAAGAATCATCGAAATCGAACCACTCTGTGAAAAGTTAGGCGTGGTCATACATAAAAAAAAAGTTATACGCGTCGACTAGAGAACCTCCTCATTTTCGATTTCGTCGGTTAAAAATTGTCAATTCTGTTAATTATGAATTTCTAAAACAAAATATGAGAAATTGAGTAAATAATGTCACCATTTTTTCATTGTCATTTCACATTATTATCAGTTTTATGACTGACAAAGGCATTTGACAACAAAAAAAACGCAGTTTGTTTATAAAATATTCATAATCAAAGGTATAAATTGAATATTCTACAGAAATTTTTTCTTTGCATTAGGTTGCGGAGAATTTAATATGACCAAAAAAAAATAAAAAATTTCAAATTTTTTTTTCAATTGTGTATTTTTTTTATTATTTAAATAATATATTAAGAATATTTTATCTTTAAAATTATTAATTGGTTATCCTCCACCTAATGAGTTATTCTTTAATAATAATTCAATTGTTTATTCACTTAACAATTAGTTATGAACAAACTTTGATTGACATTATATTTTTGAAAAACCTTTCTATTCAATATTCAATTGAGAATGTTCCCCTTTCCAACCCGAATACCCCACAAGAGGTTATCTTGAACGATGGAAGATGGTGACTAAAGTTTTTCTTTCAGTCGCAGATTTTAGGAACATCCTGTTCATATTCTCAAACAAATCATAATAAACTCCTAACAACCTAATACAAAATAAATATTTTAAAAAAATATTCAATTTATCCATTTGATTATAAATATTTCATTTACCTATAGGGTTTTTTTTTAATGTTAGAAAATGTCTTTGTTAGACATAGAACTGATAATAATGTGAAATATAAATTGAAAAAAAAAATACAATATTTACTCGTTTCTCATATTTTGTTAACTTTCGAATTTTATAATTAACACAATCATCAACTTTCAAAACAATCTCATAGCGTGATATCATTGAGTGAACATGTAAAATGTGGTCCAGGAAGCAAACAAAATATGGAGTCGTTCTGTGAAAAATTAATTCGGTTTTTAATAAATTCGGCGGTTTCAAAAAACCTCTTAATTAACAATATCAAAATCCAATGAACATTTCTTTTCTAACAAAATAACATTATTTCAAGTGTTTAAACGATACCATAATTTCATTTTATTCATATTTAATAGTATAAAAAAATGTGTACTTCTGCATTAACCCCCACGCGGAGTCCCAGTTTCAACGTTGAATTAAAATTACAAATAATTGAGATAGAATTCCGAGAGTAGGAACTTTTTCATGAAAAATTGCATTCTCTTCGAAAAACAATTTTTTTTTTATTTTCTCCATCATCAATAGTTATCGAGCTATTACCAAAAAACTAAGGCCGTTTTAATTTTCTTGTTTTTGTTTAAAAAAAATAGCAAATTCTTGTCGGCGGAAAAAATGGCAAAAATACATCTTTCTCAGAATGACATCCCGAATCGAATGAGCCGTCGCTCATGTTTCTAGTAGATTCGGAACGATTTTTCGCAGGAAACTCACTTTCTGACTAGACTAATGAGAACATGGGGGGGGGGGGAAGCGGTAATTACCCCTATTACCCTCCCTTTGGATACACGCTTGATTCCTCAAGACAGCTGACTACAAAAACCTATAAAATAGGTGTATGTTGGTTATAATGAATTTTGCTGAAAATTTGCAGTTGACACGAAACAAAGTTGACGTTCAGAATACTTTTAGTCGAGGGAAGGAGATTAGAGGGAAAAAAACGTAATTTGCAACTGGCAACACAAAAACTCGACGGTCGAAGTTATCAAGGAAAATACGTCGAAGACATAGGGAATGATAATTATTGAGTTATTGAAATGAAAAATAAGAATAATGAACAAATTAAAATGTTTTCGTTTTGAATCAAAGGATGTTTTTCGTAAGCATTACTTTCTCCCACCTAGATGCCCTAGAAAGTGAGATAATGAGCGATACGAATATTTGCCCTTTATATTTTTCTTGATGTCACTCAGAATTAGTTCTCCGATTTAATACAATACCTATCCACCACCAAGTATTGCCCAGAATATACAGAAAGGGTAAACAAGAATGTAGTTGTGAAATAAAATTTATTGTTATCTTAAGCCTAAAGCGCAGGGAATCCACATGATATAATTGAATAATTAATACTAATTGCGAAATTTATAATGGTAATCATAATGATCACAATAATGAATAATCAAAATTTCAAAGTAGAGATATAAAATAATAATAATAATAATAATAATAATAATATATTTTTTGTTGCCTCAAGTGTAAACAGCATGTTAGTGTTATATCAGAAAACCACTATTTTCCCTGGGTAATGCCTCGACGGACGTTGAATTACATCCAATGGATAAATGTGCGAAGTCTACAGGGTACTTTGCGAATGTTTTTCGCGAAATGGATAAATAATAATTGACCACTTCACTCAAGCTGACCACCTGTAGACTGGTTTTGGAGTACTTGCCCCTCATCAGTACAGGGTAGGCCAAGCAGACAATGATTTTTGACTGCGTTATCTGACTGAAACAATAAATGTCAATCCATTTCAAAGTATTTGCTGGAATCGAATTAGTAGAATAAAGCTAACACCCTCTCGAATCGACTACCACAACTGAAACTATACCAACTTTGAATGTCCTCCCGAATCCCAGGATAGAAATATCTGCAATAATAAACATAAATCTGTAACATTCTACAAGGTACTTTGCAAATGTTTGTTGCGAAACGGATGAATATTAACCACTTAACAGTGGTTTCGGGGTATTTGCCCCTCATAAGTACAGGGTAAGTCAGGCAGACAATGGTTGATGTCTGCCTTACCTGATTGAAACAATTAATGTCAATCCATTTCATTTCATATATGCTGGGATCGGATTGGCAGAATGGGCTAACGCCATCTCAACTCAACAACTGCAACTGAAACATTACCAAATTCGAATGTCATCCTGAATCCCAGGAATAATTCGCTTCTGAAATTATGTACTCGAATCCCAAAAATATTTTTTTATCACTCTTGGTTACTTGAAACCAATACTTACGTAATAAATTACTACGTTCAATGCAGTACTGACGAAAAATACATATTATTAAATGTTTCGTTCATTTCTCTTATAATGGCGAGCCAGCATATTCTGTTGTGAAGTATTTGGAACATGCTGTATATAGTTGATTGACTGTCACTGTCATGTTGATATAATTTGTCAGTTCAGTTTTCTCTGCAAGCATAAGTATTGCGTGTATATATTGTATCATTTGATTTCCTACGTCTCACTGGAGATCCAATAATCTCAACAGGTTACGGGCCCAGATTCAAGTGCTTGAAATATAGGAAATCTCAGAAGTAAGGCCCTAAGTAGTGAACTTGCAATTCCCGATCAAACATGTCATATCAGTTACCTCCAATCGAGAAACTGAAGGGGAGGGAAAATTATGACGCGTGGAAGGTCGGAATTAGAGCCTATCACGAAGATCAGGATCTGTGGGAAAGTGTTTCTGGTGAGTCAGATGATAAGAAAAAGGACACGAAAGCTCGTTCTAGAATAATCTTACTGATTGATCATATGCTGCATATTCATGACAAGAGACAAAAACCGCCAAAGATGCTTGGGAAACCTTGCAAAAGTATTTGAGGACACCGGTCTCACGAGAAAAGTAGGTTTGTTGCGAACTTTAATCAGTACTCGTCTTGAAAATTGTCCGAATGTCGAAGCATATGTGAATAAGATCATTCAGACTGCTTGAAAGCTCAATTGCATTGAAATGGAAGTTTCCGACGAGTGGGTTGGCGCTATTCTTTCAGCCGGTCTTCCAGATCAGTATAAACCCATGATAATGGGAATCGAAAGCTCTGGCATTGAAGTAACCGCTGATGCAATAAAAACTAAATTATTGCAAGACATTTGTGTTGAACAGTCCAAAAAAGATTCTGCGATGTTTGGCTACGGAAACAGAAATAGTTCAGATTCAGGCATCAATCGAAGTCGTGAACGTAAATATGTCATTGCTGACAGTTCTTCATATACCAGGAATGGTTCCAAAGGAACAGGCAAAGGACCACGTTGCTACACATTTAACAGGTACGCCGGACAACTCGCGAAAAACTGTGATGAGAACAGTTCCAAGAAACAGGTATTCGTGAAGAATAGTGACAAATCAGAATTCACGATGTTCACAGCTTTGTCAGCTCATGTCAAATCAACTGAAAATGATTGGTTTCTCCATTCCGGATGTTCCGCTCATTTGATCGTGGATAAATCGATCTTCATCAGTAAGGAAACATCGTCGAAATTAACCATCACAACTGCCAATGATCAGCAGATGGGAAACAAACTGTATTGGTGATATCCAGTTACCTGTAAGAGTTTCTGATCAATCTTTTAATGTGAACGTCGTAAATGTGTTCTATGATTTGAGAGTGAATCTTCTTTCTGAGAGTCAGATCGCTCAATAGCGAAATAAAGTCAATTTTAATTCAGAAGGAGCTCAGATCATGAATGCTCAAGGAAAAATTATTGCAACCGCCACTTTGCAAAATAACCTTTTTAAAAGTGACAGGCCCTCTGAAAATGCAATGCTGACACGTTCTGATATGCTGGGAAATGCTTCATTATGGCACAAACGTATGGGTCATGTACATTTTCCCAATTTGGATAAGCTCGGAAATGTATTAGTGCATGGCATAAAATTTCATGAGAGAATTCCCGAAGGATTTGTATGTGATATCTGTGCTACCAGTGAGAGTCATCGATTATCTTTCAGTGAAAGTACTACCAAGACATCCAGGTTGCTTCAGATAATTCATTCTGATGTTATGGGTCCCGTTGATTGTTTTCTGGCAGGTTCGAAATATATGCTGACATTCTTGGACGATTTCAGTCATAAGACATTTTGTCACTTTTTTGAAACAAAAGATCAAGTTTTTGATCGTTTCGTCGAATTAAAAAATTTTGTGGAAAATCAAACCGGCCAAAAAATTCAGATTTTGAGAACAGACAATGGTGGAGAGTATTGTTCCCAAAAATGGTGGAGAGTATTGTTCCCAGGTTGTACGATCCTGAAACCAAAACTGTCATAGTCTCGAGAGATGTGATTTTCTCTGAGTACGAGAAAGGAAATTCACTTTTGAATAAATCTTCTGAGGAAAGTAGGATGTTTTTCTTTCCTGAGCCGGATCATGAGTCAGATTCAGGACCGCCTATCGAAGATTTTTCTTATGAAGAAAGTGACGATAGTGATAGTGAGAACCATCCAAAATACGCAAGCAGCACAGTTTCCGAAAATGAATTTACGTGATTATCAACTCTCCAATCCATGAATTTTGCATATATTTATTCATATCTCTTTCAAGATTCCATGGTAATGAATCCAAAGAAGTTTCCTCATCTTGATTTGCTATTTTTGGTGGTGTATTTGGAAAATCTAAATCACTTTCCGAATCAGAAATAATGATAACATAAAAAACCAACAATGCTTTCAGTGCAAACTGACAGGTCTAAACTATTAACGAGGAACGTCAAACTGTTCAAACCAGGCAACTAGATATAAAGTGTTTTCAAATCTCACCGTATTTTGACGATTCTATTTCGCTTTTTTATAAAACAATAGGAAAAAATGAATCTAATTATAGAAATGATTCCTGTCATTGTTTATTGATAATTTAAAACATTATATACGAGGGCGGGAAATGATTGAAAATATAAATTTAACTTTCGTCACTAGGAACAAAAGTTAACGTTACGTGAATTTCTCTCACTTGCGACGGAAATCACGTTTTCGCTAAAGGTATCCTATAATAAAATGACGTCTTTTCGTAACGGGTTGTAGAAAAAAGCGTTTGATGCTCTTTAGTCACTTTTCATAATCATATTGAGATGACTGATATCAAGCACCTCAGGCTTTTTTACTAAAATGAATTTTTTTGGCAATGACATTATTCTTATTTCATTACTATTCCTCTAAAGCAATTTTTTTTCGGTTTTCTGGGATCCAAAAAAAATCCTCAGATTAAATAACGACCAAGTGATATATCATCAAAGGCGATTTCCCTCACACAATAACCGATGTTCTGTAACACAGTAACACAATGCACCGATAAATCAGCTGATTATCAACTTGGAGCCTCACCTGCACAAGCAACCCCTCAGTCGTATATCAGATAATCGAGTCATACTTCAAAAATGTAATCGCCACAATGAACCCATACACGACATACATTTTCCGTGACGCATTACCGTGGTAATTTCGCCGGTGTGGATTAATCCGTGTTTGTTGGGGGCTCCACATTATGGAACACTTCATTGTTCCCCGTACCTGGTCACGCAATATATTCTGACAGATGAGTTTACTCCTATTTGCATGGGAATCCGATTAGATGCGTGTAGTGATTGGGAGAGTTGGCACTGATTGGTGTCAGTTTTGTGATATGTGGTCTGGGATCTTCTTCCATTTTTTGTCAATTGTAATTTTTAACCGACGAAATCAAAAGGGGGGAGGTTCTCTAGTCAACGCGTATTTTTTTTTATGTATGACCACGCATAATATTTCACAAAAGAAAGAGTCCGATCCCGATGATTATTTTTCCATTAGGTAGGGTGTACCGGTTTGTTTCATTTGATTTGAAAAATCCACCCTAAGGGTAGCAAAATGGAGGCATTGATGTTCACTCTGAATTTTGGTCCGATTCTATAAGGCAAACTTTGTACTGGTTTTCGATTTGGATGATGCTTCTTTTATTACATAGGCATACCTCATAGTTGATCATATTTGGGTTTGGAAGGAATAATCCACCCCTATGGGTAGAAAAAAAGGGGATGATTGATTTTTTACTTGTGAACATTGGCACCAATTACCCCCATATTTCAAACCCTTTGATGGCAAATTCAGGCATCTAATCAGTGATGAAAAAAAACCAATAACATATACAAGCAAAGTGAAAGAGCCATTCTGTTAATTTTCAAAAATCGAGCCCATTTTTATCCCCTTACGCCTGGTATATTCAGGTTCTTATCAGTGATAAGAAAAGACCAAAAACAATAACATATTACAAGCAGAAAGGTATACAAAGCCATTCGTAACCACTGTTATTTTTTTTAAAATAACTTCACCACCATTCCACTTTCTTAAATCCAGGCGTGGTCGCAGCCCAAAATTTTGGAGGGGGGTTACTTGGCTCAAGTGAAACATAGGAATTCTTTTTTAATTAAAATATGAAATATAACACAAACCTCAATCACAAACCGAAAGGGAGTCCTCTACTCGTTTTAGAAAATCGGGTGATTATTTTCGAAACATGTACATTTAAATGGGCTAAGCCAGTCAGCCTTTCTTCTGACATATCTGTTCTTAGCCAAGTTTTTAGGCGCCTCAAAGTGGAAATGTAGTTGACATTGACAGATCGCTATTGTCATTATTTTTGTTCTCCTACACCCGTCACAATAACTACATTCTATAGAAGAATGGAATATACAAAGTAATGAAATAAACCAAACAGAACTATCAAAAATAATTTATATCATATAACAATTATTAATTGCAGTAGGTAATTATATTATTCAACTGTTGATAGTTGGAGTAAGGTGGGTTAGGTAAGTATTTTGGAAATTAAGAAGGTAGTGATGAGTAGATTTCGGCCACAAAAAATTTACAAATAAAAACTTTTTAACATAAAATGAAACCGACGAAAACAAAAACTGAAAATTGAAAAATAAACATTCCTATTGATAACTAATCTCCTGAACTAATGTATGTAACTAATTTTGAGTCGGTGCCAAACAAACTAGCAATTGAATTAGGTGAAGCGTAAAATGATGGCAGGGGATGAACGGTGGCGTTTTGATATTTTTTTTTCAAGAAATTCAATGATTTTTGTTGTTTGTTCGTTTGGCGCCGACTTAGTTATACAGGGTGTCCGGTAAACCTTGTACAATATTGGCACTGGGGATGGACCAGGTCATGACTGTTCAGAATATCAGAATTTCACCTCAGTGAAAATCTCATCGTTTGCGAGATAATGGGCACTTTTTGAATTTCTGGAAAATCGCTACTTCACCTTGGATTTTTGCGTGCCATATCTACAAATTAAGACTGATTCAAACATCTTTGCTGCTGAATATTACTGATGAGTGATGCTTTCAGACATACGAAACAGTTTTTCAGAAATTGATACAGTTTTTAAGAGAAATGGGGGTAAAATGCCAGATTTTATTTCCACCAATTTTTAGTTAACAACTTTGACATTATTGTCTGAAGAAACTATACACGTGTAGGTGGAAATGTACACAAGAAAATGAGCATTTTGTCCAGACTCTGAAATGTTATATAACTTGTTGAAATTATTTTTGGAAGGAGTGATACTTCGATTATATTAGAGTGTGGTGTTATTCTAAGCTAAAATCAACTCTTCCGACTTTGACGATAATGTGATTTATTTTTATTTTATCGAGATGAAATGATGAAATAATTATGAGTAATAACGAATCAATTGCTTGAAAGCATTCAATGAAACGTAAAAAAGTAAATACTAATTCAACGTTTTCTTTAATTAACATACAATGTAAACCACGATATCGATTATACGATATCGCACTGAATAATATTACAATAAATGTTCGAATTGTTTTCCATCCGCTCGTATGCAGAGACGACATCTCCTCAAGAAGGACTTTTCAAATGCGTTATAGCACTTGAATCAGCGATTCTCTGAGAGGCATTGTGAATCCGCCATCTCAATTGTTCCACGTCAGTTATAGTTCTCTCAAATTGCCACAGTAGGAAAAATCCAATGGATTTAAGTCAGGTGACCTGGGCGGCCACAGGATTGGGCCACGGCGTCCTATCCATCGTAGTGGGGAGAACTTGGATGTGATGCATTTATGTATCGTTCTGCATAAAGCGCATCTGCAGCACTAGCACTACCTCTACATTCAACATGAATGTAGTGCATTTGCGCATATTCTCGGGGAGTATAACGTGTGTATGGCATGCTGGTGAAATAAATACTGCGGAATGAAACAAAATTAGTACCTTTAATTTTTATCTTCATTACACAATAAAAACAAAAAGGGGAAAAAAGTCTGGTACAGGACGAAAGTAAGATGCGCAAAAAATCCAATACACACATGCTCAGCAATCTATATCTGTCGATCTCCAAAACTTTGTTGCAATCTGGATGTTGGACAATTGCGACATTTATTGCAAGAATTCGTGTATTAATCGGTGCCATGTCGGATAATCGACAATTTCATTTCGATATTAATTTTATTAGGCTGATTACATAAAAAGTTCATTATTAATAATTATTTCCACACTTCATCTTGATAAAATCAAAATGAAAGAAGAGAATGGAAAGCCAGAATAAAACCACGTCCTTATTCAATGGAAATATCACTCCCTCCAAAATTATTTATAGTACATTTTATACCATGGTAGAGTCTGGTCAAAATGGGCAATGAATGTCCACCTCCACGAGGTTATGTTTTTTCACCAGACAATAAAATTGGTGAAATTCAAATCTGAAATTTTACTCTATTTCTTGAGAAACTGTATCAATTTCTGAAAAGCTGTTCTGTATGTCTGAAGGCATCTCTCATCATTAATCTTCAGCAGCAAAGATATTTGAATTAGTCTTAATTTGTAGACATAGCCCTCAAAGATCCGAGGGGAGGTAGCAATTCTCTAGAAATTTATGAAATGCCCATTATATCGAAAACGGTGAGATTTTTACTGAGGTGAAATTCTGATATTCTGAACAGTCATGACCTGGTCTATCATCAGTGACAATATTGTACAAGGTTTACCGGACACCCTGTATACATTAGTTTAGGAGATTGATTATCAATAAAAATATTTATTTTTTACTAATCAGTTTCTGTTTTCGTCGGATTCATTTTTTGTTAGAAAGTTTTTATGCAGTTTTGCAATATAAGCATATGAGAAACAAATTACTTATTCTTCAACTTCCGATAAGTGAATAATGCCACAATGGAATGAAGTTTGGCACGAAATACTTCTTGTCAATTCCTCAAATGATTCCAAAATTGAGCCGAATCGGTCAGGTTGTTTCGAAAAGGTGGCTGATGAAAGGAAGCTTGGAATCAACACTCAATCTTTTCATTCAATACCAATATGGACCAACTATAGGTCGTTTTAACATCGAAGTTGATTTAAACCCTTCGTTTTATGAATTTTCAAAAAACATTATTTCAACTGTTTCGATGAAAAATTTACCCTTTTCGTGGTGAGAATAAACTAATGTTATACTCAAAAAGGATATTTGATTAATTTTTTCACAAGAAACACTGTAGCAAATTTGCAATTCCATGAAAAAAATCTAAATGAGAAACAGTGAGTCTAATTTGAATGAAAAATTGAAAAACAGTTTTTGTCCTTTGTAAGACATGAATAAACACCACATTTCTCACATTTGAAGTGGGTGAAACCTTTGCAGTAGGGCAATTTGCATCTTTGACGTGTATGGTGGTATTTCATTCAGTGAGCAGTTTCGTCTAACCGAACATTTTTGAGAGGAATAGGTGTTGTAGGGCCTCTATGTCTTTTTCCGTCTATTTCATCTTCTACTTGGTTCGTGCAAAGCCTTCCACGTGCTTTTGTTGTGAGTGTTCCAAACAGGCAAAGAGTTTCTGCAATCTCGATCCTAAATTGCCAAAGGTTCATATTATTGAGAATTTTTTTCGCCCTCATTGTCCTTTTATGCAACAAAAAAGCGTTTATTATCGTAACATTAAGAAGATGAAAAAAAAGTATCAAATACCATTTCTTGGACTTGAGAGGTATTTTGTAAGGCCCTATGTGACATCTAGCAGGTCAACTCCCATATGCCGGTTATATTCCTGTACACCACGAGGAGACGGTAGTGTTATTTTCTTCTTTGCTTTTCGGTCAAACCGATTTACACCATGATGAGGTAATTCCCAGAAACAAGTTGAAATTAGCGTAACTACTTTGTTATCTTCGCAAGTCGTTAGGCTCAAATCAACCCCATCAATGTTAGCTACATATTCTTCTGTACTCCCCGTTTTTTTTGAAAATGTTTCTGGTGTCAAGGGGTTATTGGGAATTCTGTTTTGACGGATTGTTCCCAACATTAAGATTCGTTGTTTTGTCAGTGATGTGGATAATGGAACAGAAGAATAATAGTTATCACAATAAAGTTGATAATTCATATTTCTAGGTATTTTTCTCGCAAGCCTGGTAACAACATTGGAACTTGTTCCCAAATCACTTTCATTAGGAGCGAGTTCAGCAAACCAGTTGGAAGCTCCATTATAAATTTCAAATCCATAGGAATATCCTGATGTATCACAAAACAAGAACAATTTGAAACCCAATTTGTGAGGTTTCATTGGGTTATACTGTTTCAAATGATGCCTGGTTTTGCAGCACATATTTGTTCATCGATAGAAACCTTACTGTACATTGGTTCAGCAGCAAACTGCTTATTGAATTCTCTTATTCATCAGTGGTCTGATTTTGTGAAGATAATCATATTGACGATCATGGTTTGGAAGCATAAATGTGTTGTCGTTGAAATGAAGTATGGATTTCAAACGTTCGAACTCATTTATGGTCAAAGCACTGCGAACACTGGGTATTCCTATGATGGTCGCCAGTAGCAGCGAGTTCTTGGTAGTTCTGATACAGACATATACACACATATACCTACACATTTCCGAATATCTATTGAAAAAATATTGCCAGGTTTATTCGGATTTTTCTGAACGCTGTATGAGTTTGTTCCACTGGTGATATTGTTTATAAGGTTATCAGAAAAAAAGAATTTGAAAGAGTCATATGGAGTGTCCAGATCTAAAATGTTTGTTGAAAATTCAATATTGCCTTCGAATTTTGGGGCATCTTCATCAATTTGCAAATGTTTTTCATGCCACGGGATTGGAGTTGCCTTTTTACTAACTTTGTCAGTTTTTGAGCTATTCGCAGTAGAAGTAGATGGTTGTTCTTCAGTTTCACCCTCCGCGTATTCTTCTTCAATGACCTCTTGGTAATTTTATCCTTCGGGATCAAAATCCGGATCCGCAATACTATCATCTCGAAAATCTTCAAAATCATCTTCGCTATTTTCCAAGTTATCTATAATTTCCGCCAACTCAGCATCTGAAAGTGCTTCCTTATGACCTCTCCTTTTATAAGACCTGGTCAACTGAAAAAACAAATATTTATTTATTTTGTAAAAAAGTCAAAATTTTGGAAATTTGCAGTTGTACATGCCGCCTCAACTGCTGACTTGACAAAGTTCCATAATATAGCAAATTTGCTACAAACATTTCGGAGGGGCCATGGCAAACTTCATATTGGCAAAATACATTATGAAACATTCGAAATTACCTATTCCAGCCGAGCTACAGAAATTTCCATAAAAACAAAACAATTTTCACTTTTTCGGGCCCTAAAGCAACCTGCGTTGGAAATACGTGAAGACAACAATTTTGATAATATACATCAAACCAACATCAAGCCAGGAATGGAAAACATTTGAAGGCATTTTCATAGCTATCATGTCAGGCGGAGCGTATCAAACATATGAAATAGCTACTTGAATCAAGTGTATGTATAATTTTAATGCTGGTCAATAACTTTATTCTTATCATTCTTGACTTTTCAGTTCATATTGCTACAAAAGCTTGTTTTTTCAGTTTTCTTGAACTATAATTTTATTTCCACCTTTTGAATTTATATTGCAACAACAGAGTGTTTCAAAGAGTTTTTGGCCTTCAAAATAAAAAACGTATATCGCTAGATGACGGAACGAGTTTGCTTGATGGAATAAATCTCAACTCCGCCCTATTTTCATGGGCGATGCTCTTCTGAAATATCAACAATCGTTCCTGCTTTGGCAGTCTCTTCGAGATTAACCCGTCAAGTTCAGTCATCACACCCCTTCGTGGTCACTTTGGAGACCTGCAGAACATCACTTTCCAAAGACTCGTTCATCCAACGAACAGCGAGGCTTTGGAACTCATTGCCTAGGGAGGTGTTCCCCGAGGCATACAACCTTCAGAAATTTAAGACGAACACCAACTCCTACCTTTTCCTAGGTTCCCACGATGTTCTCTGAACATTACAGGATATCCCTTTTCGTGGGAACCAGAACATAAAAAAAAAAAAAATTTGTACCTTCACGACTTTCATGCGGTCAGCCCACAATATAGGACCGAATAAAATAATTCCGTGGTTTTGTGATTCATCGTCCGATTCTATGAAAGATTGGTACTCAGGGGTTTTTGGTGTCGGAGATTTTGAATGTTTTACCAAAATTCAAGATTTAGAAATAGCGGTTCCAAGATAGCGGACGAATTTTGTAATTATGGTCACATTCTTCTCAAAATTGGTATTCGGGGGTTTTTCGTGTCGGAGATTACGAATGTTTTGTCAAAATTCACAAATTCAAGATGGCGCTCCAAGATGGGGGACAAGTTTCTTATTCATGGTCCTATTCTATACAATATTGGTATTTAGGAGTTTTTGGGGTTGAAGATAATGCATTTAAAAATAATCGATTATTGGAAATGGTAGCTCCAAGATGGCTATGGATCTTGTGATCTATGGTTGTATTCTACTCAAAGTAGGATGAGTCCTGTGCCGAAAGTACAATTTTCTGATCAACTGATTGAATTCGATTCTACGCGAAATTCAATTCTCGACTCTCAACAGAGTCATAAAGAATACGAAAATGAAAAGAAATCGAATATACCTTCATTCGTTCTAAAGTGTTCGATACGGTGTGTCACACATTACTATTGAAGAATATATATTCATATGGACTTGGAGAAAATATATACAATCTAATAAAAAATTATTTATCGGATAGAAAATAAATAATATTGATGGTGTAACCGGTCAGTATAAGATAGTTTTCTATGGAGTTCCACGGGGACGGTATTGGGACCATTACTCTTTATGATATATGTTAATGGATTACTAGAAATAAAAACCCAAGAAAAAGTATTGAGCTTTGCAGACGACACAGCCCTTCTTTACAAATCCAATACATGACGAGACTGATTTCCTAAGAATAGAAAAATGGTTAAGAGGTAATAAACTAACTTTGAATTTTACCAAAACAAAATATTCACCATTCTCCTCCTACACAAATGGACTCCCAAATATGGAAACAATCAAAATAGGATACAGCTATGAAATACCAGAAGACAAATCTATAAAATACCTTGGCATTATAATGCCGTCCTCTAAGATGAGACCTTCAAAGGAAAAATCTGGTTAGAAAGTTGAGAGGATCGTTATATAGATTAAAATACCTTCAGGGGCTTTCTAGATATGAAGAATGTAAGATCCTTACATTATTACTAATTGAGTCCCAATTACAGTACGTATTGTAGGATGGGGTGGAGTAAATGATAATTATTTGGAAAAATTGAATGTTATACAGAAATATGTCATGAAAATAATATACCATAAACCCCTTACCTATCCAAGTGAAGACATATATAGAATCCAATTTTCTATACATAAGACAACTTTTTGTTTGAATATCTTGAAAAAATATAAAAGAAAATATCGTTCTACAGTCTCCCTCACATCACCACGATACAAGGAAAAAAATAATAGTGTTACATCACTTGCTGTTGCAGAACTATAGGGCAACGAAGTGCTACTCCATAAAAAAATATAATTAGAGGTAAGTTTGAAAAAAAAAATATGGATTATGAAACTGAAAGTTCAAAATTCCACGACCTTATAAATCAACACATAGTTTTTGATCTTAATGAAAACTACCCATATCATCATTGTTTTTTATGTAGATAATAATTTTGATTTTTCTAACTTGAATTTATGTTGTTAATATATGTCAATTATTTCTCAAGTGGTACCTGATGGTGACTATGCTTCTATATATTTATTAATTTCATTAATTGTTTCGCATTTATGCTCATTTGTATTGTTCGGCATTGTATAATACCTTAAGTATCCACTATTTTTTCGTTTCACTAGACTTCAACTATTTTATATTATATTATAGAAATTTTATTTATGACAGATTGCACGTTTACTGTTAATTCATTTCAATGGTGTTTATATCATATTATATTTTATTATGTTTCAACCCACCATAGTATGTAAATCTTTTTAGTATTTTAAGTGGATTCAGTAATGGTAAACCATTGATCTTGTTGATATATGTTTTTTCCATCATTCATTATCATTCATTATAACTCGAATTTCATACACAGTCACGCACAAGTAGTATAACGGTTTTAGCTATTACACACTTCTGTGACTAAACTATGTTTATTTGCAAATTTGAAAAAACATTCCACTGTATTCATTCCTTTTCATGTGAATAAACATTATTATTATTATTATTCACTCTATTTCACCCAAGCATATATGGGAAGGAAATTTCGAAAATAAAGAGGTATTTGAATGACTTGACAACGGCAACGGATTGAAGCTGTGACACACAATCGCAATATATGCGCATATATATAATCAGATATTGCCTGCGCAGTATCGACGAATATATCTGTATTTCAGTAAGTAGTTTAATCCTTCGCAAACTCAACTGATCCAGACCACCATATACCAATTACTCAAAAAGTTTATCTGAATTGAATATATGAAAAATTTTCTGCGCAACGCGTACAAGGCTCCAAAATTCTTTTTTTTTTGCATAGACATCGACTTGAGAGAGAAGTATTGGAAAATTGAGATGTTTGGTGCTTTGGCTTCGTGATAATTCTCCTTTCAACAAGGTGTGGAATTCAATAAATAAATCGGTTCTAATTGTGGAACGGGTATTATTCCATCATTCATACAATGCTTGTGTTAACCCAAATCACTCTTCATCTACTATTTACTTTGGAAGCAACTCAGTCTCAAATATTTTTGATATTACTTGTTGGAAGAGTTGTAAAAAAAGTTATTGTGGGCAAACAAACATAATTTCACTGACTGATTTCCCATTGAATTCTATGAACGAAATCATATCACATATTATCCAATTAGTGACCGAAAAGAGCGGGTATTACCTGTATAGTTATCAATAAAACAAATTAAATCCGCTTACCAAGCAAATTTTTTTTTTTTTTGTTTTAACCGCTTTCTCAATTGTTTTACCAACCACAGTGGGTACAATACTAACGCTCGTATCACTGCGCTATCAGCCCCGTGTATATTGTTATTGATTGATTTCCAATATGTCTAGTGGTCGAATATTTTATACTACCATATGTTGATTCCTTCACCATTGTCAAAAGAGTCTTAATGTTCTTATAGTCGCTTTTCGAATATCCTACATGTATGGAATATGCAAAAACTTGCATAATACCCACAAATTAATTTATACGAGTATACTTCAGATATTTCTCAATTTATTCACCTGAATTATTATTCATTTCTGTATGGAATATTGTCTATATATTTTGATGGAATGAAGTATATTCTATATTCTTCCTCATAGTTTGGTTGAAAAAATTTGCTATCGTTCACACATCTATATCAGTGAAAACAAAATTTCAAACGGAGGTTTGTTGTGAATTTTGTCTTTTGAGTTGTCCATCGATTTTTTGACTACTATATTTTTTTTAATAGATTTTGAAACTACAAATCTTTCAGCAAATGTGACATTTTTTGCTCTATTTCTCAATCACTGAATTCACATTGTTTCTAACCAACTGATTTTCTACCAATCATGATAATTCCTTCAAATACGACTTGGATATAAAAAATCTAATTGAATGCCGAATATAATGAATGGACGTTCCTATCAAGTATATTTGTGTCATTATTTGTACCATAAATTTTTTTCAAATAACTGAAAACAACCTGACGACATAAGGCTGAATTCCTCCTATGCAACCAGTTAAAAATACAGATTGTCTCGAAAGGTTCGTTGAGATTCACCTCATTATCGTTAATATGTGTTTTGGAAAACTTTACAGATGTCTTTTCCCAGTTGAATGATTGCGACAGATACTTCATTTTTTCAATCCATCAGTGGGGTAGAGAAAGGTTTCAGAAAAATTTAATTCATGAACAATCTTGTTAATCGTAATTAAACTTCTCTTAGGGATTTAAAACATTCATGTAGCTGTAAATTTGAGAGATATCCATCCAAATGAGTATCTGATAAAAATATGTTGAATTTTCTGTGGTGTATATAACTTCATGACTAGTGAAGCAGGGCAGTATATTCCAAATCAATAAGCTAAGGAAGAAAAACAAAACTTCACACAATGTCGTCTTTCTAGAACTACTGAAATTGAATCGAAGAGTCGCAGTGTCGAATATCTTTTTTAAACTACGTGCGACACATATTTACCAAATCTCAGTGTTGTGTCCAAGCATAAACTCAAAATTTTCACGATGTTCAATCTCCTTCCAGAATTATTTGAAACTTTGTGTCATCGCATATTTCATCATTATTATGAAAAGTATTACTTCTGTTATTGAATCGTTGAGGAAATATTTATGTGATTTTGATACCGATGCAATGATTTCATAGTCATTTATATTCATACTTGCTGAAAACTTCTTTCTACGTACCTTGATCGTATAATTGTAGATAAAAATAGGTTTTTCGTCAAAATGTGGCAATGCGAGTTCAACCTGAATTAATTAGAATGCAGTTTTGAATATAAAATCGGATTCATATCTGCACTTGACAAGATGGATCAGATTTTGTTATTTTATCCTCAGGAATATTATTCGATGAATATTATAACTCTTCTCGTAAATTCGAAAATTTTGACGTTCATTGCATACATGGAATATTGATAAAGTCATACGTAAATATTTGTTTCAGGTGAGTCCAAGATCTTCATGGTCAATATTTCACCACTATTTCAGGTGAGTAGTATAAATCTAGTCCACTATCAATTCTATATTTTTGATCTCATTAGCAACATACAGCATACATGATATATAATTTTACAGCTATGCTATAGAAGACAATGTTCTTCTGTAAATCATTAGCTGAAAAAAGTCGACTACAAGTAACTGAAATAATGTAATAAGTCTGGCGTACATTGAGATAGGTATCGTACAAGGTTCCGTTCTGTGACCAGATGTGAATATCATTGATGAACTTCATGGAAATATCCTTCCTAGTATATAATACTCATTATAATGTATTTTTTTTTGAAATCAATTTTAAATATTTTTTAAATTTTTTTTAAATGTAACAATTTAAAATTTTGAAATTAATATTTATGAATAATATATCAGTTTGCTTCGTTGTATAGACCCAAATCTTGAACGATTGATCAGTAGTCGACGATGCCCGACTTCGTATGTCAAAATGAAAAGCGAATTCCTCATAGAGGGTCTCAGGTGCTGATTTGCCTAACCACCCTCTCATATGTCTATGTGTTTGTTTGTCACGGTTTTTCTCCTCAGATACTTGTTCAATATCATCAATAATAATCATAATAATGAAAGAAGGGAATTTTGTGGCATAGTGGACAAATTATTAAATTCAAAAAAGGCATCCCTGAGTGAGCGTCGAACCCACGACCTTATACGGTCATAAGGTCTTGAGTTCGACTCCCACTAGAGGATGCTGTTTTTCTTTAATTTAATAATTCGTCCACTATGCCAAAATTCCCTTCTTTCATTATATTTCGGACGCAATATTTCCACTTTCAAATAATGATAACATATGATATCATTCCTCGAATCATTACGTCTGCCCAGGACTCGTGATTCCCGGACCCAGTGATCTCTCACTTAGGAGTGGTCATTGGTTCATGAAACCAGCACGCCCTTCCGATTGGTTCGGAGCCACCGAAGCTAGGGCCTGACTGAAATGATATCGAATGATTATAATAGTGATAAAAATAATAATAATATACCCGAGAGTCAACCTACATAGAAGTGCAACAACCACTACCAAAAGTAGTGGTGGTGAGAAACGCTCTCCGCGGCAAGTATCAGCAGAAACTCCGACAGAGTAAGTAAGATAAGCTTTATCCTCTAAAATGGGAACATTTTGTCGACAAAGTCACTAGCACCAACAATACAGTGCATAGTAAAATAAATAATGTAGATATTCATTTATATAAGTAAAATCAGACTATAATTGGATAATTATGTATAGATTAAGACATAAAGAAATGAACTTAAAAACAAAATGACAGAACGACATTTCATAGTTTGACAAAACGACATTTCAGAACTTAATTATGACAAAAAACATTATTAAACTTGGCTAGCAAAAGACGATTAAAACTCAATAAACTATATACAATCTCAGTTGATTCTTATGAATTATAGAAGGACTAGAATTGATACGTAAAGTATTCTTTCAAACAGTAAAAGCATTTTCCTACCAGGATTTGTTCAACAGCTGTTCTGAATTGTTTCAGACCATCTATGATTGTTATTCGATTTGGTGAATGGTTGTAAATTTGTTTACTTCTATAATTAGTGACTGTCTTGTCAGAGATGAGCAGGAAACGGAAGGGCAAGTTGGTTTTCATTTCGAGAATGTCTTTCTCTGTTGACGCTATGAGCCTTTCTCTATATTTATGAAGTAAACATACCGTTTCTAAAATGAAAATATCATATATCGTAGGAATCTTATTGTCGCAAAAGACTGGTCTACATGAATCTCGCATTTTTTATTCGAATGTAAATCTTAGCGCTCGTTTTTGAAGGATAAATACACTTTGCAATAGAGCCTGGCTACCTGAACCTCAAAATGGAATTCCATACCGCAGCAGAGATACAATAAATAAATAGTAGGCCATTAATGACGCTGATCGTCCAAGTTCGCGGGATATTACATTGATGACAAAGCAACCAGAAGACAATTTTTTCTTGAGAGCTGTAATATGATAGTCAAACTTCGAATTGTTGTCAATAGGTACACCAAGAAATTTTTTAATGGGATTGCTTTCTATCAGCTGATCTCCCGATGTAATTTCATCAATATTTGATTCGAATGTGACTAGATTTGTTTTGGAAATATTCAGAGTCAGCTTATTTGCTTCACACCAAGCTTAAATTTTTTGAATATCTACAGAAATGGATTGGACCAGGTAGCGCCAGCGAACAATGTTAGATGTCCTGAAATATCGAGACAGGATATATCGTTGATATATAGCAAAAACAAAATCTGGTCATGAGAACTGTCGGGAATAAACAAAGTTTCTACCACCAATATAATTGCTGTTTCGATGCTTCTATACCGTTTTGAAGAAGTGAAGTGGACACTGGAAAACTGCACCAATTCGACGTGAATGCTCGCCAGACAATGCACCTTCATGGGAGTTTGCATCCAAAATCGTCCGTTTCCCGTTTGTACCTTCCCCAACACCAGGGTGCCGTGGACTCCTGAGTTTGGAGTGTCTACACAACATAACGGCGCTGGATCGAACCTGTGAAGTCATCAGGAGTTTGAATCCCCATCTCTGCATGGTCAGAGCCCATGAGATAACAGGAAAAGGAGCGTTTCTAATCAAGGCATAAATACACGCAGCCCAAATATGTATATATATATATATATATATATATATATATATATATATATATGTATATATATATATATATATATGTATATATATATATATATATATATATATATATATATATATAAACTGAGTTTAGGAAACACAAAAAAGGCGAAAGTGACCCTGTACAACTTTCAAATCGCCCGCCATAGATTATCGTCGAAGAGTGGGATAAACATGTGCTCTTCCCTTATTGGTTTGAACATCCTGTCAATTTATTCTGACCGCTTTCACGGTCTTTTCTCGATGACCCACCGCAGGGATCACCACGTGGTTCACTTTAATCAAACTCAACACAAATTTGTATATTCAACATGAGATTTTCAATTAGTCGGATATGTTTATTACAAACTGATTTTTAAGATTGTATTTGTGATGTGCACCGATATTTTCCTGTTAGCAAACTCGAGTTAGTAAGTTTTTTACATTTGAAAAAAAAGGCATTGTTACAATGTGATTTTGTTCTTTTCAGATGCCTTGATGATGAAATGAAGTATTTCGAAAGCTAGACAATTTGACAAAGAGTCTACTTCACATGGCCATTTCCTATTGACTGCAACCTCAAAGTAAAACATAAAATTGGTTTTTGTATTTCCTAAGCTCAGTTTTTTTCAACTAGTCCAGTCAAGAGACTACCTTCTTCTATATATATATATATATATATATATATATATATATATATATATATATATATATATATATATATCCTTCCCTCTTATTTTTTGAACGATTATACATAAACAAGTGAAATTTGGAAACTGAATATTAAAGGTTGTAAACTTCCCTACTAGTGATGATAGATGACGAAATCGTCAAAGATGACGTCACAAGGCCATTGTGACCAATAATTTCAAATGGCAAGCGACACCTCTTTCAAAAGGTATCGAAAAAACCTATTCAATGATACTAATTTTTTTTGTGTTTATGGTAGTTTCAATGGCTCATTAGTAAACATCAAAATTTAAGTTCCAATCAGTATGATATTCATTACAGATTCGAAAATCAGTATCTACTTGAAGGAATTGCTCGAAGTGACCTTATACATAAATAAGTGAAATTAATATATATATATATATAAATATATATATATATATATTTATATATATATATATATAAAGGAAAATATTAGTTTGTATTTTCCATTGAAAAATTGGTCCCAACATGCAGGGTGCTATGTAATGAGTGTCCGATATTTTACAGGATGATTCCTTAATTATTAATAAGGTGAAAAGTTCATGTAAGCATGAGTGTTGAACATTTATTTTTATTTTATTTTTTCGTGATAATTTTAAAAATGATGTTGAGACGGAAATAGGTATTTGGGGATTTATTAACATGAGAAATCCAAATTTGATCTTAGTTTGACCCTTAATTGTAGGGGGCACCGCCTACAGGTCTTTGTCTTTTATGGGGATTGTGAATGTAGTTTTCTGAAAAAAACATTCCTCTATAATTTTTAGTAAAAAGGTATGCCTCTCGAAAGTCGCTACAAGCAGCCGTTTTGAGATATTTTAATTTGAATTCATCGATGAATCTGTTTGTCAAAAAGTAAAACAATTTTGAAAACTTTTTTTTTAATTCAACCTAGAAACATTTCAAACGCAAATTTTCGAATAACAATAAACAACGGAACACTGGATAGAGATCTGAATCAAAATCACAATGAATATTCGAAATGTCCACCTCCTGCCTGTATGCACGCATCCAATTTTCTTTTCATCGATTCGCGCACACTTTGGAAAATTCCTGGGCAATTTTGAATTGTTCTGCAAGAGTTGATTATTCAATAACTCAGTTCTTGTTCATTTTCGATATTTGTCTGGTGATTTAAGGATTGTAGATGACCCCAAGGGAAAAAAATCCAAACTGTTAAGGTCTGGTGACCTAGGGGGCCATGGTTGACCGCCGACCTATCCAATGGTTGCCAAACATTTGACCTGAAAATGTACGCGCTTGTATGCTTAAATGTGCCACGGCACCGTCATGCATAAACCACATTTCATTTCGGAGTCTAAGCGGCACATCTTCCAGTAAAATAGGCAAATCTTCTTCAAGAAAATGACGATATCTCTCTCCGTTTGATCTTTCCGGAATAAAGAATGGACCTATGAAAGAATATCCAAGGATTCCTGCCCACACATTATCACAGAACTGTTCTTGGAAATTTGATTCCTGTATCGTATGGAGGTTTTTCCTCAGACCACAAATGATTATCGTGAAAATTGCGTATAGCATTGCTTGAGAAATTTGCTTCGTCCGTAAACAGGATTTGATTTTCAAAGATTCTGAATAAGGCTTCGGAGAAACCAACGACAGAAGTTGATACGTAACGAAAAGTCACGAGGGAGTAGTGCCTGAACTCTTTGAATATGGTAGGGATATAACAAATTTTCAATTAAAATTATCCATACCAGAACATGAGAAATGTTTAACGTTAGCGCTATTTTTCCGGAGCTTGTTCTCGTATGTTCTCCTACCAGATTGAGAACTGTTTTTTCGATTTCTGGGGTTCTCACCAGAAACAGATGACTAACTTTCTCGAAACTTTCCCTTACCCTTAACCGAGCGTGAATTCTTGGAAACATTTTTGAAGTAGGACAACGCTCTTGATACAAATGACTAGCCTCGTATGCATTTCCGTTGGCAAGTCCGTATGTCAACATGTATGTCAACATACTCATCATTGGTAAAGTTCACCATTTTTCAACAAATAATCACAATAAGTATAAATAAAACTATTTACCTATGCGTCAAAATATTATTTTTGACATAACAGCACAAAAAAAAACATTGGAATAAACTCACTATCCTACTTGATACTTTCATTTTCGAAGGGTCCGCGGACCAATGAGAATAAGATTGGATGTATTGATTAATTTAAATTAAAATATCTCGAAAAAGGCTGCTTGTAGCGACTTTTGAAAAGCCTACCTTTTTTATGTAAAAATTATAGAGGAATCGATTCTTCTACTAGAAAATGGAATACATACATGCACGACAAAGTTGTGACTCCCCAAAATAGACAGGGACCTGTAGGCGGCGCCCCCTACAATTAAGTGCCAAACTTAGATCAAATTTGAATTTCTCATATTGGAAAATCCCCAAATACCAATTTTTGTCCAAATATCGACTTTACTTTGAAAATTATTTACGAAAATCCAAAATGAAAATAAAAGTTTAACACCTTGTATATAGAAAATTAAGGACTTGCGGACCCATGCTCATATGAACTTTCCACCTAATGAATAACTGAGGAATCGTCCTGTAAAATATCGAACACTTCTTACATAACACCCTGTATATCAACTATATTGTGATGATTTCAAACTCGAATAATAAATTGTGAAATCTTCTTTCCGACCGACCGCCATATCGGTTTCTCTATACTCAACAATGAGAAACAGAAATTAAAAATAAATGATTCAATAACAAGCAAATCACTGGAAAGGTCCTACAAGAGAGACAAGCAAAGACGCCAAGGTTAAAGTGTTGATTCGATCATATTTACCCACAAGACATTATCCTAAATACTCCGCCTGAATTTCAGGAATGTATTTTCACCCTTCCCCCGAATATTTTGAATAAAATATTCCCGTTCCGAATGCTTGGCTGAGTCTACAAGAATTTCAATTAATTAACGGAATCTAATTAATTTCAACTTCACTGAGTGGAGGTATTATAGAACTGGATTTTTCATCACTGGTAGTTGAATATCATGACTTGATTAATCGATTATTTATATTAAGGGTTTTCGGACTGTCTTGTAGTTTCGTTCATAATTCATCGTTCATAGAGGTATGATTTCTTTTCGACGGCGCGGCGTGAAATTCAATTCGTTGGAATTATGATTATATGGAACACGTACCGAATATCGGCTTCTTAAATCTTCTCACATTTTTTTTCAACTATTTGGGTGTGATGAGAGGAAAATTACAAGGTCGAATTTATAATAATAATAATAAACGTCTTTATTCGTTTTAATATTTATACAAACAAATGACAGAGCAAAGTTAAGCCATAATAGAGACTCTCACACCTAACCCTGCACATTGATAATACATAATACATGAACATACGTTGATCACCCATCAAGATAGCTTGCAATTATTCTATAGTGATTGTTTGGAATTGGGTATTGAATTGATGTGATTTTTTGTGGAGGAACAACGTTTCTTGACATATATTTTTGGGTAACCTTCCAGTCTGAAAACGAAAATATTAGGAAAATCTATGCAAGTGTAGGAATGGCAAACTAATTAGCTCACCACGATAAGTTACTGCGTTCACCAAATTATATTTCCTATAGAAAAATGATTCAATTTGTCAGTAATTTGTTGTTTCCTGAATTTGCCTATAAAAAAATAGAAAAAATTCAATAGTAACTTCTCTATATAGTTTTTGATTGACGTTTTGATTGACGTTCCGGGGACTATATCTGTCCCCGTTCTCGAAATCTCCTGAATTTATGCTGTATGGGGTCGGCTTCAGAATAGCCCCAGGGTAAATCCTGCCTGTCGTAAGAGGCGACTAAAAGGATAACCGTAGGTGGAAGATGGTCTCATCGCCCGGTGAAATACCACCATATCGACTTTGTGTGCTGTGAAATGGATCATTCCATGTTTCAGTGTTCGGTCGATACTTTCCGGTCTCCCTTTCCTTTTCCCCAATTCCTCCTTTATTTTCAGCTAATAGTAATAATGATGACTAATAGTAATAATGATGAAGTCTCCTAGAGTAAAACACTCCGGAAGTAAAATACCTCTCCATTCGGATTTCCGGGCGAGAGGTACTCGAGGGGACTCAACATTAAAGATTAATTTTTGCAACATCCGTGGACTCAACAAGAACATCAATGACGTCCACCATCACCTACAGACGAAAAAACCGGATATTCTGGCTCTAACAGAAACACAAGTAAACTCGTCCACCAACAAGGTCCATATGCTTTGTCCTGGTTACGAACTCCATTCTCGATTCAGGTTCAAAGGTGGAGTCTGCCTTTACGCTAAGGCTAACCTTTCATGCCAGCGTGAAGAGAGTTTGGAACCGAAAGACTTTGATGTGATGTGGTTTAAGCTATCTGATACCAAAGTGACTAAGTTCCTTTGCTGCCTTTACCTATCACCTAATGAACCTTCATATAACAACCTCTTTGAGTTTTTATCACTCAAACTGGACTACATTCAGGAGAACCATCCAACAGCTGAAACCATAATCATGGGGGACTTTAATGTACATAACGCTGCCTGGCTCAAATTCTCTAACAAAACAGATGATGCAGGTCGTCAAGCTGAGGCCTTCGCCATCACTCATGGTCTAGAACAACTGGTCGAGCTACCAACCCGCATCCCTGATGTCAACAACCAGTCTGCCAATACACTATATCTTTTCCTCACCACCAATCCTGACCCGTATAGAATAGAAGTTTGTGCCCCACTTGGAAACTCTGATCACACCCTCATCTCCACAACATGCTCTTTCCATTTACCATCGAGCAGCACAATACCACCCCGTCTCATGTGGCATTACAATTCGGCCGACTGGGAAGGTCTTCGTATGTTTTTCTCAGCGTTTCCATGGAAGAGAGTTTGTTTCTCTTCAGTAGATCCAACACGATGTGCTGAGACAATTTCTGAAATCATCATGTTGGGGATGCAAACTTACATACCGTATACCGAAAGAAGAACATCATCCGATAAGACCTGGTTTAACAGAAACTGCTCTAGAGCTGTGGCTTCCAAACAGGCAGCATACCATCAATGGCAAAAAAATCCGGGACCTGAGACCAGAGCAGCATATGTTGAGGCTAGAGGCATATGCAAAGAGACAATAGAATGTTCAAAAGATGCTCATAATGCCAAAATAAGATCAAAACTTGTTGAATGTCCCAACGGATCCCGTTCATTTTGGTCTTTCGCCAAAGCTGTGGGAAGAAACTTCACTTCCAGCTCTTTTCCTCCCCTAACCAAAGAAGATGGAACACTAGCAACGACTGCCCAGGAAAAAGCCAATATCTTTGCGCACCTATTTGCTGGAAATTCCACTCTGGATTCTTCGGGAAAACAACCCCGAAAATTACACCTATTGACAGTCACATGCCCGAGATCACCTTTCGCCAACGTACTATCAGAAAGATTTTGCTGGGTCTCAACACCAACAAAGCCTGTGGATCTGACAGAATCCCGCCGATTGTTCTCAAGAAATGTGCCCCCGAACTAACACCTGTTCTTTGCAAGTTGTTCAACCACTCTTACAATTTGGGAGTATTTCCGTCCAATTGGAAAATTGCAAGAGTACAGCCAGTCCCTAAAAAAGGCAAAAAGACCCTACCTAGCAACTACAGACCTATCGCACTGCTATCTATTATTTCAAAGGTCATGGAAAAAGCCATCAACATCGAGCTCATGAAATATCTGGAAGACTCAGGAATTATCAATGATAGGCAATATGGCTTCCGCCATCAGAGATCAACTGGTGACCTGCTCGCATACGTCTCACATATATGGCAGCTATCTATTGAAAAGTATGGAGAAACTTTAGCTGTGGCATTAGATATCTCCAAGGCGTTCGATCGAGTTTGGCACCAGGGACTCCTCGCCAAGCTTCCATCTTATGGCTTGCCCCTCAGCTGTGTTCTCTGCTTGCTAGTTTTCTCTCAAACAGGTCTCTCCATGTAGTGGTCGATGGAGTTTCATCTGACACTCTACTCATAAATGCTGGTGTTCCGCAAGGATCCATTCTAGCACCAACACTATTTTTACTTCACATCAACGACCTGTTGAAAGCAACTTCATGTCCCGTACACAGCTTTGCCGATGATAGTACCCTCCATACCGCTTTCTCTTCCAGGGCCCCTATATCAGCCCGTGAAACCAGGAATGAACGAGGAAGAAATGTTAACAATATAAATATGGACTTAGCAACAATTCTCGAATGGGGATCCAATAACTTGGTAGAATTCAATGCAAACAAAACACAAGCATGTCTTTTCTCTAGAAAAGCCGATCTCACTGTGCCTAACATAACTTTGTCAGGAGTAACCATACCACTGAAGTCATCCATATCGATGCTTGGTATTACTATCAGCAATAACCTTTCCTGGGAAAATCACGTGAGGTCCATTGCCAAAAGTGCATCCCAAAAACTTGGTTTTTTGTTTCGTGCCAAGAGCTATTTCACCTCCAGTCAGCTGCTTATGATCTATAAGGCACAGATCCGACCTCTCCTGGAATACTGTTCCCATATTTGGAGTGCGGCACCTAAACATATCCTGAAGCTATTGGATTCTGTCCAAAAAAGGGCAATTCGTCTCGTCGGTGATGCCTCGCTTACAAACTCGCTCACTTGTCTGGAACACCGTAGAAAAGTTGGCGATTTGTCTCTATTTTATAGATATTTTCATGGGCGATGCTCTTCTGAAATATCAACAATCGTACCTCCTTTGGCAGTCTCTTCGAGATTAACCCGTCAAGTTCAGTCTTCACACACCTTCGTGGTCACTTTGGAGACCTGCAGAACATCACTTTCCAAAGACTCATTCATCCAACGAACTGCGAGGCTTTGGAACTCATTGCCTAGGGAGGTGTTCCCCGAGGCATACAAACTCCAGAAATTTAAGAAGAACACCAACTCCTACCTTCTTTCCCTTGGTTCCCACGATGTTCTCTGAACATTACAGGATATCCCTTTTCGTGGGAACCAGAACATATAAAAAAAAAAAAAAAAAAAATTTCATTTAATTGTTTGAATAATTTGGATTTTTTTCGCAGAGTCTTTTCCGCTCTTTCAAATGTCAATTGAGAACTGCCAAAAAATTTGAGAGTGACGTATTGCTCATTTGATATATGGGGTGTTGTTCAGATCAGTTTATTAGCGTTCTACCATATCTCACTTCCTCTGTGAGTAGGGGTAACCATGTATGATCCATTTCAACAGAATTAGTTGAAAAGCAGTTGTTAGTGGAAAGAAGAACACAGGCCGTTCCTTTCAATTTCCTCCTCTCTTGATGTGGTTCTTTTATCAAGATTTTTGTCCTATTCCATTCAATCGTATGATCGCCATTGGTTGTGAGGATATGTTCTGCAATTTTTCATTCGTATTTCTGATTAACTCTTATGTTCATTTCGATGCACTTCTAATGGTCTTGACGTTTCACCTATATTACTATCACCACACGAACGAAGTATTTTGTACACAGTTTTTGTACTTTCTTGGCGTTTTTTCGGTTTTGTTTGTGTTAGTATAGATCTCAGTGTGTTTTTTGTTCTAAATGATGTTCTCACATCATACCTATGCCCAATTCATTTGATCTTCTCAGATAATCCATAAGATATTATGTTGATTTGTTGAAAATATGAACAGGATGTTCATAAAATCAGATGTGGAATCATCTGCGACTGAAAGATAAACTTTAGTCACTATCTTCCATCGTCAAGATAACCTCTTGTGTGGTATCCATGTTGAAAAGGGAAACATTCTCAATTGGATATTGATAAAAATATTTTTCTGTGACTTGAAAAATCCACTATAAAAATGAAGTTATTTTTTGTTAGAAATTCACAAAAACTAACTTCATTTTTATCGTGGATTTTTCAATTCACAGAAAAATCTTTTTATCAATATGCAATTGACAATGTTATCCTTTTCAGTATAATGTTGGTTGTGAAACGTGTGGGTGGTGAGAGTTCTCGTGTTGGTTGTGTTAATTGGTTGTTTGGTGGATTTTTGTTTTCAAAAACGCCGGAAAAAGTACCAGGAAACTGTATTTACAACATACCTTGTTCGTGACAGTTATATAGGTGAAACCTCGAGACCATTAGAAGTGCGCCAAAGTGAACATCAGAGTTACATCAGAAATCGACAAATAACCGGATCAGAAATCGTAGAACATATCCTCATGGAAGATCTTGATGAAAGAACCACATCAAGAGAAGATAAAATTGAAAGAAGTGGCCTGTATTCTTCTTAACAATGACAACTGCATTCCATCAAATTCCGTTGAAATGGACCATACATGGTTACCTCTACTCAGAGTGGAAGTGAGATATGGGAGAATGCTAATAAACTGATCTGAACAATACCCTATATATCAAATGAGCAATAGGTCACTCTCAATGTTTCTGGCAGTGGTCAATTGACATCCATCATTCGAAAAAGCGTAAAAAATCCAAATTATTCAAACAATTAAAAGAGATTCAGAAGATTTTGAGAACGGGGGCAGTCCCCGAAACGTCAATCAAAAACTATATAGAGAAGTATTTCTTGAATTTTTACTATTTTTTTATAGGCAATCTCAGGGAACGACAAGTTACTGATAAATTGTATAATTTTTCTATAGGAAATATAATTTGGTGAACGCAGTAACTTATCGGGGTGAACTAATTAGTTTGCCTTTTCTACACTTGTATAGATTTGCCGGATTATATTTTCAATTTCACACTGTGGAAGGTTACCCAAAAAATTATGTCAAGAAATACCGGATATTACTGAAAAGTGGCTCACCCCCATTACTTTTTTGTTTCGACACATAAACAAATTGGTGTGTAGGTATTATACATGAATATGCATTTTTTGTCGTATTCAATTGTTCAAATGACCCTCACTTCAATATTTTGAATGGGACATCCGGTATATTCTTACTTATTTCAATGAAAATTCACATTGTGAGTACAATAACACCCCATTCGTCACTTCTTGGCATTTATTATCCTAAAATTTTCAATTTCTAATTTTCTATCTAGAGTGTCATGACTGAGTTTAAACGGTTTATTTTGGATCAAGTTGTCACGAAAAAATTAATCGATCAAGTTTCACTGGTTCATTTAAAGTTCACAAAATCGTAATTATCATGTTCACTCAATTTTTTCAAATAGAACAAAGGTGGCTCATTACCGTATCTGAAATGAGCATCTTGTTACGAACAATGTTGATACCACACAATCGATATTTCGAATAAATATCCAGTATCACAGTCTGTTAAACGCTCTAATAGTTTATTGTGACGGTCATCAACCGGCATCGGTGATAGTGAAATGAATAAGGATGCTTTGGAAACTAATAAAAAATAATTGTTATTACATCAAATTCAAATATCTTCCACCAATTAGATGCCCATCAAAGAATATTGGCCCCGACATTATTTCTTCCATTATTCCCATCCAACCAAATCTCTGTTGAAAATGTCCTACTTCCATTCGATGTCTATTTTCCTGAGCCCAATATATTTTATTGTTTCTGTTTAATATTGTGAATCGGGTTTCATCTGAATAAATAATTTTAAAAATGAACCTAGGATCGTTTTCCTACAGTTCTAAAAACCAATTGCAATATTCCAATCTTCCATCTTGGTGATTTGGGTACAGGTGTTGGTGTAACTGATATTTAAATGAATGGTATTTGTATTTCTTTGGGATTCTCCATACGGATGAAACACTTGTTTGACATCGCAGAGCAATTTCTCTCACGGATGTGGAGCTCTCCTTGGAGTAATAACAGTTCGTCAATTCATTTATCCTCACAATAATAATAATAATCTTCATTCACAATCAGAACACAATCGCAGATCACTGGAATCACAATTATTACAATAAGATTGATGGTGTGGACAAAGCAGCAAAAGCCGATAAAGCCGATAAGTGTGAGAACACTTGTTTCAGCATTGACAAAACAAATATTTATGATATAAAAAACTAAACTACTCAGAATACTAATGTATACGTATATATACATATATGCATACACATATATAAACACATACCGGGTGGCCCATTAGTGTGAGGAAGTACAGTATCTCGCCTACAATGAGGAGTATGATAAAATGTTTCAGTTAAAAGTTGAATGGTTTACTGTGTTGCTTATTTTAAAAATATAGTGGAATATACAGAGTGTTCCTTTGAAGCGGGGCAATACAAATCATCATTTTTTTAAATGGACCCTCCTGTAAATTTTTTTGCCGTTGAACTGAGCAAAATGTGTTACATAAGGAGGTATCTCCTTTTTTCGAAAATTTTGCGGCGTTGTCAAGTTATTGCTGAAAATAAGAAAATCTTCGGAAAAAAATTTAGGCAGAATTATTTGAGAAATGCAACACCAAGAGTGAGATACAATGTCGGTATGGACTGAAAATTACATTTCTCAAACAGGACATTTTATACAGAGGCATTAACTTGACAAACTTCGAATATCAAAAACTGGATTTTTTTAAATGAAACACCCAGTATGTTATGTCACCATTTTGAAGAACCACTTCATTCCTACAATTTTTATTGATATGACTTAGCCCCTAAAATTGACAGATTTTGTGAAATTTGCAATTTCATTTTATTTCGACTAAAACTGCGTGTTTATCACTTTAATATTTACGAAATTCAAGAACTAACAGTTTTCCATAGGTTATGCTCCGTACAAAACGCTCACTTAACCACAGACAATATCTACAGTGCTAAAATAATACTAACCGGTTGCTTGTAAAGTGGTTCATGGTGCACTTCTCAGTAAGGGAAGTGGTGGTTCTTGTGTGCGCCATGCGCAATGAAACTGTTATGAAAGTGGGCTATGAATTTGACATTCAATGATCGATAAGTTTTGGCATAAAACAAAAATTACTGTCATACAATTTTGTATCTATCGCTTTATAATAAGAACCATTTGAAATGAATTTCTCCACCGAAGAATTGACCGATATGATTTTTGTACTGGGGGCAAGTGATAAAACTGAGTATTAGCGACCAGAATTTATAATGAACGATATCCAGGCAGGCGACAACCCAGAAAAGAAGCGTTTGAAAAGTTGCTTCTTCGATTTACTCGAACAGGAAATGTCGCATATGAAAAAATAGAAAGAACCAAAACTGCATTAACTGAAGAAACTGAAATGACTGTCCTCTTGAAAGTTACAGAAGATCCTCATATCTCGCATAGAGAAATATCCAAACAAACTGACATAAGCCGAACTGTCATACAAAGAATTTTGAAAAAGAATAAGTTTCATCCATACCGTTTTCAGTTACATCAAGAGTTATAAGATGATGATTTTGAGAAGAGAGTAACATTTTGTGAATGGGCTCAGCAACAGTTGCTACAAGACAGAGATTTTTTTAATTATGTTTTATTTTCCGATGAAGCAACATTTCATAAAAATGGGTTTGTAAATAGGCATAATTTCCATTATTATTCAACAGATAACCCCCATTTCTTTCGAACCACCAGTCAGACAGAGTGGCCCCTAAATGTATGGGGTGGCATAATTGGAAATTTCATCGTTGGGCCATATTTCTTTGAGGGAAGAGTTAATGGCTTGATTTACCTCGATTTTTTGGGAAACCCGTTACCACAATTAAGTAATCATTTACCCATTCGAATCAAACGAAGAATATGGTATTTACACAACGGAGCACCTGTTCACCACACTGTTCCTGTTAATAATTATTTAGACACTGCATTTCCCAGAAGATGGATGAGTAGAGGAGGTCCTTTCAAGTGGCCACCTCGCTCACCAGATTTGACAAAAATTGATTTTTTTTATGTGGGGCTATGTTAAAGATCAAGTTTATAGAACACCCCCATCTGCAAAGGAGGATATGAAAAATAGAATTAGGGACGTACTCCAAAATATTCCAGTCAGCATGTTGAGGCGAGTTAATGAAGAATTTCAAAACCGAATACATTATTGTTTGGAAGTAGCCGGTGGTCACTTTGAGCAGTTGTAATGAATTTCTCATATTTTTTTTGTTATCGTTTCAATTATTTACTCTCATTAATGAAAAAATAAAAATAAAGTTTTTGCCGTTTACCAGCTGTCCTCCCCTTATGAACGGGCAGCCCTCAGAAGTCGGAACTTGTGCGAGCCAAGGATTAACGAGGTCTTACGTTTTAACGTGCGATCCCTAGCACTTTCTCTCAGAAAAAAGATTCTGCAGTCGCTAGGCTTTGAACCCACACGACTCGCAGATAGAATGATTGAAAAGCGATGCTTCCAACAACACGGCTACCTGGTCCTAAATACTTCAACGAAAACATGTTTTCCAGACTTTTCTCAACCGATTTTCAGTTTTGAATTTGAAATTGCAATTATGTTAAATTCCAGTAACAGTAACTGAGTGTCAAAATCCTAGCTGGCCTTACGTAAATAGAAAGAGAATTTTTGACAAATTGAAATGCAAATTTCACAAAATCGTCAATTTTAGGGGCTAAGTCATATCAACAAAAATTATAGGAATAAAGTAGTTCTTCAAAATGGTGACATGATATACTGGGTGTTTCATTTAAAAAAATCAAGTTTTTGATATTCGAAGTTTGTCAAGTTAATGCCTCTGTATAAAATGTCCTGTTTGAGAAATGTAATTTTCAGTCCATACCGACATTTCATCTCACTCTTGGTGTTACATGTTTCAAATAATTCTGCTTAAATTGTATCCATAAACTTTTTATGATGGCATTTGTGGTGGTCTGTTTTTCCGAAGATTTTCTTACTTTCAGCAATAACTTGACAACGCCGCAAAATTTTCGAAAAAAGGAAATACCTCCTTATGTAAAACATTTTGCTCAGTTCAACGGAGAAAAAATTTACGAGGGGGTCCATTTAAAAAAATTATGATTTGTATTGCCCCGCTTCGAAGGAACACTCTGTATATTCCACAATATTTTTAAAATAAGCAACAAAGTAAACTTTTTAACTTTTAGCTGAAACATTTTATCATACTCCTCATTATAGGCGAGATACTGTACTTCCTCACACTAATGGGCCACCCGGTATATACATACACACATATACATATACATAAACACATATACATATAAACAATTAATTAAAACGAGGGATGTATGTGGCTATGAAAGATCGTCGGGGGGGTGTAACATGAAGATTGAGATATTAGAAGTATAAGGTATGAGGTATATTGTACTGTAGTGTCAATATTGAGGATTATAAAATCTTATGTAGTAGTATCGAGATCGACTATAGTGTAACATGAATAATAATCTTTTTTGAACATTCAGTTACCATCTTCGGCCTCATTTCTGTTCCATTTAGGGAGACAATGACGAGTGGGATGTCGTCTGTTGTGACATCTTTCCGCATAAATCCGTGCTGCAACAACGGCATTTTTTTAAGCTTAACCGTAAATTAATGGCACGTACATTCTTTCATCTCGACTGTAATTTTTCATTTCCTAATTTGTGAAAACCAACTGATTATGAAAAATATTTCTTAAGGATTTCTGCCGAAACTATAAATTTAATTCAATGTCACAACAATTGTTTTTCATTACTTTCCAAAACCTCCTTTTTTTTTCAATATCACCGATGCCGGTTGATGGCCGTCACAATTCTTTGTGCATCAGGCTGGAGAGGATAGATGAAACTATGACAGCGCCCATGGTGGCAGAAGTAGGTAATGATCCTGGTAATCACAAGCACAAGCTGAAAACTCTCAGTTTATGGGGTCTACCCTTTTATCCACAAATCACTTGAAAATATTGTACCAAACTTCAGATGAATAAACATTATTATCGAAGTGGCAACGGTCACGGTTAGGTAGTATAACAACATATTATAACAAGGAGCCCTCGCTATTGCTGTGTGGTCGATTGCGGAAATAGTACCAAAATTAGTAAGTGTAACTTTTATACATTTCCAACGGCATCACATAAACTGCAGCAAAGAGATAAGTTTTCTGTTATTCCACGATATTTCAATCTCTATTTACGGGACGTGAGGTTTTCAGTCGATTAATATTTGAGATGTTTTCCATTCGATCGTCTAGAAGTGAACAGTAAAAGTATTCACCAAGTTCCGTGGGACGGTGTTGTGATGGTAATAAAAAGCAGATACCGACTTGAACTGCGAGTTCGGGAACGCCTGGACGGTGTTGTGAACTGATCAATCAGCCTCATGAACAGGGGACAGATATAATTTTGATGTCTTTCCGAGTTGTCTATCATACACGGCATTCTTTCAGGACAAAGTACCTCGCAGGAGATTATTTGTGTTTTAATTTTCACGAACTGGTTTCGGTTACGAAAGCTATTGGCCTTACATGTGAACTAATGTTAAACGTGATGCAGTTCAAGTACTTAGAGTAAACATCGTTACTTGTACTGTATAAACAAAACGCAATATTTTGTTGATAATTATACGTGTCGGAGAGTGTTGAAATTGTTTGTATTATTTGGGGACAGTTCAATGTTCTCACATCCTTGCAAGGGTAAAAGTGGGATCCCATATTCAGGTAAAATTGTGAACCTCATTCCTTTTATTATTATTATATTATTTTAGAATTTCATTGAATAGTTTTGCGTTAAATCTGACGTGATTTAGTGGTTTCCCGTCAGGTTGAAGCTAGCCAGGGTTATACGGGTACTTTTTTAGTTTGTTGAACTACTTGGCTCCCTCACTTTTTTATGTTTTTGAGAACTTATGAGCATGCGACCTCAATAAACTAACAAGCAAGAACATAACTTGCCGTACCTTAAAATACATCGAGGTAGCAATACTTTATGATATTCAAAATATCTATAACTTGACATAGATAACGTATCAATAAAAATATGTTTTATCATTTACCAAATTTTTTCTTTGGCAGAAAGAATTTCGATTCATCTGGAACTAGTAGTGAGCACAACATTGTTACATCGTGGTAGATTATTCAGAAATTGTAAAAAAAAAATGTTACACAGTGAGTTTTGGCAATAAACCAGGAAAACTTCAGCTATCGAGTCACTAGAGGGCATTACCAGTCTTGCACACAGCAAATAAACCATCAGAGCGTTTAGACAGATTATGATACTGGATATTCATTCAAAATATTGATTGTGTGTATCAAATTTTTCGTAACAAGATGCCAATTTGAATTATGGCAATGAGCCACCTTTATTCTACAGGGTGATTCAAAAGTACTTAGACAAACTCCAGGAGGTGATTCCTCACAATGTTCTCATACGAATTGTCCAAATGAATATATGTCCGGAAACGCTTCGTTTCTAAGATACAGGGTGTTGAAGTTTTATTTTTATTTTCGTTTTTTTCAAATAGCTTCCGGAATACTGATCTTAATTGAACGAAAATTGGTATTGAGAGGTTTTTTTGAGGTGTCAAATTCTAACCTGATGTTATCATCGCTCTTACTCGTAGGGGGCGCCACCTACACGTCTCTATCCTTTTTGAGGATTCATAACTTTTTTGAGCGTATTTCTAGCCCATTTTTCAGTGAAGATATCAATTCCTCTATCATATCTTCGTGAAAAAGTTCCAAGTTTCACCAGTCGCTATAAGCAACCGTTTTCAAGATATTTGGATTCGAAAATTTCAAGTCGATTATTTGATAATCGATGCGTGTTGAAGTTATTACCATTATTTTCCATTTTTCACAAGAATGCTTAGAAAATAAATTTGACGTTTAAGTATATAGTTCTGTTTTTTTGTAGGGGGCGCCACATATTCTATTTATTTTTACTAGTTGGAAATAGTTATTTTTGTATCAAGGGTACAAAATCTGTATTTGTTTTAATAAAATTTGCAAGAAATATCAACATTTTATTTCAAGGAATTTTGAATATGTAGAATGAAATAAAATAAAGGAAACTGAATTGTCATCAAATAAATTGTTCAAAGAGTCCACTTTCAGCGAAGATACAGGCATTCAGTCCTCTAGTCATTGAATCTCTTTTCCTTATTGTTTCACAGGCGTCTACTATTCGATTTCTCAGATATTCGTCGTTTGCTACTGGAGTTTTATAGACTTGTGACTTCAAATGTTCCCAAAAATAAAAATCTAGCGGGTTTAGATCAGGGGACCTTGGTGCCCACGTCTGGTTAGATTCTTCTACACCCTTACCGATCCATCGATTTGAATAGACAGTGTTAAGGAATTCCCTGATTACAACACCAAAATGGGCCGCAGCCCCATCATGCATAAACCACATGCGGATACAAATTTCTAATGAAGTAGTGCCGGCAATTCATTTTTTCAAAAGTCTCTGTAAGTTGCTCATTCAGTCGGAAGGGAAGAAAGAAATGACCTATCAAGTAATTATCAATTATTGTCGCCCATACATTTACAGAAAATTGATACTGATAATATCTTTCACTAACTACGTGCGGATTGTCCAGAGCCCAAACGTGGTTGTCATGGAAGTTTGTGATAGCTTTTCGGGAGAAGTTTGCCTCGTCCGTGAAGAGAACATATCTCAAAAATTGGGGATTTTCAGCAAATTTTCTCAAAAACCACTGACACAGTATCGTGGCAAAAGAGCTTGTACCCTTTGAATATGGTAAGGATAAAATTGTTGATCGTGGACAATTCTCCAAACTGTGGACTGAGTAGAATTGAGAGCTTTAGCAATTATTCTTGTACTTGTTTCTGGATTCTCCTCGAGAGCGTTCAAAACAGCTTTCTCCAATTCTGGGGTTCGGACTGCTCGTGGTCTTCCGATAATATCAGCTGCCCTCTCAAAGCTTCCTGTTTCTGCCAAACGACGGTGAAGACTGGTAAATTTTGGAGCTGTACTCGATTAGGAAATCGCTCCTGGTAAATACGTCTTACTTCGCGCGCATTGCCATCCGCAAGGCCATAAACGAAATACATATCGGCTAAATGAGCATTATTGTTGAAATAATCAATTTTTTCAAAATTAGTGTTATAAAACCCACAGAAACTTCAACAAAGCATAATTACGAAAACTACTTACTCAAACGTCGAATTCATTTCCTAAGCTTTCTTGTGAATAATGCAAAATAATGGTAATAACTTCAACACGCATCAATTATCATGTTATCGACTTGAAATTTCCAAGCCCAAATATCTAGAAAACGGTTGCTCATAGCAACTTGTAACAAAATCAGCTTTTTTACGTAGTTATGATGGGAAAATAGATTTTTCACTGAAAAATGTTCTAGATGTACTCTCAAAAAAGTTATGAATCTTCAAAAAATAGAAAGACCTGTGAGTGGCGCTTCCTACGAGTAAGAGCAATAATAACATCAGTCTCGAATTTGACACCTCAAGAAACCCCTCAAAACCAATTTTCGTTTGATCAAAAGTTATTTGATTTGATTTTATTTGATCAAAAGTTACTTGAAAAAAACGAAAATAAAAATAAAATTTCAACACCCTGTATCTTGGAAACGTAGCGTTTTCGGACATATATTTATTTGGACAATTTATATTAGAATATTGTGAGGAATCACCTCCTGAAGTTTGTCAAAGTACTTTTGAGTCACCCTGTATACGAAACAATTGAGTAAACATCATAATTACTATCTTGTAAACTTTGAAATACCAGTAAATCAAATGAAAAGTAAAACTCGATCAAAACTATTTTTCTCTGACAACTTCATCCAAAATTCACCGTTTTAACGCATTCATGACATTCTAGATTGAAAATATAAAATTTAAAATTGTAGGCTGAATATTGCCAGAAAGTGACAATGGGGTGTCATTGTACTCACAATGTAATTTTCTATTGAAATAGATAAAAACATTCGAAATAAGAAAGTAATGGTCATTTCCAGTCAAACCTGAAGTGATAGTGAACAATTGAATATGTCGTGAAATTGATGTTTATGTACTATAGCTACACACCGAATTTCATTTGTGTATCTGTAGAAACAAAAAAGTTACAGAAATGAGACACTTTTCAGAAACACCCAGTATGGTTATGATTTCAAAAAGCATATTGTTCAAGTAATAGGAGTTTCTTCGAAAGAATGAGTTACATTAATTTTGAAAGAGGAATCAATTGAATTGTACAATTCCACAGCATTGCAAAAAGGAATTTCTGGTACAAAGCTGTTGAATGGCGCTGTTCACTCTTTTATTCACATTGTGTAGCTGGTTAAGGAATATTAATTAGTTTCTCAGATAGATTGGAATTGCAACCGATGAATTAAAATAAGAAAATTATATTCAATAATCACTATTCAATAATATTTTCTGGTTGCCATGTCTAAATAAGGATGAAAAATTATAAGACAGTACTGTAGTATCGGCCAGACGATGGTTTTACACAGTTTCTTCCTCAAGGAAAAATTCAATATACTTGTATTTGCGAAAAAGAGTTTGCAACACCCCTTACTTTTGAACCCCAGATTTTAAATTATATGATTCAAATTTAACAAGGTGAAATCACTTTGCCGATAGGCTGCTCAGATGGATACGGTTAGGCCGTGAGTAAGGTTCAATTAATGACTTTCCCTAGTTAATCAAATTTGGCCACTAAAAAAATTATACATCAATTAACTTGACTAGTTCAAGAGTTGGGCGTCAGACTTGCTAAAGACAAAAGTCAAAGATAAATAAAATTAAATAAATGTTACCTAGCTTGTATGGGAAGGCAGATAAATATACAATAAATCAACTTAACAAATTTATTCCAGTTGGAATTAAAATTATTGAACAAGATATATAAAAAAATTACCAAATACTAGAAGAGTATTGAACTTCTCTTGAAAGAATGGAGAAATTACATAAAAAAAACCAGTATTTTTGACTCTGATCAAAATTCGAACATTTACACCTATGATTCCTCCAGTTGTTGGTGCCACGAAAATACCTTCGGAGATCTTGAGCGAGATAGATGAAGGCTAGTTTCTTGAAGCTGGTCTCAGCGGTTCTAGGAGGAACTTGGTTTCAGCGGTTACGATGAAGATGGTCTTGGGTGGTTCGATAGTTGATTTCAGACCCCCTTATCGGCGTGAATTTAGTTGATCTTCACGGACCAGTGCTGATATTGATGTGCTGTAGGACCTCCCAGGCTACTAGTCCTTCCGTCTCCGTAGATGGGTTCCCTCCGTGGTATATATCATGCGAAGAAGATGATAGGAATCAAAATATGTACAAAAAGGGGAGAACGAAGGATATCCTTTGAACCTCAAGTTTTATGTTTCAAATTTCAATCGAGAGTCAAAAGATAGATGCAAATGATAGCATACAATGAAAATCTCAGTCTATATAAAAGACTGGAAAGTTACAGTGAAAGAACAAAGGTAATAAATAGCAATCCAATTTTAAAACCAAACAAAACAAAACACACCCAAAACGTTAAAATTGGTTAAATTTAATTAATTTTAAATGTTCAAATTCAGTTAAGTTTTGAAACAAGTAAGTTTTGATAAGGTGATTTTATGTACCAGAAGGGTAAAAAAATTTAATAAGGAAAGGTATTCCAAAAGAAATATAAAAATTTCCTTGAAATTTTACCAGAGAAAAAATATAGTATTTTAAAGCAAAATACTATAAATTGCCAGAGAAAAAATCTACTATTTTAAAGCAAAATATTTAAAGGTTGCCAGTACAAAAATATACTATTTTAAAGCAAATGCCAAAGGAAAATATAGCGTTATAACCAAAATACTCTAGTAAGCTAAAAAAAAAATATAGGGTTTCTGAACCAAGATAATAATCAGAGTAAAAGTATACTCTTCAGCCAAGATAAGAAGAGAGAGACACACGTCTTTAAGTGAGCACGACTCTCTTAGATGGAGATAAAGTGAAATAATTCTTTTTATTGAAGAATTTCCAGAGATAAACCGAAGAGGGAGACCACACGTCTTTCAGTGGGCACAACTCTCTTTGGAAAAGATAATGTTAAATAATTCTTTTAATTGAAGAATTTTTAAAGATAACTGGAGAGGGAGCCTCACTCTTTAGAAATAAAGATAATTTTGAAATAGGGCGGCAATTCCCTTTTCAAATCGATAAACAGGTAATTCTCAAAAATTTTGTGAATCTCCCTGCTCTTGACGACAAGGTAGTAACTGAAGTGAATTGACTCTGCAACGATCAAAAATCAAATAAGCTACACTGGGAATTGAATGGAGTAATAGATATAAGAAATTTATTAAACGGAAATCAACTTTACGCTTGAGGCATATATTGAATCGAATCGAGTGTTCTGAGACTGTTAGGCCAGAGGTACAACTCTCTCCATAAGCAATTCTTTCTCAAGAGAAAAGAAAATTACTCTCATAAACATATAGTTATGAAATAAAGAAAATTGCTTACCAGAGAGCCGTCCTATTAGTCACTCCAAACTGTGTCCCAGAACAATCAAATACGCCCTTCGCTTCAATTGGAATCCTTGGAACAATCCACTGGTTGTGTGAGGGTAAATAAGCTCTAGTCCATTCAAATTACCAATTAACTGGTACCTAAAAAAAATGCAAAAGCGTAGAACTGATTTCCAATGAAAAAAATCAGTTCCCAATATTCGGAACAGATGTTACGTTAGCCACAATATGTAGTATGAATGATTTGTCAAAATGGCCGAAATATCTATATTTAACCTTCAAAAATTACCATGCGGTATATCCAAGAATTCTAATATTACAAGCCTAAGGAAAAAGAAGAAAATGCTAATCAGCTACAACATTAATTGAAAGATAAAGAGAATAATATTACTCAATTAAACTCCAGCAGTGAAACTTATTCAACTTATAGATCTTACCAAAATCAATTCACTCAGTCCATCTGCCTATCTCGACGTTCAAATCAAGAAAGAGATCGATTATACCTTCGGTTCGAACAAATCACCAATTCTACCTGGGTTTTTTCACAAACTGTTCTTGGTTTTTCTCTATTGAAAAACACTTGGAAAAAACACAGCTTGACGACATGAATACAACTGTCACGATACCATTTTCACGAGACGATAATGATGGCGCTGTCCCATAGTTCACGATCGGCCGTGACTAATAACCCGTTCCACCGTAAGATAACCGGAATAGTTATGAGAAATTGATTATGTATAAGGAAGTAACGAAAAATTCGTTACAAGTTTCAAAGACACATAAGATTTTTTACTAAATTATTTATTTGGTTTATTTGAGTGCAACGTTTTCATGTAACGTTTCAAACGAAATGCTTCTGTGCAACGTTTTCATCATGTAGGCTGAAAAGCTTGATCTAAAAAGCTGAAATCTTGATAGTGTATTCTTATGATGACAAAGATAACTGGACTTCTAATGAGTGAAAAGGGCGGTGGAAGAGTGTGAGGAAGTAACGTTAGTTTTGGAATTGAAGTCATGGAAATTGGTATTTGGCCTCTTTTCCCAAATAAAACAATTGCTTTAGTTAATCTCTAAAAGGGTGAAATGGGGTGTGAAAGTTTGTAAAGGGGTGAAGTTAGGGTCATAAGAATTGGTATTCGATGTCTTTCCTACAAATTAAGTGTTTTAGTGTTTTTTAAAATTCAACCACTATGGGGGTGAAAGTTTGTGTAGGGGTTCCGTTAGTTTTGAAGTTGGTATTTGAGCTTTTTTTTTGGAGATACAGCTGAAACTTGTTTTTTCCCGATTCTAAGATAATGCAATTCACTTTTAGCAAAAATTAATTATGAAAAAAAATTCTCAGGAAAATTTGGAAATAGGTTTGAGTCGAAAAAATATCCATCAGTAATTATTTTTCAGATCATCCTGTATATGCAATCTCAGTCTCTACTCCCTTATCTGAATTGCTCCTGAGAGTTAGAGAAATATTCAAGTTCCAGCTATATCTTCATAAAATCTTTCTAACAAAAAATTAAATCGAAGAAATACGGAACTGAAAAGTAAAAAATAAAATGAACCTTCTTAGTCTCAATAACAGAGCTCCTGAACTAATGTAAGTAACTAATTTTGAGTCGGCGCCAAACAAACAAGCAAATGAATTAGGTGAGGTGTAAAATGATGGCATCGAGTTGCGCGGTGACCTTCTGATAATTTTTTTGAAGTGATTTGATGATCTTCGTTGATTGTTCGTTTGGCACCGACTCAAAATTAGTTACTAACATTAGTTTAGGAGCTCAGGTATAGAGACTAAGAAGGTTTATTTTATGTTTTACTTCTCAGTTCCATATTTCGTCGGTTTGATTTTTTGTTATAAAGGTTTTATTTTCCAATTTTTTTTGGCTGAAATCTACTAATCACTACATACTTGTTTTTTGATTATTTCCAAAATACTTACTTACCCACCTTACTCCAACTATTACCAGTTAAATGATATGATTATCTACTTCTACTATTTGTGGTAATATAAATCATTTTCGTTGTTCTGGTTAGTTTATCTTATTACTTCGTATATCATTTCAACCCCTTGTAGAATATAATGATAGTGACGGATGTAGGAGAACAAAAATAATGACAGTAGCAATATGTCATTGTCAACTACATATAGGTGCCAATGATCACAAGTGAAAAATCAATTATCCCCTATTATAATTCTATTTGAAATTCAAATTTGATCAATTATAAGGTATACCCTATCTGATAAAAAAAGAATTATCCAAATCGAAGAACCCAGCACAAAGTTATGCCTGATAGAATCGGTTAACGGACCAGAATTCAGAGGGTGAGTGATCAATATCCTTCATTTTGCTACCCTTTGGGGTGGATTTATCATCATAGATATTCAAATGGGACCAACTTCGAAGTACTTCCTATCCACTGAAACAGAAATAATCGGAATCGGACGTCTCAGTAAAAAGTTATACGTAATCATACATCGTCGACTAGAGAACCTCCTCGTTCTTGGTTTCGTCGGTTAATAAATATACGCGTCGATTAGAGAACCTCCTCCTTCCTGGTTTCGTCGGTTGAAAAGTGCGATGAAACCACAGGTCTCAATGTTTATTTTTTCTGAAAAAAAAACTGCGGGTTCTGCTACACTTTGGGACTTTATAAAAGGTTGAGATAGGTATACGACATGTTCAGTAAAAGTTATATGTATTTGTCAGTAGAATCCAAAATCAGAATGAAATACTGGGTGTTCCATCTGAAATTCGAAAGTTGATATCACAATAGGCGGCCGAATTGTTTTTTCAGTATTTCCATTCTGGCTTGTCTCTCTACCAGAGGCGACATCATCCACAGAATCCATGTCTGTGTTTGCTGGGCTAGAGAAGCTATTTGTAGCCTCGATTTTTGACAGCTCATAAGTCGGCACTTTCGAAATTTCCGTCCTTTCATTTGATGTTTGAAAGCCGAGTTTTATCAACATATTATTTCCTGTCTTTTTGCTAGTTTTCCTTGCTGCAATTTCTCCATTCCTTTTTTCATCTTCTTCTTGCATTTTCTGCAGTACTCCAGGTGTATATAGCGGTTTTATATCTGCGAAATCCATATTTGCTTTTCGCAATAACCCAAATTAACAAATTTTATTCAGGCTCTGCTGTAAGGCTCAATGAACTCTTCACGGCCGTTCTGTCAATAGCTGATCGTCATGCCATCCCATCTTGCAGTGCACACAGTATCTCCATATGCCTCATCGAGCCTCATCAGTGTGAAATTGGCCGAGGGCCGGAGTGGAAGAAGTCAACTTGACCGTGTCAAACGTTCACAGCGGAGGCGAGATGCGCAAAAGTGGACTCGGCATAAATCAATCACCAGGCGAATTGAATATCAAATAGGATGTCCGAACGCCACATTGCTAATTGGGAGAATTAATATTATTCGGTTGGCGCGTAGGTGAGTCGATCAATTATCGATGGGGCGTCATGCGAAGACCAATATGAGTTAGATGATGTGTTCGACGGCGACAAGAAACCTCCTCAACAAAAGCCATGAAGGCAAATTTGGCAATGTAGAGGTGAACATGTGGGATGCCGACACAAATGGAGTTGAAATTATACAATACAAAATTATACAATACAAAATACAATAGAGATTTGATTTTTATCGAATGAACTTTTCTTGCACGAAAGTTTCGTTTTGGAAAACACTAACTCGTGAATCGAAGGTGGAAAATTATGAGTCTAAGAGAATCAAGTTTGTTTCAAGAAAAAAAAATATTTAGAACTAACTATACCAACGCGCTGTCACCATTGTAAAACATTCTTTGTTTTTCAATCTTCAAATTGCTTTATTTGAAAAACTGCGTTTATAAAATGAAACATAAAATATACGCGTCGACTAGAGAACTTGTTCTTTTATTTCATCAGTTGAAAATTTTCCATACTTACCACTGTAATCCCAAATCATCCTCGTACAATAGTCAATTTATCTCTTATAGTCCAGTCAAGAAGTGAGTTTCCTGCCAAAAATAGTTCCAAGTCTCCAGAAAATATGAGCAATAGGTCATTCGATTTGGAATGTTATTCTGAGAAATATATTATTTTGTTTTTTTTGATGACGAAAATTGCAATTGTTATTGACAAAACTCAAAAACAAAAGAAATGAGTACAGTATTTTGGAAATAACTCAAAAAACTATGAGAGATAGTGAAAATGGGATGAATAATTCTTAAAGAAAAGGAAATTTCGAATAAAAGAGTTTCGACTCCTGGAACTCTATCTCCATTATTTATAATTGCAATTTAACGCTTACCACTACGGCATGCGCGCGCCGCCTCTGAAGAGAGTACATTACATAAAATATTTTGTTATAGTATTAAATGCAAATTTAAAACTTTAATAAATTATGGTATGTTTTTAATACTTTAAAGAACAAGGTCCCGTTGAAATGAAAATTATGTTCATTTTTTAACAAGTTAGGCATTTGTTAATTAGTCCTCATTTTTCGAACCTAGGTTTTCATAAAAATCAGCTTAAATGTTTGAATAATAGCTCTAGAGAATTTTCGCTCCCTGGAAGAAGGGCTCTTTCATATATATAGTTATATATAAGATCACGTTATAAAAGTTTTCAAAAGTTGTTTATTTTGTTTATTATAATTTTGTAAAGTGATCAAAAAAATAAAAATAAAAAAAAATTGTCAAAGATTTTTTTATCCATAAGTTTTGCTTCTGCTTCTGCTGTTTTTGCATCAAACGAAGGCATTCAATAACATTCGAAAAACAATTTTTAGTTCATTTGTTTACAAATTGTTTATTGAAAAATTTATTAGTTTGATATTTGAAAGAAATATTTTGGCCATTTTGTCGTCTGAAGAATATAATAATATTTTGAAAACAACATTTTTCTTGAAAAAAATCCTATTTTTATAATAGTTTTTTTTTCAATTTCCACAGAATTTTTTTTCGACAATGTTTTATATGGTTGTTTTTGTAATATTTAGTAGTTTCAGAAAAAATATAATGTGATTTGGAATTTGTTTATAACAAATTGTAAACTAAATAGACAATTAATTTTTTTAATGATTTTTGATAATTTTTTGTTATTTTATTGAGAAATGCCAATTATGATATATATTGAAAATAAAATCTTGACTAATCCTTTAAATAATGGAAATACAAATGAACGATCAGACAATAAGATTTTTTTTTGGAAAAATATTGTTTTCAAATAAACATTATATTCTCTAGGCCACATAATGGCAAATAATTTATTTTTTAAATATCAAACTAATAAGTTTGTTCACAAATTCATAAACAAATATTCAATTCTTCATTTTTGAATGTTATCAAATGCCTTCGTTTGATTGATATATATATATATATATCAACATCCTATATTATTATATATATATATATATATATATATATATATATATATATATATATATATATATATATATATATATAAAGCTCCAAGGCGCAAAAAATAAAGAGAAAAATAAACCTGATTTTTTCTCTAACGGGACCTTGTTCTTTCGAGTGTTGAAAACACACCATAATTTATTCAAATGTTTTATCAAAATTCAATACTCTATAGAAAATATTTCATGTGATGTACTCTTTTCAGAGCAATCACGCGGAGCCCTATTAAAATTATAAATATTGGAGACAGGGTTTCAAATCACCGCACTCTTTTATTGAAAATTTTCTTTTTTCTGAGAATCTATTTTCTGGTTATCTCTATCGCTTATTGAAAGTTGTTCTAAAAAAACTCAACCCCTTTTTTTGTTTTTGTTTTTCGTTAATAACAATTGCAATTTTCATCAGCAGAAAAAAACAAAAAATCATTCATCTCAGAAGTGCATCGCGCATCAATTGAGCTATTGCACATATTTTTGGAGACTTGGATCTATTTTTCGCAGGAAAGTCACCTCTCGACTGGTCTATTATTATTTGATAATTTTAATATCACGTACATATAATATTTATATATCATATCGACTGCTGTCACTGGTATTATGATGTCAAAAAATCATTTCGATACATTACACAATTAATTATAGAATGTATCAACAATATAACAATATGAGGCTACTTTAGATCTAATTTAGTCACCAATTGTCTTCTGGAACAAGTATTGGCTATGCTAGATGGATGAATAGTCACAATTTCATGTGAAATACAAACACAGGAAGATTAAACAACTAGATATATAGTATATTGGTAGTCAAAAAAAAGATGACAAGAAACAAAAAAAAACAAAAAAAAATTAAAAATACCCAACACGGATGTGAAGATTGGTGTTTGATTGTATTCATCAACATAGTAAAGGCAATGTCCAAGCAGGACTTTTCTCACATTATTTCTTAAACATACTTTACTCATAGATCTATTATAAGAAGGAAGTTTATTGTACAGTTTGAAATTCAACGACTCCTTTTCTGATTTGACCAACCCATATCGAGGCACAATCGAGTCATTTGTACTAGCAGACCGTGTATTATGATGATGAAGGCTGGAAACTTAGGGAGTCTTCTGTCCATAACAATCCCAAGCAGACTGCAGTGGTTGCCCTGCGTGATTTGGTTGTTACTAGAAATCATAAGATTTGTGTTTTTCCTCTATTGAGTAACATATGGTTTGCAGAAAATCAAGCCTATGCTCCCAATATTAGAGACTCTGCTTGGTCATGTAGAAGTGAAATATTCCTGGTTGCCCAGCGTAATTTGGTTGTTACTAGAAATCATAAGATTTGTGTTTTTCCTCTATTGAGTAACAGATTGTTTGCAGGAAATCAAGCCTATGCTCCTAATATTAGAGACTCTGCTTGGTCATGTAGAAGTGAAATATTCCTGTTTGAGCTAATACAAGATTCATCATCTGCAGAAAGGATAATTTTACATTTCGACAGCATATGGTAACACAGATCATTTATATATGATGAAAACCAGCAGTTCTCGAACGGATCCTTGGGGAACTCCGTGTGGAAGGGATTTGAGCTTAAATTTAGAATTATTATTCAAATAATGATACTGCTGTTTTCCCTCCAGATGAGATTCAGATAATTTTGTTGTGGATCTTCCACTGCGAAAGCCAAATTGGACAGTGTGTGATAGTTCACATTTCTCAAAATACCCCAGTAACCTAATTTTTAATACAACCTCAATAATCTCAGTGAAAATTACAAAAATAGATATTGTTCGATTATTGTCAACCTCTTTACAATCCTCTTTTCAACGCAAAAGTATAATTTTTGCCGTTCGGCGTTAAATGTGCATAATGCTACCTATTGTTCATTCACTTTCGATCATTTAGGCGTGTAGATCATATTAATTCATGCATACTGTGGAATTTTCAGGTTGATCCGTTGTCCGGTTTGCCAGAAACGTCTAATTAACGCTCATCGTGAAAAGCCCTTTATAAGGCTCAGGGTTCATTATTGAATAAAAGTTATATTTTTTCAGTTTTCTTTTTGTTATCGATGATTTGATTTGTAGAAGGCGATTCCCCTATGATTCGTTATGCCTTTTGGTATACTTCACATGTACCTAACTGATTGAGTCGTTGTTTATAGTATGTGTTGTATCGTATTGTACATGTTATTAAATCTACGGAATTGTTAAGTTTAGAGAAGAAATAGATATACCCAAATCTTGTAACTTGTATATGGTGATAATTATATGGCATTGCCCAGTTACATCTGAAGTATACATTCACCCAAAAATGCTTTCTAGATAAGTCCACAAATTAAAAAAAAAAAATATTAGATGAAAAATCCATAAAATTAATTCAAATTGTGACGATAATTTTGTTGATAATGACAAGTGTTTAATGTATTCAGTCATTTGTATTTTAAATACAAAATACCATAACTTATTGGCCAGAATGTTCAATTCAGCACATAATTCATACTATTTTCATGTCCTCCTTGCATGAGTGAATATACATCTATTCCCGACATAACGGAAACAAGTAATTCTAGTAATGTTACGACCATGCAAATTGTTTTTTATCTTAAAGGAAAGTGAACATATTTTCTCTCATATTGACTGTTGAGAATTTTCATTCTCTTTTGCATTTTTCCTTCCCCGAAAACTATTTTCGACAACAATGTTACAATTTGGATTCTAATAATCACGTTCTACAAATCAAATCATCGATATAAAAAAAATGACAAAATATAACTTCAATCGAATGATGAACCCTGACCTTATATACACACATATGTACACAAATTTGGACACATACATAAAGTTCGTAGAACTAGAGATAGGAGTGGATAGAGAATACACGAATTTCTCATTATATCAGAAGAAATCAGAAAGGTTGATAGATAACATAGGAAGCAAGGATCAGTTTCAGAATTGATGCGAAATAGTCTTCTGTACCTAACAAGTGCGGAATACGAATATCATTTTTATTTATTTTCAATTCAAACCAATTCTGGATAATATTGGAATCAAATGTATAATTGGTTTTTGGGGTCGGAAATCATGATTTGTCATAATTCGATAATTAGAGGACATGGCTTCAGAATATTCAATATTATGTGAATGAAGTTTTCATTTTGAAGTGCACTAGCGTGCACACGCCACACTCATAAACAATATACCGGGTGTCCCAGTATACCTGTTCCAATGGATTATCTCAGCTATTTCGAGAGATAAATACTTTAAAAATTTCATGATCTTCAATTCGTTCAAGGAGAAACTGAGAAAACAAAAATTGAAAGTCACTTCTGGTTTGACCGGAAGTGACTCTGACTTCCATTTCAAATAGCACCCTGTATATTTTTTGCAAATTTTTATTTCTACTCAAAATTATACCTCCAACGATGTATCACACAGTGTATTTTACATTTGATCTAATGGAGAAAACGTCAATTGAAATTTCAAATTGATAGATTTGCAGTAGGCTATGATATTTTATGTAATCTTGATTTTGACTTCAATAATGATTGATGATTCATGAACAATTTTGCATTAGAGATGATGAAGAAAACGTCAAATTTCAAATTATTGGAATTAACTGGAAGAATTCATAATTCTTGAATAAAAACCTTAGTGTGCCATGGAAACATTTGAATACATTTGTTTATAACTTTGACAGTTGATAATTCTCAATAGTTGTGTGCGTGTCGAAGAAACCAACATTCAAGAATGAATAACCGTGAAAATGATGATAACTTCACTAATCAAGAGAAGTTGGATATGATACTGAGTTATGGAAAATGCGAAAATAGTCGTCGGGCTGCCCTACGTGCATACAAAGAGAAATACTCTGATAGACGAATGCCAAGCGCTATGTATTTCCACGCTTGGCTTCGAATTTGGCAACAAGTGGATCATTTCATAGAAAGCCTACCATCTTAAAAAAAATGCTACGGACGAAGAGCATACTGTTGCAGTTTTAGGAAGACTGGTTGTTGATTCCCATATCTTTATCAGAAACATAGAACAGGGGAGCGGCATTTCTCGTTCATCAATTCAGCGCATTCTCAAAATTGCCAAATTCAAACCATTTGAAATTCATTGCATCAAGGATTACTACCCACAGATTACGAGAGGAGACTTGCGTTTCTTGCTTGGTTAGCTACGGCACGTGAAGATGGTATCAGCTCGATATTGTGGTCAGAGGAGAGTCGTTTCCATAATAATGCAACTGTAAATCGACATAATTGTCATTATTGGTCGCAAAAAAATCCACATTGGGTGAGACAAACTAATTTCCAAGTTATCTGGGGAGTCAATGTATGGTGCGGCATGATTGATGGATTCATTTTAGGACAAACATTTTACGATGGTACTTTAGCTTTTTCTTGAAAATATTCCTTGACATATGCGTAGAATCATTCATTTTCTTGAAAATATTCCTTGACATATGCGTAGAAACATTCATTTTCAACAGGATGGTGCACCTCCCTACAATGCTATAGCGGTAAGGAATCGTGTAAATGAAACATTTGGAGATAGATGGATCGGCACACATGGACCGTTAAGATGGTCTGCAAGATCTCCAGATTTAACACCACTGGATTTCTTCCTTCGAGGGTATTTGGAAGATCGTGTGTACCAGACTCCTCCTATTGATTTGGAAGATCTAAAAAACAAAATGAGGAATGAATGTAGAGCCCTTAATGCTGAGGTGATGAGAAGTGTTACTTTGCGTGAACTACTCCAACGAGCTGAAAGATGTGTAGGAGCAGTTGGTCAACATTTCGAACATATGCTTTAGTTATTATATTCTTGTGCCCCCTTTCTTTGTAATTTTCTGTTTCTTTTACTATTCATTCTTTGTTTGACGTTCGGTAAAATACATAGTTGATTTCAACTTGAGGAAGGTTTTTTTTATTGATGACGATTATAAGTGAGAAATATTTCCTTTTCTACGTTCATGCAAAATACACAACTTTATTTGGTGGAGAAACTGGTTTTTTATTGCACTGAGTGCAACATTTTTTGATTTTTGCATGAACTCCTTATGAAAATGAGGTATAATTGTTCATAAATTATCAATTATTATCGAAGTCAAAATCAAGATTATACAAAATATCGTAGCCTACTGCAAATCTTTCAATTTGAAATTTCAATTGACGTTTTCTCCATCAAATCAAATGTAAAATACAAAGTGTGATACATCGTTTGAAAGGTAATTTTGAGTAGAAATAAAAAATTGCAAAAAATATACAGGGTGCTATTTGAAATGAAAAAGTCAGAGTCACTTCTAGTCAAACCGGAAGTTACTTTCAATTTTTTTTTTTCTCAGTCGAAGTTTCCTTGAACGAATTGGAGATCATGAAATTTGAAATTTTTATCTTTCAAAATGGCTGAGATAATCCTTTGGGACACCCGGTATAATACGGGTCAAATCATTGTATTTTACATAATAATTATGCTTCCATAGATGTTCTGGATTCAATTCGACGTGATTAAACCAAAACTACAAAAACTTCTTTTTTCATTCGGACCAAATTGTTTATTACAGCATTTGTATATCAAAAAATAACTTGAGAGCCTGACAGTCTCACCCTTTTGGAGAGTGCTTAGTGCTCGGTGAGTCCAATTACTTTCTGAAAGTGCTTAGTAATCGCGAGCATTTCAGAAATGGAAGTACTATCGACGATCCACTCAAATGGGAAAATCATATTGATATGTTGTGTGAAAAATTGTCCACCCAACTGTATCTACTTCGTATGCTGAAGAAAGTTCTGAGCACCAAAACACTAATAAGCTCCTATCATTCACCATGCTCTCAGAGCATTTCGTATGCAAAAAAAAGGACTCAGGATTATAGCAGGAGTCCCATTCAATGAGCATTGCCAACCACTTAAAAAAAAAAAATCATGCCGATGCCTTGTATTTACATCTACCACTCACTGCTCCAGATCCACAAAAATAAAAGTGTATATTCTTCCCACTTAGACTACCACAATTACGAGACCGGAAATGCACAAAAACTAAGACAACCCTGGGTTAAGCTAGAAATGTCAGTGCGTAATTCACTGGATATCAAACTCTACCTTTTGAAAAATTGTTTTTATAATTTTCAAGATTACATGAACTGTACATATTCAGAATTATTTCTAGCCTTTTATGTTTTAGATGTTTCAAATGTTACTTAGTGTTCTAGTGTCACAATTAATATTACTGTTTTTTTTTATACATACACAACTTAGTACTTTGTACCCATCTGTTTTCTGACTTGACATAAATGTAATTTACATTACATGTTCAAATAAATCTATCTATCTATCTACTTAGTGCTCCAGACTCGGGAGCCCTTTTCAAGAGTGCTTAGTACTTAGTGCTCGAAGCCCTTTTCGTCAGTACTCGGCACAGCTCTGGTCATAGCAGCATCACAACTGAAGGGTAGGAATTAAGTTTTTTTGAGGTTCAAAGCAGTATCTGATTACTTTGAGGTCTTTCTCGACTTATTTCCTTAAATTCGGCAAAGTATCTGCTTCATAAAAAACAGCAGTGTCATCTGCAAAATCTATCATTTCCACAGTTATATTCGAACTGAATAAGTCAATAGTTTCAATTTTTCCAAAATGAGGCTAGTATCACGCATATGTACAGTCCAAACTCCGTTATGGAATAATATTTTGGGAAAACTCTTTCCACATACAAAGAGTACTTATTCTTCAAAAAAAATGTGTGAGAAAAATTTTCAAAGTTGCTCGAAGGGAGAGCTGCAAACCCCTTTATATAGACAATGATATTTCAACGGTTATCTCTTTGTATATATCTGAGTCTATACATTTTGTTTTGAATAATAAATAACTGTTAAGTGATAGGAAGTAACTCATGAACACAATACAAGAAAAAAAATCGATTTGAGAAATGACAAAATTAAATTTACGTATATTAAAAAAATTGCAGTATAGTTTGGTGAAAATATGAATTAACCTGCCAAATAACATAAGATTGATGGAAAATAAAGTTATTAAGAGGAGACTAAAAAGTTCTTCATGCAAAAATGCATTTTATGATATTAAATAATATTTTCAACATGATATGGAAAGTTTGTGATAATTGTATATGCAGATACCTAATGTTGGTTCATAAGAGTGTGTGTATTAGTGAAAGTATGTGAGAATATGTGTCAATTTATCTATATGTATATGTATTTTTATATACAAAGTTGTGTGTGTAAGTGAATATCGGTACCTATTAGAGTATGTTTACTAAGAAACCCATTATTTCGTTTTTAACGCTATTCGACAAGTCTAATAATTGGGATTTGATTACTTTCCCTTGTTATATATGAGCAACTTTCTCAATTTTATTCATTTCCAATGATTTTATCATGACAGGCAGTATGAAACGACATACATGTAAATATTTTATCATAATCATTGTAATTATATTTAAGATTATTTATTCGACATGTTCTACACTTCTATGAGGAATATGAATTAACAGAACAAATAAAGATATCTATCTTTATAAATGAAATCATGTTGCTTGCTGGACATATTATCGAAGTCGATTCACTTCCTTCATTCCATTTTTTATTGAAGTACTCCCAATCATATAGTGTTTGATGCCAAAATTCACCCACCTGGGTTATTATTTAGAATATTATTATTGTTCTGCTGTATCATCTTTCATGACAAAATCATGGCGAAGCTCATATATTTTAGTGAAATTTGATGCGTGTACTGCATTCAGATGCATCGTTTGTATTAATTGATTCACAGAGTCAATTAGTTATAACGTTCCCCATTCAATTGATTGCATGCCAGAATAACTCATTGATGATAATTCACCACATTCGCGTGAATATATTGCGAAATAAGTGAACTTCTATGATATAAATCGATGGATAAATAGCAAATATAAACTTATATACGTTCAAGAGTGCGGACACTTTTTCCAAATTCCTTCGGCTGCGATCTACAGTTGGAGAGGAGATCGAACAAAATTCGTTTTTATTGAGTCAATAGAAGGTTTTCCAATTTTTAAAATATACACTTTATTATTTCGTAGTTCATTGTACTCTCTATCCACGACATTCCGTGTTTACTCGCACTGGTGAAAGATATTTCAAGTTACCAAAAGTTGTTTCGGATCCCACTATGAAAGGCAAGGTCCCCGTGATATTAACTCGTACAAGTTTTCATTAGCTTCTGAGGGTTGGTCAAACAACTGAGAAAGCGGTAAAAAAACAATTTAATAATATTTTTTTGTTCACTTTTGTGGATATAAACGCTGATGAAAACTGTGCAGCTATACAGTGCGGCTTTTTATAGCCCCCTCCCCTGTTTACTTTTGAGTGGTGTCACGTAAAATAAAGGGACAAAAACCGTTTCGAACGAAATCACTGATACGACTTTTTAAATGAAAGACATTGAGATTGTTTGATAGATAACGCGGAGGGGCACATCAACTTAAAAATTTCATATAGCATGGGGCGTCAAGTGGCACATCGTTGAAAAAATAATTCAATTATCTTTCCAACCATCATTTTATTTATTAGTACTTCAAATCACAATATGCATTTGAATTGTCAAGTATAAGTGCGGATCTAAATGGTACCCTTATCTCGATAACTTTTGAACGGTTTTATCTGAAACAATGGGACGGAAAATATTTTGAATTGTATGACCGATCCTACTTTTGAGAGGAGATACATCACAATTACTTGGCAGAGGGTCCTGGGGGCACATCAACTTCAAAATTTCTAAAATCATAGAGGTCGGGTTGCACATTGTTGACAAGGTGATTCAATTCAACTTTCAAGGATATCGCATAGTTGAAAAGGGAAACATTCTCGATTGAATATTGATAGAAATATTTTTCTGTGAATTGAAAAATCCACGATTAAAATGAAGTTATTTTTTGTGAATGTCTAACAGAAAACAACTACTCTCCTGGCTAAAGCCACGCTGGACATTGAACTACATCTGATAGATATTCTTAAAAGGCCCTAACTCAAAAGAAAAAATCTGAAATTGAAAATTTGCATTTTCATTCAGATAGTTATTTGATTTTCTATTCCAGTCTTAATTAAGAACTCATAAAGATGAATGAGGCCAAGAAGAATGTTTTCCAAAGAGTGCTCACAGAAATCATTCGTAACATTGACGCAGGAGAGCATCGCATTCACTAGGTCTTCAATACATTTTTGTCGACGAAAATCTATTTCACGCTTCCACGATCATCAGGAAGACCGGAAGAAATAGGAAACACATTTTCAAGAAGCAATCTCACTTCGCAAAGATGGAAAAAGTTAGAATCATTTCTTTTGGAGAGACACTTCGAAATTAGTGTTTTCTGACATTAAAACCTGTCATGGGGTATGATAGATTGATTTGTTGAAAATATAAACAGGATGTTCATGAAATCAGATGTGGAATCATCTGCGACTGAAAGATAAACTTCAGTCACTATCTTCCATCGTCGAAATAACCTCTTGTGGGGTATTTATGTTGAAAAAGGAAACATTCTCAATTGAATATTGATAGAAACATTTTTTTTTGTGAATTGAAAAATCCACGATTAAAATGAAGTTATTTTTTGTGAATGTCTAACAGAAAACAACTACTTCCCTGGCTAAAGCCACGCTGGACATTGAACTACATCTGATAGATATTCTGAAAAGGCCCTAACTCAAAAGAAAAAATCTGAAATTGAAAATTTGCATTTTCATTCAGATGGTTATTTGATTTTCTATTCCAGTCTCAATTGAGAACTCATAAAGATGAATGAGGCCAAGAAGAATGTTTTCCAAAAGAGAGTACCCACCAGAAATCATTCGTAACATTGACGCAGGAGAGACATCGCATTCACTAGGTCTTCAATAGATTTTCGTCGACAAAAATGTATTGAAGACCTAGTGAATGCGATGTCTCTCCTGCGTCAATGTTACGAATGATTTCTGGTGAGTACTCTCTTATGGAAAACATTCTTCTTGACCTCATTCATCTTTATGAGTTCTTAATTAAGACTGGAATAGAAAATCAAATAATATCTGAATGAAAATGCAAATTTCAATTTCAGATTTTCTTAGTTAGACCTTTCAGAATATCTATCGAGATGTAGTTCGAAGACCACGTGGCTTTAACCAGGAAGTAGTTTTTCTGTTGACTTCACAAAAATAACTTCATTTTAATCGTGGACTTTCAATTCACAAAAATCTTTCTATCAATATTCAATTGAAATGTTCCTTTCAACATAAATACCACAAAGGTTATCTTGACGATGGAAGATAGTGACTAAGTTTATCTTTCAGTCGCAGATGATTCCACATCTGATTTTATGAACATCCTGTTTATATTTTCAACAAATCAATCTATCATAGCCCATGACAGGTTTTAATGTCAGAAAACACTAATTCCAAAGTGTCTCTCCAAAAGAACTTATTCTTACTTCTTCCATCTTTGCTTCTTGAAAATGTGTTTCCCATTTCTTCCGGTCTTCCTGATGATCGTGGAAGCGTGAAATAGATTTTCGTCGACAAATGTATTGAAGACCTAGTGAATGCGATGTCTATCCTGGTCAATTTACGAATGATTTCTGGTGAGTACTCTCTTTGGAAAACATTCTTCTTGGCCATCATCTAAATGAGTTCTTAATTAAGACTGGAATAGAAAATCAAATAACTATCTGAATGAAAATGCAAATTTCAATTTCAGATTTTTTCTTTGAGCTAGCCTTTCAGAATATCTATCAGATGTTATCTTGACGATGGAAGATAGTGACTAAAGTTTTCTTCATAGACATTCACAAAAAATAACTTCATTTTAATCGTGGATTTTTCAATTCACAGAAAAATCTTTCTAACAATATTCAATTGAGAATGTTTCCCTTTTCAACATAAATACCCCACAAGAGGTTATCTTGACGATGGAAGATAGTGACTAAAGTTTATCTTTCAGTCGCAGATGATTCCACATCTGATTTTATGAACATCCTGTTTATATTTTCAACAAATCAATCGCATAGTATGTAATACATTCGATTCATTTAATTTTATTTTCACCCCATCATTGGTGAAAACTATTTTTGGGTTTGTCCCGTTTCGTATTCCATTGAAAAATAAATAAATAAATGAATATTGGAAAAATGCCTCTGCAAAATTGAACACCAGATCATTTATATATACCAGGAAGAGCAATGGACCCAAAATTGGTGCTTGAGAAACCGCACTTCTAATTAATGTAGAATTTCGTTCATATACTGAACATATAAATGTTTCAGGGGTGCAACTATCGATGAATACTGATCTATTTCGGAATATTCATGAAGGTTAATATCAAAGGAATAAATGTAGTTGGGTCAAATTCCGTGAGATACGGAGGTACATCATTCAGGGGCTATCCGCGGCCACAAAACTTATTTATTCTCTACGAAAAACTGCTAATCTATGAGCAGATAATTAGCTGAGCCATAATATACGCCTACAGCCTGCTCGTACCAACTTTCTTCGAAATGGACATTATGGAAAACAAGGTGTTCCGTATCATCACGAACAGTGATACATACATGCGACTGAATGCTCTCAGCGAAATACCAAATATACCAATGATGTACGAATACTTAGAACGATTATCGTATTAGTTCCATAGATATTTTATATCTTGAGGTCTGCGTCTCCAAGACATATATTCCATGAAAGAATAGTGAGCTTGCCGGATTGATTTGTTAAATCTAAATGTAGATCAAATATCGTGAATCAGTTCTCTGAAGTTACATTCTTCTGATAGACATACCAAATGTCCAACCAACCAGAATAGTTCAACAACCTTCTGAGAATCTAATAACTATACTGTACATACATAGGCGTACTCAGGGGACACAAGAAATCAAAAAAAAAAAAAATTTAAGCGCACAAATTCGAGAAACGCCAGCAACCCGACATCAGTGGGTGTGTCTCCCATTGTGTCCAATTTTGGACTCTCTCCTCTCTAAGGAGACATAGAGGTGATGGAGCATGAAATCTCCGTTTCTTCCCAAACCCCCTTACATTTATTCAACAAACCTACTTCATATCCTGTGGTGGGAGATATTTTGGATATAATATATTTCAAAATCCAGCTTCAGCTGGAAAAAACTTGATTTCTGCCAGAAATCACAGAGAATAACTTGATTTTCTTTGTAGATTTTTTAATTTTCAGGAAAATATTTCCAACGATGAAAAGGTGACTGGATTTTATCTTTCAGCCGCAGATGAATTCACATCGAAAATACCAACCAGGTCTGACGAATCTACATTTTGTTTGAACGGGCACGTAAAACGACATAACTGTAGGTATTGGTCAGACCAAAATCCACATTGGATGGAGGAAGTTCACACTCAACCGGCCAAAAAAAGTGAATGGTTGGTGTGTCATTATTGGTGGACACGCCAAAGGACCCTATTTTATAAACGGAAATTTGAACTCTGAACGATTTTCATAACTTCCGCAAGAGCATATTATTCCAGAGATTGGACAATTATTCCAAAACAATAGCAATCCCAATTTGCCAACAGAACAAATAGGATTTCAATAAGATGGGGCTCCCCCACATTTTGGACGTGTGGTACGGGCATATCCAGATGAAACTAATCCTGATAAATGGATTGGACGCAGGGGGACAATTGAATGGCCATCTAGGTCTCCCGATATAACCCCACTTGACTTTTTTCTGTAGGGTTACATGGAAAATTTAGTCTACAGAAATAGGCCGCAAAATATCGAAGAGTTGCAAAAAAGGATAAAGAATGAAATTTCCACCATTCCCCCCAACATGAAATTAGATTCACTACAAAATTTTGTTCAGCGAATTCATTACTGTCAGGATGTATATGGTTAACACTTTGAGCACCTTATTGAATGGAATTTCAAAGAAAATATTTTTTGTTTGTTAAAACTTGTTTTCTATCTTTTTTGTTCTGGCATAACTACTGTTTTTATAAAATTTGAAATATCCAGGACATTTGTGAAAAAAACAATTTTTTTGTTTCATGTATTTTTATCAACCCTGTACATTTATGCTTTCAATTCTTCTCTGAAAAAATTATAATTAAAATTTAGTCATATCCATGACACCCCACCCTGTGTAATATTCATAATAAATATCCATCTTCTCGGACTTTTTCTTTAATGATTTGAGAGAAGTAAAAAGTTATTTTCAAAATTCGATATCTCGAAAACGGTTGAATTTACGATATGATGTGCTTTCAATTTTATCAGAATTTAGAGAAAATTAAAATATGGAATAATATACAGGGTATTCCATTAAAGAAAAACAAACTTTGTTTCTTCATGCCTATTTGACTGATCCTTCATACTCAAACCCTAAACCTTTTGTGTCCTTACATTTTTCGATAGCTATCTTACTTTAGGAGACAATCGGCCGTTTCCATACATATCAGCGATCCTGTATATAATGTTATGTAGTTAATATCTGAAGCCTACTATCAGAACTGTTATGGAACAATTCTGATTCCAACTAGGAATTGAAAACGATCTGTTTTTATGAATCCAACTCTTTTTATACAGTGTCGGATTCACAAGCACCTATCCCGGTTCACTGAAAGCCAATTTTGATTGATTTTTGTAGTTCAAACAGTTTTTTCATACCATACTACGATGATTGATGAGTTTTGTTATTCAAAAGCGAGAGCTGGAGCTGGCCAAATTGTGTCTTTCGTGGTTAAATATTCAATGTAGGAAAAAAGTATATATCAAATTTGTTCTCTTAATGTAGGAACTCATAATATGTTACCTCTTTGGATTCATTGATCACCATCGATTGTATCAAATGCGCGGAACTGAGAGGTGGACTTCAATCCTAGAATCAAGTACCAATAGTGATAAAAATATCGCAGTAAAAGGAACAGATATCGCCCCTCTCGTATAGAACTCAACGCGACCTGTACATGGAACCTTACTCATCATTATCGATTTATATTCCCTTCGAAACTTTTTCCACACAGTTCAATCACCTCGAATCAGCTGTATGACTTTCAAATTGCATTCAAAACGCTGACAAACTACAATAAATCACGTTCGCTCGACACCTAAGACTTCAAATTAATAACTTTTCTTATGCTTTGAAAAGGATTCGAGGATATTGCTCTATACGGTCATCCATCACTTGCGAATATTGTATCTCAGAGCTCGGGGTCTAATCGGTATATATTTCGAACAAAATATCCCAAAACAATTTTCATGGAGATGTGAGGAATCTCTCAAACCTACGAATTATTCCGTTGACAAAGTCATCGATTTTATATTCATCTATGCTTTTGTTCAATTTAAGATTATCAGCCAAGGCGCGTACTTTTTGTTATGCGTAAGGTAATAATTGGTGCGTGTTTGTCAAATGTATTTGTAATTATTTGATCAAGCATTTCTACTTCTTCATTAACATCATCTACATGAATAATTTCGTTGAAATTACAAACTGGCAAGTCTGGCAAAAATGAATCCATTTTAAAATATATGAAATTTCTAAAAGAGATAGATTTTGGGTCCACATCAGTTCTCGCTTTACTAATTCCCCCATGTACCAAATGTACCCAAGATCTGCTGGGGTGGGCTCATTTCCTCGTATTCTCGTAGGTAACAGTCCATTCTGGAGCCGAGGCGCGCGCTCGGGGTATCGGTAACGATGCCCCGGGGGTGTGGTTTGGCCCTCTCCGGGCTGGAGGGTTGCGCGAACAACCCCCCACACAGTCTGTAATTGTATATAATGTAAATTATGTAAATAGTTAGTATTAGTATGGACATGAAATGTAATTTCTGAATATCTGAAATAAAGCTTTGTTATTTGTTATTTATTTGATAAGTCAAACAAATCGAAAACATTTGATGCCAAGATTCCGTAATGATCCGGGTAGATAAATAAATCTAGCAAGGTTGATCCGGTATGTGATGTTGGTTCATCTATTACCTAAATTAAATTTAAACGCTCTAGGATAGGAACAAATTTCGTTTTGTAGGGGCCGTCAAGCTCAAACATATCTAGGTTGAAGTCCCCACCACACAAGACACTATCATATTTGGTGGATATTTCTATAATTATTTTCTCAAGATCGAAGAAACCAATGAACTGTAATTCGACTGGACATGTTAGGAATTTTTTCTGTCGAGTGTTTTGAAGAAATCCATCGATATGAGTGCACAGAGTTCGTCATCATCTACAACACGGGAAAATAATCCCAAAACTTCCATATACATGGGAAATCACAATAGTCATCACGAACAATGGAAGGAGAGAGATTGCGACCCAAATGGCAACACAATAGTGAAATGGGCAGAAGATGAACACCTCACCCTCGTGGTAGATGCCAAAGACCGATTCACATTTAAATCGGCAGCGTGGAAACGCGAATACAATCCTGTTCTATGTTTTGTCTCGACTGACAACAGAGTCCAGCCCGTGGAAGTTCCACGACTTCCGCACAGCCAGCATCGTCCAGTCATAGTAGAAGTAGGAACATAAATCCCCCTAGCTACCTCTATCCATCGCCTAAGGTGGAATTTCGCAAAGGCCAACTGGACGAAGCTCTCCACGAAACTAGACGAATGCTTAGGTTTAATACCCCATACCAGCAGAAACTACAACAGATTTGTTGGCGCTGTGATATGTAGTGCCAAGAAGTGTATACCAAGAGGCTACCGCAAAAAATACATTCCCGAATGGTCCCAAAATAGTGATGAGCTGTAGCAAAATTTTCTCGAAACTGGTGATCAGGAAGTAGCAGACGAGCTACTTCATAGCCTAGACGCGGCGAGACGGCAAAAGTGGACAGAAACTGTAGAAAGCCTGAACTTCCAGACGTCGAGCAGACAAGCGTGGGCAATATTAGGGAAACTAGGGAACGGAGCCCCCTCACAAAGACAAAATACAACTGTCAGCCCAAACGCCGTTGCTTCACCCATAGTGGTGACATTCAGAACCCCCAACGATAAAGAACATATGGCTGAGGTCAAACGATAATTCAAAACCTTGGAAGCTCAAGCCACAGAAACAGAACATTGTCGCCCTTACACTAGCGAAGAAGTTTCGAATGCTCTCAAAGATGTCGAACCAGAAGAAGCTCCAGGGTTTGACAATATCGACCCTAAATTCTCAATACAACTGTACGCAAAAGCCTGGTTGGCCCACTTCCTTATAGATATTATACAAACTGGCAATATCCCAAAAGAATTTATTCGTTACATTGAAACCAGGCAAACCAGCAGATAACCCCAAGAGCTACAGACCAATAGCTCTGCTGCATGTGACCTATGAGCTACTGGAACGGTTCATCCATAACAGAATTACACAAGAATATTTGAAGCGATTCTGGGCGAACAAGCAGGCTTTCGGCCTAAGCGAAGCAGTGCGGATCACGTCTTATCGCTCACCATCTACATTGAGGCGGGATTCAAAAGTGTGGAGAGAGGGCATGATATACAAGCTCCTACGTGTAATCCCTTGCAGACTTACAGCACGACTGATAGACAGCATGCTAAACGACCGAGTGTTTCAAGTAGCTATGGGATCCGACATCAGCTCCCCAAGAAAACTGAAGAACGGTCTACCAAAGGAATCAGTCTTTGTCCCACTCCTCTTCAGCCTGTATATTGCCGACATGCCAGAAATAAGATCAAGAAAGTTTGGCTACGCTGATGACTGGGTACTTGCAACAAGGAGCAGTTCTTTTGGATCCTAACGACAGATCTGGAAGCAATGGAAAAATATTTCTGCAAGTGGAACCCAATGCCACTTGCTCTCACCTTAATAACAAACTCGCCAGAAGAGAACTCAACATACAATTTGAGAACACCCTGATTGGTTGGTTGGTTGAAAGCTGACGAGCCAGAGACAGGGTTGGCATTTAGCCTCCCTAGACACTGCGACCAGCTGGTGTCTATCGTATCACTCTGTCGTCAGTGGTTTCTCATTCAAACAGGTTTGTGCCTTTAATTAGGTTTACTACTTACCAACAATGAAACACCTGAATATCTAGGCATAACCTTCAATAGAACAATATCGTTCAGAGAGCATCTATCGAGAACTGCTGAAAAATTAAAAACAACAAACAACATAATTCAAAAACTTGCCCTTCTGCGCTGGGTTTTGTCCCCTCAACTGCTGAATACTGCGCTCCAGTCTGGCTTGACAGCTCACATGCACATGAAATAGATGCACAGTTAAATAACACCATGTCATCAAACCAACTCCCACGCAATGGCTCTCAGTCCTAAGCCACACCCCACCCCCTCAACTGCGACGAATAAATGCCCTTACGAACGAGTATAAAAAGATCGTATACAATAGAAATCTACCCATCCATCAGGATATCGAAGACACCAACCTTAATCTACTACGGTCTTGACGACCACCAACAAGAACGGCAAGGGTGGCTGTGGAAGATGAGTTCACTCAAGAATGCACTGCACAACAGAACAATAACATGCTGTGCATCACCCACAAGCCACCAGGTTTCGATCTATCACGTAAAACATGGTAGACTAGATGTCCGTTTGTAACCCCCAAACTATGTCCCATACTATTATATATTCTACGTTGTATTGTATTCTACATTTTATATTATAGTAATGTTACATTCTGAAACTCTCTTTCAATGTGTCTCAGAGCCTAACGATGAATAAAGAAATGAATAAAATCCCAAAACCCAATGAGGAGAGAACACAACAAAATGAATCATATTTCTGCAGAAAAAAAAGGATTCCTGAAGTTTCTATTTGTATTTTGTGCTAATTCACCCCCAATTGCTTGGATATAGTATGACTATAGTTCTCACAAGAGAAGTCAAACAGAAACTCCGCTCCCTGGAACCGAAGGAATATATCTTTGAAGATAAACCGAACTCCGGAACTGTTCTGAATTCCACGTAATATGAGGAGAGAATACATACTTAAGATTGATAGCAGCAGTTTGTTGAACAGAGCCAGAGTAAACATTGACAGAGACGCATTTGTTTACCATGTTAAGTCACGGTATATTAGGGATAGGGTCGAAGAGCGAATCCCCGTCCCTTCATCTTCGATCATGATTAGTCGCCTGCGGTTCGGCATCTTTTTTCATTCCTGATTGAGATTGTGAATCGTAACGCGCGGTTAATAATCCCGGAAGATTGGAATTGGTTGGGTATTTCGGTAGATCTGTGGGCGTTGAAAGAGATTCTTTCAAATATATATATATATATATATATATATATATATATATATATATATATATATATATATATATATATATATATATATATATATATATCCTATATTCATCGCTCATAACTGTCTACCTCAAAAGAAGTGTGAAAAATATCCATATGATTCGATGCTGATTTGATGGATATTACTGATTGTGAACACTTGACATTCGACATGAACGAGGCATAAAAGTCATAATCCAAATCTGCATAGTTTTTTTATAAATTTATAAACTCCGTATATTCTGGATACGAAATTATAGAAACAAAAATTGTCGTTTCTGGAATGGTTATTTTCCTAACAAGTGAGGAAAGTGATACGCATGTGAATGCCGTTGACCCGAACGACGCAGAGCGGAGTTAGGGCAAGCAGGCAAGTGCGGGAAAGACACGCATGAGTTGGGAATTGCTATTTGTATAACACGGGAGGAAAGTGCTACCTTCCGTCCTGAGGATGAAGTTTACTGCCCGACGCGTAGCGAAGGGCAGTAATCATCCAAGGGAGGAAAAGGCACTTCACCCCCATGTTTACATATGATTTTCCCGCCCCCCTAAAATAACAAGACATTTTTGAATAATTTATTTATAAAACTAACAAACAAAATATATTAGAGAACTGAAACTGTGAAGAAGGTACAGTATAACTTATAGGCACGTTATTTTTATTCTTGTATCCTACATATTTTTAATTTGTGGTAGAGTAATTATTTATACTAATGTTGAACGTGAAGTTTTGAGCAGTGGTTATTTGTATACCACTAGAAGTGAGAGCTGGAGTCAACGCAGCTTTCGTGATATTTTCATTAACAAAGTTATTATACAGCTGGTATCCCCCGGAAGTACTCGTACTTGGCTGATTGCAATCAATTCCATTAACTTCTGTGACTTCCAAAATTTGGTTCGGAATTTTTCGCTTTTTTGCAAGAAATTGCTCCACATACCCTTCAGCGATATTCGTAGACTTCCAACCTCCGTGTTGCTTCAAAGCCAGAATGTGTCCTCCAGAATTTGCAAGTGAACTTGCCAAGGTTCTTCTGCAACTATGCCTGGTATAGTTTATGGCACTAGGCAGTTTTAAAAATTCTGCAATTTTTTCAGGAATTTTAGCAATAGTATTTTTTCCAACCATTTGGTTGATACATTTTCCTGCTCTATAGCAGACAAATAAACGTGTTTTATCTGTTTTAGGGCGTGACGATATACATTTTCCATAAATGTCAATACAATTAGGGCCATTCCCCGGTGAAGCATTCATTACAAACGTTCTCTGTATATTTGTTTTAGAATTTGGTATTAAAATTGAACTTTATCTTCGAAATCTGTAGTGGTCATTTCAAGGAGCTCGTCACACCTGCATGCTGCTGAAATTTCGAAAATGAGGAAAACCTACAAAACAAAGAAAGAGTAATTGAAAAAAAAAAAGCTGTCGACGCCGGAATTCGAACCAACACCTACAAGCTCATCATGAACAGTGAGCGGTGCACCAACTCGTTGCGCTACTGGGACTCACAGGCAACTCCTGCGAAATCATGAACATAGCGTATTGTTGTAGCTCTATTATAATATTTGCCGTTTAACGTTTATTTTCTTGATATATTTACTTCTTGAAAATATCTTACTTTCATTAATAAATAATTATCATCGGGGGCTTCTAGTAAAAAATTATTTACTTCCTCTCTTGAGAAAGTTTTCAAGAAAGTTTTCAAGAAAGCAATTGATTTTGGGTATTTAATATCCACACTTTCTTCTATTTGAAGCATGGTACGTAGCATCGAATACCTCAATATAGAGGCTTTCAATGTATTTCATCCTAGCAAAAAATACCCCAAAATAACATTTTCTGAGTTAGTACGAATATGATTTTCTTCAGCCCATGGCTTGAAATGTGAATGCTGTTTCTCGTATTTTTCTTTGGATTTCTGGGGTAATAGAGATTGTACTGTTACATTAACTTGTTCCAGAATATCCGGTGGTGTATTATTCATATCTTCAAATTTGCTTGAATCACTCATTTTTTGAATATTATTTTATATTTTGTAGATATATTATAGCGTAACACACTTCGAAACTGTTAGTCTGTCAATCGACCATATTTCGGTCCTAAATTCGAAAACCGGATGAATCTATGAATTGAAGTCAAATTATCGATGTAAAAGTCGTCAAATTAAAATAACAATTAACTGATTTCTACCATTTTGCGAAATACAGGGTGTTCTATGAATAAACGGTAAAATTTATACTTATATGATAGAACATAGTTTAGGTCGTCAATGCCGTATAAGTTATTTAATTGATGACGTACCATGACGTCACTTTTACTTTTCGCCCCCAGGAAGAAATAGTACTTTTCCTCTCTACGGAGAAAAAGTACGACTTTGCTCCCTACAATGAGGCTAGGAAATGTATACTTTGGATAGACGTACGTGGAAAAATTATTTTTTCTACGACCGCATACAAATTAAAAAAGCATATTAAAAATATATATAGGTATATACAGTGCTTCTCAAAAGTCTCCTTTCCCCCTCTTATCTATACATAAACAAGCAAAATTTGAAAACTGAATATTAAAGGTTGTAAACTTCCCTACTAGTGATGATAGATGACGAAATCGTCAAAGATGACGTCACAAGGCCATTGTGAATAATGATTTCAGATGGAACCCTACGGCAAGCGACACCTCTTCTGAAAGGTATCGAAAAAACCTATTCAATGATACTAATTTTGTTTGTGTTTATGGCAGTTCCAATGGCTCATTAGTAAACATAAAAATTTAAATTCCATTCAGTATGATATCAATTACAGATTCAAGAATCAGTATCTACTTATAGGAATTGCTCGAAGTGACCTCCATCCACTTCCTGACAGTGAAATATTCTATCTTTAAACTCTTCTCGTACTTTTGCATATGTATTTTCTGCAACAATACGTTGTTTTAAAACGTCAATATTGTCAGGTTCAGTGGCGTTAACCTTCGATTAAAGGTACCCCCCATTCCATTGAACCTCGTCGTCCAATCCATCTTCCACGATACTCCTCATCCAAATACCGTCTTACTGCACCGTAATAGTGTGGAGGAGCACCATTTCGTTGGAATGTTATTCCTAAATTGCCGAATTCATCTGGATTATCTGAATTCGGAATTTTAGTATTACCTGATTTAATTCATCACCGCTTTGCTTTTTTCAAAAGCGAGTTGCCAAAACTGCCATAAACACAAACGAAATTAGTATCATTGAATAGGTTCCTTCGATAACTTTTAAAAGAGGTGTCGCATGCCGTAGGGTTCCATTTAAAATTATTGGTCACAATGGCCTTGTGACGTGATCTTTGATGATTTCGTCATCTATCATCACTAGTAGGGAAGTTAACAACATTTAATATTCAGTTTCCAAATTTCACTTGTTTATGTATAATCGTTCCGAAAATAAAAGGGGGAAGGGGACTTTTGTGAAGCACTGTATATATTTTATTTCAACAAACAAAACTTCAAATGAAAATTTACTAATTATTATGAATACTAATATTAAAAACAAAATTTTTTGCATTCTGCAAATGAGTAAGAATAGCCGGTCCAGTAGAGTAACACCAGTAAATTGCAAAGTGCATGAAGATGACGGACGACGGAGACGGCATCGGTTGCAAATTGTTAGTACATGAAATAATTTCATTTGAGATGGTTTCCTTCTGTTCTTCGGATTCCTCCACGTAACCTCAAGCAGTTGACTTCCAGCCTCCAACACGTTTCATGTTGGTTATTCCTTCGCCTGAATCTGCTAGAAATGCTGCAGAAGAATGTCTGAAACTGTGACCTGTGTAACGTTCTGGATTAGGTAGGCGTAAATAGGTACCGATATCTGCCGGCATCTTACTATCTGTCACTTTGACGACACTTGGACTCAAAACTTTGACGTCTTGATGATATACCTTGGTTATCATAGCAAGTCTTTGGGTACCGTACGTCACCACATGATATAGCTTAGTTCAATTGTTATGTAGATTGATCGAAAAACATAGTTATATAAAAGTATCCCAGTTTTGATTTGATTCCAATAAAAAAAAAATGAAGAAGCAAGAAAAAAGTGTAGGTTATATTGGATATTGAAACCTGAATTAGTATAAATAGTAATAACTACAGGTAAAATCAATGAAATGTATATAATAGCGTTAAAATTGACATATCTTCATTTTCCCACACTAGTGCGGGTTTTTTCCGCACTAGTGCGAGATAGTAACACTTTAGAAACTTGAATGTGTGCGGGAACATGGGTAAAAACGCACTGTCGTAGAAATAATACTTTTCTGAAGAATCGTTTGGGACGTGACAGTTTCGTTAGATTACGGAATTGTGTGAACATAAACAAGTTCTTAATAATATGCTAAAATTTGAAGAGGTTATTGTTGGGTGCATTTTGACAGAGAACTTCATTTGAGCATATGTCCTAAAAGTCTAAACTCACGAACTACAGGGTGATGAATTGAAAAAAAATCATGACGACTTTGGTATGGCCCTGGATATTTCTGTGAAACGTGGAACCCACCTTCTATGCATCAAAAAGCATTTTCTGCTGTACATCCTTTTCTTTTCTTCCCAGTAGCGGGATTTGCACTGAATCATTTCAGAGAGAAAAGTGATACGCCAATGCTCTTTCCTAATGTGAGAGATATTTTTGAAATCCTCATTCCTTTCTGATCATATCTAGTCTCTTTATTTTCGTTTGACTCAGGGTTGAAAAAATTTAATTCATTCATTTGCACGTTGTTATGAAATTGGGTATTATCAAGGAAAAAATAATTTTTGGAATCAGGAAAAAAAAATATTTCAAAAACTCAATAATATACAGGATATCCCATTGAAAATAATATCCCCTGAAATCTGCACGCTACTGTATTATTGATAGCATTTTATCAAAATTCAGCCTTAACCACACAATTTTAACATTTATCTTTTTTTCTGATGATAAGGGGTGGGTAATTTACAGGGTATAACCCGGTGCATCCAAATAAAAGACATAACTGCCAATGGAAAGGAAAATATCATGGATCATATATTGGAATATCGCACTTATAACAAACTCTAGTAGTTTTTTTTTTCTCTTCTTTGGGTGTTTTTTTCGAAATTATAAAGTGACTTTTTCTTTTAGCTTCGATTTCTGTGGAACTGGCCTCTTTGGGACTGCTAGCGTTGTTTATGAATGGTAATTTAAATCTGTTTTTCATTTTGAATACCTGATCGTTCAATATATCTGAAGATACTGGCAAGTGTGACTGGCTCATTGTTATTCCATCTCAGAATGAAGATCTCATTTGCTAAGTCAATTCGCTGATCAGAAATCTGCATTATTTGTGTTTCTCTGTTTGTTTCGATGTCGTTAACGAAGCCATTCTTGTTCGAGTTTCTGTAACGGTTCTGGTTGCTATGATTTCCATGTCCTTGATATAATACATTATTTTATGACTTGAAAATACCAATCCAATAATCCAATAATATTTATTTTAAAAGTTTTATAGTACATTCCAAACTGACTCACAAACTAACTATTTACAATATACACATAAATATATATATATATATATATATATATATATATATATATATATATATATATATATATATATATATATATATATATATATATATACAGAATTGAGCTTGTCATCCAGAAACGATTTTTATTCGGCTGTGTTTTATCGGCCTCCTACGTATTGTTTATGCCAATATTTGAAGTTGTTGCTTTGTGTGTAGTGGGTTTTGTGTTTGAAAATACCAGTTCATGTTTGTCATACCGATCAGCAGATATACATGAGATTGGGTTACTCATCACACGAGTACCCAGAGGATTTTTCACCCAATTTTTTTCATCAAAGTGGAATCCAAGTCGTTCAGGTAACTTGATAAAATCACAAACATCATAATCTATAACCGATTTTATTGGCTTACCGCGCATATACCTCCTAGCTGAATTATTGACATAGGAGCAGGAGCAAGGTCAAATTCCCATTAGATTTGCTTCAGTTTATAAAACTGATATTTTTTCATTCTCATCAGCATTGGCGTTGTCCGCTAGAGAAAAATATACTTATATTTCTTTGTATTGTTTTCTAAGCATTGCTTTTTCAATTGAAGGGTCTTGCTTACCCTTCGAATCCCGATAACTTTTATCTTTTCTAATGTTGCCTCTACTGATTGATTCGTTCGATTTTGATGTTCGATTGGACATTAATGACGTAGCTTATTTTTCAGGACTTGGTCCAGGATTCACAGGACGTTCACAATTGTGAGATTTGGGAGTGTACAAATAAAGTCACAATTGTGAACATAAAAATTTATTCTGTAATAAATGTTGACAAATCGAAAGATGAATCAGTTATTTTTTTTGTGGAATGACATAAAACAATTCCTTGATTTATTCATGCATAAATAAATTTTACATTTGATGCATCTTATTCTGGAATGACTATCGCATCCACGATTACTACAACTGAGTGGGTCATTCAACTGATTATTTGAAGGCCAATGTTCGAAACCATCATATCTCTCATCATCGCATGGCAAAGGAGCTGCCTGTCTCCTTGTAGTATCTGGTTGTGGGTTCCCATCTTCCTTCACATTTGTTTTTTGAACAGTGCGTTTTTTCGTTTCGGTTATCAAGTATTCTCCAAGATTCAGCCTGAATTCAAGTAACTGCATTCTCTTTGATTTACTCCCACTCATTGCATGGTCTTGCCTATATTCTTTTAAGCTATCGACAATAGCTAGGTCGAAAAGATGCAAAATCACTTTGATAGGCCACTTCTTGGTTCTATAAAATGATCTATAATAATCTAACATCCGATTTCAAATATCGACGCCTCCCATCTTCTGATTATATAGTTTCACAACTTTTATACAGGAGATATCAACACGTTGTCTCCTCGTCTTGTCCCACTTCTGAAACACACATTCGGGCTCTGTTCCATAGGCTGTAGAAATCATGCGTACAGATTTATTGTCCATCCATTTGGTGATACAATTTTTTTATCACATCGGACAAGCTGATCACAATCCCTCCGTTTCATTTCCTTATATTTCCTGAAATTACAGCCCTTGACTCTGTTGGACATTATGGTTGCTGTGCCATCAATGTTTAACTGGGTCAATTTCTCCAATAGCGGTACTGTGATAAAATATCTGTCAAAAAATATCGAACTCCCTTTAGGAACTGTCTCCACCAATCTGAAAATCACTGATGGACAGATTCATTGTATATTTCAAAATCTAGAACAATTCCTGAACTTGTGGTGAGGACAAAATTTCTCAATGAAACTGACCTAGGTTTATTTTTGCCATATTGACGCATTTGGTTTCCCCTGTATTTGGCGGCATCTATTTCTTATCAAATATGTCATTGGTGTTGTACTTTCCAGAGCTTGTTTTTCCTCATTTCGTCATCAATCGCAAGGTTATCAACAACGTGGAAGTTCATTCTTAGCAAATACAATTCATCACGAGGCATAACGTTGGAAATGAGAGGGAATTTGAAGTTGGCATTCCAGTACATGTGTTTCGTAGGAAAGTTGGTAGCACCCATGATGGCGTGAAGACCAAATATTTTTTTTATATCGTCTGATGGAATATTGGCCACCTTTCCAGTATACTGGAGGTAATACGGTGAATTCTGCCGCCATTTGGGAAAAGTCGTCATTTAAATATTTTTTGAAATACTGCCGAAGAGACATAATTTCACAGATACTCACAATGATGTCATCCACGGTACTGATTTTGACTGAAAAACATACTTTTTCCAGGATGCTTCCTGGAAATGTGATAGTGGTATGTTGTCTTCACTATCTGAATCTGATTCAAAAGAGGTTTTTTTCGGAAAGAACATTTTCTTCCAGAACTTTCTGCTCATCCAAAAAAAAAAAGTCAAAGTTTTCAGTTTCTTCTTCGTTCTCTTCTATTTCTAAATCTGAGCCCACATCATCAAGCAGGTCGAAGAGCTCATCGGGATTATTTTCAAGCGTTCCAAGTTGATGAATTTGTCTATTACAAATAATATATCAGTTTTATGAATATATAAAACAAACTATATTGACTAGGAGAATACACAATCGTGAAATGGAAACTTAAACGTCTTCAAATTATCTCCTGTAACACTGTATCTCCCGTGTGCAATCATTAATAACTGCATACATTACGGAAGAAGTGAGAAATATGTATACTTACTGTTCGCCTCCGTGACTGGATGAAACAATGCTCTCAGATCAGAAATCTAATCATGACTGAACAGAAAAAACGCCGCACCTCATAAATGGGGATCCGGCGTGAACACATTCGCAGAAGATTTTGACCCCTAAGTGAATGAAAAATAAGGAAATCACAATTGTGAGTTCCTGGAGCCAAAGGGCTAACAGAACATGTATTCCTAGGGCAACAGATATTTCAAACATTTCAGTCAATAATAGAGATTAATCCAACCCACCTGAAAATCCAGGAGTATACGAAATCAGTTGTGCCAAACCCTCCTGCAATGCCAAGTACATTGGTCAAAGTGTAACAAAAATCATCACCAGAATGAAAGATCACTTCCATCGTAGATATTAATTCTAACAGCTCCTTCGCTAATCATATTGTTGATACCAATCACTCTTTCGAAATTGAAAAAGATATGAAAATGGTCCACTGGTCTAACAAACGTCATTCATCGAACACTCTTGAAATTCTCGAAATTGATTCTAACCTAATGAGAAATCCCCTTATAACATCAATTAACAAACGAATCAACTTTGATTGTATACCTTCCTCCAATTCTCTACAATTTCTTTAAAAATGATTGTTATTTCATTCATTTCTGAATTTATATTCTACCGAAAACGGTGTTTTTCCTCACTAGACCAATCAATAGAGATTTTTTCGTGACAAAAATACTACCAGGAAACCGACTGCGCCATTATACGAAAAACGGTCCGTAGTCATATCCAGTTATGTTTTCTACTCGCGAGTGTCATTGATAAATTTGTTATGAACAATTGAAGGAAAACATCTTTTTCTTTCGTTTTTTGCTTGTAACATGAAAACTAATGAAGCAATCTAGATCCCTTAAAAAATTCATTACTCCGACACTTTTCGAAATGCAGTGCAGGCTCTCCACAACATAGTAGTGATTGATATTTACTTTGTCTGTGGGAAGTTGAGGCGCTGTTGGATCATTAATTTTGGCATAATTGCAATCTGAATTTCTTAACGCACTTCATTGCACCAGACCTGGATGCCCTAGAGTTGGTCCTAGTTCAATTCTTCTAAAAGAATTCGAGAGAAGAAGTATAGTACTACGAAATGTCTTTTCTCATTTTGCCTTTAAATGCTGCAAAATAGGTGAGAAATACTAACAAACATGACTGAAAACCGGCAAGTGAACGCAAGCGGCTCAGAAGTGGGGGTAGAGCAGCAGATTCATAACGCGCGCAGCGTACTTGTATTAAGATACATACGCTTTCCCGCGTCCACTGCTCTACCCCCACTCCTGAAGTCCGGTCCTGTATAGCTCCGGACAACACTGTCGAATTTCGCTCTGCGAATATTTAGTGTTATAAAGCTTTGTCTTCAATTGGTTGACGGTCTTGTGCCAAAGATCAGGAGAAGAACCCCCCATCCACCCTCTACATTGACGTCCCGTCGAAAATCCTACCCAGTGGAAATCGACGAACCCCCTGGTGATGGTAGCCTGGATCCGAAGAAATCAGTGCTCCTGGGGATCGGCTCTCTCTCGAAAGCCGATCTCCTGGAGGTGCTGGGGACTTTGCTGAACTCCCTCGGAGATAATCTGATGAAAGTCCCCGTGATTAGCAACCTGATATCCACCAAAAAGGCTGAAGTTGGATCTGATAGCAGCACACCAGCTCCAAAGAAGCACAAGAGAAATTATTTTCCAGCTCTACCACCACCCAGAGGCACGTTTAAACCTTCTTCAAGCTTCCTTGGCACACGTAGAAGTTCTCGAATAGTTGTAGATACTAATTTAGATCAAAATTTGCAAAATTCCACAAACGTCAAAATCTCATATAAATTTCAAGTTCTGTCAGACGTGACATTAAACGAATCATACGTCGATTGTTCCAGAAACCCAGGAGCGGATTCAGCCAGTACGCTCATTTTGGACCAGGGCTTAGAAAATTCCCCAAACCAAATTTTAAATTCTACCGAGGGTTCTAGCATCCCCGCAACGACTGGAAATTTACAAAATTCTCAAAATTTGACCGAAGACGATACAAATATGGACATTACTAACGACTCTGTACGACGACAAACAGAACAGACACCACTAACGATCAGAAACCAGCAGGTACCTCCAATCACTGTTAGGGACAAGAGCAAGTGGGTAACAGTGAACTCACTTCTCAAATCAAACAATATCAAGTTAGACCAACCTGCAAAAAATGTATTCGACGGAATTAAATTTTTTCCAACTTCACCCGATGATTATAGAAAGATCTCGAGCATCTTCAGGGATCAAAATATCCCTTTCCATACATACACTCTCCCTGAAGATGAGAAACTCAGGGTCGTCTCCAGAGGCGTCCCCGAGTTCATTACTTGTGACGACATTAAAGCTGAGCTGGTTGACAGGAGTTTTACCCCGGAATCGGTGGCACGACTACATAAGTTGAACGGAGAGAAGAAAGTTCTCCCTTTTGTCTTAGTTCTGATAAGCAAGGAACAGCGTGACATATTTAACGTTGAAGATATCCTGAATGTCAGAGTGACAGCGGAACCACAGAGGCCAAGGGCCTCTGTGGGACAATGTTACCGTTGTCAAAAGTTTGGCCACTGTCAGCTGAACTGCTGTGTCACCCCCGCTTGCGTCAAATGCGGGGAAAATCATATATCTAAGGATTGTGTCAAGCCGAAATCCAAAAAAGCAAAGTGTGCGAATTGTGAGGGGAAGCACACTGCGAATTATCGAGGATGCCCCAAGTGTCCTAGAATGAGGCGTAGGGTGAACCCCCCGAACACAAGGCACCACAATCTTAGATTTTTTCCTGCAAATTCAGGCAGAACGCAGTCGGGGATGTCGTATGCAGCGGCGGCCCGTGATAACCCTTCCGCACAGACAGCTCAGCTTAGTAGTCCCAGAGATATTCTGTCGACTTCAGATCAAATGAGGACACTGCTTACACTGTTTGCTGAGGCTGCTGCAACACTCTCGACCGGTTTCAACCCTAACTAATGGGTGGAAGGCAGTTTCCAAACTTCATCAAAGCTGTGAGTTGGAATTGTAATGGCCTTCTCCAGAATAGACTTGAGTTTCAAGAGTTTCTTATAGAAAACTTCATTGATGTTGCTTTTCTGCAGGAGACTCGTCTTAATGAAGAAACTGTTAGATTTCCTAACTACAAAATGCTCAGAAATGATCGACTTGGATGTCCGGGTGGCTGCGTTGCCATTTTGGTGAAGCGCTGCCATTCGCATATTCAGCTTGGCATTTCCAATGATGATACCTATGGTATAGAAACTGTAGGTATCGTTTTCAACACGAGGAGTTGTCCTATGCGTTTGATCAGTGCTTATAAACCTCCGAACAATCGAATACTTCCTGAAGCGCTCGATACACTCTTGATGAAAACAGATCAACCGGTTTTGGTCATGGGTGATCTGAACGCTGAGCACACACAATGGAGTCGTGTCACCAATCAGAATGGTAGGCGACTGTGGCAACATTTTGACAGGAATGAATACCAGGTGTTGGCTCCGGATGAGCCGACGCATTTCGGTCATCTCAGGCCCGATGTGCTTGACATTGCTTTGGCCAGGCCAGGAACATTCGTACTCTCTCCGAATTGGGCTCTGATTACAACCCGGTGATTCTTACTCTAGGGGGTGATCCACCGCCCCAGACAGATCGTATGTGCGCCAAGGTGGACTGGGAGAGGATCCGTTCGCTTCTAGAGACGGGTTACTGTGTTCCTGAGAGAATAGATTCTCCACTTGAGTTGGCCGTAGCGCGTCCCGAAGGGAACCGGTTCCTAGATATCAGGATGAATTTCCTCGAAGAATTAAAAATCTTATTCGAGATCGAAATCGGGCCAGAAGGGCCTATCAAAGGAGTCTGTTCCCTGTTGACAGAATATGGCACGAAGGTCTGCTCTGCAAATTAATCGATTTCCACTTGCCTTTGAGCCTGGTGAAGTGGATGAAGTCGTTCCTCATGGGTAGGAAATTTCAGACCAAGGTTGACAATTTCCTCTCGAACCCGAGAGAAATTGAGGCCGGCGTTCCTCAGGGGGCAGTACTGTCTCCTGTATTATACGCACTCTGCACCTCCGATATACCACGAACCGAGTACGTGAAAATCTCCCTGTTCGCCGATGATACGGCCTTACTTTCTTCGTCAGCCAACCACCTGATGGGTGTTGTTTATTTGCAGAATGCATTAAACGACCTCCAGCAGTGGTACCTGGAGTGGAAAATGAAGTTAAATCCCAATAAAACACAAGCGATCTCGATGGGTCGCAAGAGAAACAACTCGGGGAGGAAAGTGACTATCTCTGGAAGGGAGATAGAATGGTCGGAACAAGTCAAGTACTTAGGGGTTACTGTGGATCATCGGCTCACCTGGAAGCCACATGTGAATATAATAAAAAACAAAATTGCTAAGAAAATCGGCGCACTTTACCCTCTGATTAATAGAAGAAGTAAACTCACTTTGAAAAATAAAGTCAAGATCTATAGAATGATGTTCAGGCCTGTCATTTTGTATGCCTCAGCCGCCTGGGGCCAAACCTGCAGGACTAGCATTTGCGACCTGGAACGGGCGCAAATGAAAGTCCTGAGGATGATAACGAATGCTCCGTGGTATGTGCGGAACGATCGGATACTTGAAGACTCGAACCTGCCTTCCATCAGGAGTATAATCAGAGACCGCAATCGTAAAGTATTCGATTGCTCAATAACCCACGAGAACCCCCTCGTGAGGGAAGCTACTGATTACAACATAGACGACCTCTCGCGCTTCAAACGTTCCAGGCACTCCCTGGAGTGATGGGCTATCTATCAACCTATCCCGGGTAGTAAAAGCTGCATCCTCTATAGAAATTTAATTTTCCAAAATTTAGATTCAGAATTCTTTCTCGGCCATTTTTGAGAACCGTCATCATAGGAAGGGCTGGACACCGGTCTCCAGTCCTTATCCAGTCAAAATTCCGAATCCGTGAATGGCTGTTGCCCACTTGTTTGAAGCTCAAAGAGTAAGAGCCTTAGGGTTACACTCGTGTTTAGTAATAGTGATAGAAGATCCTGAACTACCCCCACTCCTCAGCCGCTTTCATGCCCTCGCCGGTTGTCGGTCATGTTTGCAAGTATTGCTCACCTATTTCGCAGCATTTTAACGTAAAATGAGAATGGTTAAAAAAATTAGATTGCAATTATGCCAAGACTGATGATCCGACAGCGCCTCAATTCCTCACACATGAAGTTCATACTAATTACCACTATTTAGTGCACTACAACTCAGAAAGTGGTGGAGTAATGAATTTTTTTGAAAACGCCGATTTCCTCTGGTTTTTTTGGCTTTTTTCCTTCAATAATAATCCGATCGAGTTGGGCTAAAACGTATTTCCTTTGTATCTCAATTCTCTACAATTTGTTCGTTGAGGGCATCTGTGCTTCATCAGTTCTCATGTTTCAAGCAAAAAACTAAAAAAAATGCATTTGAATGTTCATAACAAATTTAGCAATGACACTTGCGAGTGGGAAACATAAAAAGATATCACTACCGTATGATGGCACAGTCGGTTTCCTGGTAGTATTTCTGTCACAAAATCCCTTTTGATTGGCCTATACCTTCAATTTAATATTTGAATTAATTTATTCCTTTCTCTTTCCCTTCGTTTAGTATCCACATCAGATGGCGCCACAATAAAAAAAAATTGTTTGAAAATATGATCAGGATGTTCATAAAATGAGATGTGGAATCATCTGCGACTGAAAAATAAACTTCAGTCACTATCTTCCATCGTTCAAGTTAACCGTTTGTGTTGAGAAAGGAAACATTCTCAATTGAATATTGGAAAGAAAGTAATTTTTTGTGAATGTCTAACAGAAAAGAAGTACTTTCCTGGCTAAAGCCACGCTGGACTTTGAACTACATCTGAAAGATATTCTGGAAGAAGCTTAAGTCAAAAAAAAAACTGAAATTGAATAAGTAGAAGAGGAGATTTTGTACTGAGTGTATATTCAATTGATTAGCAAAGCGGTTTCGACTAACGTCTTCATCAGTGCTTTCTGAAAATCAAATAGTCTAATTGATATGAGATGAAACATAAAAAAAGTTGCAAAATGTAGAAAAATCATGGGCGAGTACTTATATAGTCAGGTAACAGGAAATGTTACAATAAAAGAAGACATGTTCATAATTATAACGAATAAAGCGTGTTAAAGATACCTAAGACCATATGGGAATGTAATAGTTCAATGACAACTTCAAATGTCGAGTGTCAAACATCAACTTGGGAGGTGATGTAACCAACTTGAGGAAGCGAAAAATGGATTCAGATTTCAGAAAGAGTTCCGAAGGTTAGAAAAGAGAAGAAGAATTGGGTACGGTAATAATTAAGAGATGATCCTTTTATGAAGGGGAGAGTTATCTCTATTCCAATTGATTTGGGAGTTAGGGCAAAGGTCATTTTTGGCTGATTCTTTAGAGATCTCCAGATCTTCGAACGAGTCCAGTCTCAGGTAGTTTTTATTGTTTATGATGTGTAGAATTTTGGAATCTTTGTTATGGCTGGTTGTTGAATTTCAGGTAATGTCTAAATGCAGATTTGTCAGGCTTCTTCAAGTGTTCATTCATTCTAGTGTTGAGGGGTCTGCAAGTACGACCGATGTAGGAGGCAGAACAATCAGAACAGTGGAGCTGATAATCAAATAAAATTGAATATTTTCATTTTTATTTAGATAGTTATTTGATTTAATATTCCTATCTTATTTGAGAACTCATTTATTATATTGACGAAGGAGAGGCATCGCATTCACTAGGTCTTCAATATATTTTGTCGACGAAAATCTATTTCACGCTTTCAGGAATACCGGAAGTAATGGGAAACATATTTTCTAGAAGCAATCTCACTTTGCAAATATGGAAATAAATCAGGAACATTTCTCCTGGAGAGACACTCTGGAGCTAGTGGTTTTTGACATTAAAATCTGTCATGGGGTATGATTGATTAAGCCGTAGAAGTAGTTGTTTTCTGTCAGACATTCACAAAAAATAACTTCATTTTTATCGTGGATTTTTTAATTGAGAATGTTTCCGTTTCCAACCATTTCAACTTATGGATAGCTTTATTGTTCCCACACTTGACAGCGCTACTGCAGAATGTCATCTGACCGGAATTTTGTTTTATATTCTCATCACTTTTGTTGAACTTATAATCATTTGATATGATTATTCATCATAACTCTTGTTGATGGTACTTCCAACAACACTTTTTCTTGTTCACTCATAACTTTTCATCAAGCTACTGCAATATGTAATTTTTAATGTAAGTATAATACTCACAGCCCCCCTCTTGTTTGGAAATATGTTCTATATGTTTTTATTGTGGTTTTTTTGGTATTGTAGCTCTATCCACGACTGATCATTATCATCAACAATTTTTGTAATAACTCTCTGGGCCCCATTGAACTTGTGGAAATAACTTCGTGCTTTCCTCTCGGATATTCACACCCACTTCCCTACGAGAATTCGGATGTTTACAGAAATTTCATCACTACCTATATTGGATTCGAAGGGCCGATACACTCTACTGTATCATACCAAATCATTATTATTCATTCACTGAATCTCATTTGATCACCTCCCACCTTCGTAGTCCTTACCGTACCCCACATTGCCTCACTATATTCAGCACCGTTCCATATCAAATCATTCATTCATTATATTCATTCACTCAATTCTATTCACTCATTCATTCTTTCATTCAGTTCACACATTCATACACGAATTTGCCATCAACGGTTTTACATCGTATACCAATATTTCATATCGATTGAACGAGTGAAAGAAGCTCACCAAGAGATTCTTATTTCTCTTTCTTGCTCCATCATCAGATCCTGATCACCATTCATCTATAACTCATTCATTGGGACCATTCCAATGATACCTCTGCTTTGAGTTGGTGAGGAGTTGAGTAACCTGCAGATTTCAGGTGATGCTGCAGCATCAGCTCAAGGTTACCGTGTTCTTGCAATATCATTGAAGTAACAGGATTCCAAATTTCGAATCGATAAGATCCTGTGGAAGTTGTTCACATTCTTTCATCAACTAGAGATGAGCTGAACAAATTCTATAAAAAAAACGAAATTAAAATCGGTCAGTCCGATGCCTCAGACAGACACACAGATAAACACGATAAACTTAAAACACCCCGCTGTTTGCATCAGGAGTTGAAAATTATAAGAGTCGGTTGTGGACTACGTTTCTACTGCGACAAGTGCAATTTAGAAAATACAATTTATTAGAAAAATGCATACAAAACTTTCTTCCTCCCTCTCTCTCTCTCTCAATATATTATCGGCGCATTCAACCAATTGGTAATCAAGGGGGTGTGACGGGTCTTGCTCTTGGCAATATAACAACCCTGTGCCCCTTCTTCCGACAAATCCGTTGTCATCCGGTCTGGGTACTGGCGTAGAGAAGAAGGGATCTTATTTATATAGGGAACTTTCATTTAACTTCACTAGATTGTTATTCTTCTGCGATGCACGTTTTAAACGGCGGAACAATCACATTCCACATTCACTTGAAATACATCCTGAGATCATGTCATCCGCCATGGTCGGAAGTGGAATGAATACAAGATTATATTTCGGAAACTACTGATTTGAAGTTGAATTTATACCAACCGGGTTTTCCTATGGTGAATAAGAAATGCAGGCCTCTTCCACTTCACTCACGATTTGGAGGCAATGTGAGATGCACGAGCTTGTGAATTGTCGAGTGTCCAACACGGAAATGCCATCCATTTTAAACCCCATCAAATTATTATAGCTCACCTACAGAGACACTAAAATATTCCAATATAAACTGGGTATTACCTAATGTGTTTGGAATTGACCCATTGTATCATAAAATTACAATGCACCACACATTTCATCGACAATAGATTTTAATATAGTCACACTATCATTTTGTCCCATGTATTGTATTGTATCAAATTTACGGTGTATGTAAATTCGCTAGAGCCACTACCGGAACATTCCGGAACATTTTTGTTCTAATACCGACAATGATCAATGCAAGCAGTGAACTGGAACCTGGATAGACGGTGATAAAAGTTATTGGGGATCCAATAAATGGTATTTGGACAAATATGAAACTCAATTCTGCACACGTTCTTCGGTGAATATATTCATAAACGTGGTCGAATGAGAACATAATTTCAGCTTCTGTCAATATTGAATGATTCAACCTCATAAAAAAAAGACAAAGCTTAACGTGGCGGTGGCATTGGATCTATGTGAGCAATCTCATTGACTGTTAAACACAAAATTTTTCTATCGAATGAAATGTTGGTTTTGAATATTTTTGGATCAAAATAAATCTAGGCATAACCGATTTTGTATTAGGAGTAGTTTATCGTCTTCCTCGTAGTGTGCTCCATGCAGCTTGATTCAGAAGTACCTCGACAAACTTCAGGAGGTGATTCCTCACAATATTCTAATATGAATTGTCCGAAGAAATATATGTCTGGGAAAGCTTCGTTTCCAAGATACAGGGTGTTAAAGTTTTATTTTTATTTTCGTTATTTGAATAACTTTCGAAATACTGACCTTGATTAAACGAAAACTGGTATTGAGAGGTTTTTCGAGGTGTCGAATCTATTGCTCTTACTCGTAGGGGGCGCCACCTACACGTCTTTTACTTTTTTGAAGATTCATAACTTCTTTGAACATACTTGTAACATATTTTTCTGTGAACAAATCAATTTTTCTATCATATCTACGCAAAAAAAATACATCCTCTTTCAAGTCGCTATAAGCAACCGTTTTCTAGATATTTGGACTTGAAAATTTCATGTCGATTATTTGATAATCGATGCGTGTTGAAGTTATCACCATCATTTTGCATTTTTCACAAGAATGCTTAGGGAATGAATTTGACGTTCAAGTGAGTAGTTTTGGTAACTACATATTATGTGACAGCTAAACGTTCTGTTGAAATTTCTGTAGGTTTTGAAACACTTATTTTGAAAAAATGGATTATTCAAACAATAATGCTCATTTAGCCGATATGCATTTCGTTTATGGCCTTGCGGATGGCAATGCGCGCGAAGCAAGACGTATTCACCAGGAGCGATTTCCTAATCGAGTACTGCCTTCAGCTCCAACATTTACCAGTCTCCACCGTCGTTTGGCAGGAACGGGTAGCCTCAAGACAGCAGCTGATATTATTGGAAGACCACGAGCAGTCCGTACCCCAGAATTGAAAGAAGCTGTTTTGAACGCTCCCGAGGAGAATCCTGTAACAACTACAAGAATCATTGCTGGGGCTCTAAATTATACTCAGTCCACAGTTTGGAGAATTGTTCACGATCAACAATTTTATCCATACCATATTCAAAGGGTACAAGCTCTTTTCCTACGAGACTTTCTCCAACCCATTATTATGTGTCAGTGGTTTTTGAGAAAATTGGCTGGAAATCCCCAATTTTTTAAATATGTACTCTTCACGGGCGAGGCAAACTTCTCCCGAAATGCTATCACAAACTTTTATAACAACCATGTTTGGGTTCTGGAAAATCTGCACGCAGTTAGTGAAATACATTATCAGTACAAAATTTTTGTGAATGTATGGGCGGCGGAATTGATTATTACTCCATAGGTCCTTTCTTTCTTCCGTTCCGACTGAATGGCGCAACTTACAGAGACTTTTTAGGAAATGAATTACCAGGACTATTTCAGAATGTACCATCAGAAATTCGTATCCGCATGTGGTTCATGCATGATAGGGCTCCGGCCCATTTTAGCGTTGTAGCCAGGGAATTCCTCAACACTGTCAACCCAAATCGATGGAGCGGTTGGGGTGTAGAATAACCTAACCAGGCGTGGGCACCAAGATCTGAACCCGCTTGAATTTTGTTTTTGTGGACATTTGAAGTCACTTGTCTATGAAACTCCAGTATCGAACGGGGAAGATCTAAGGAACCGAATAGTAGATGCCTGTGAAACAATAAAAAACACACCAATAATTTTTGAACGGGTACGAGATTCAATGACTAGAAGACTGAATGCCTGTATCTTCGCTGAAGGTGGACACTCTGAACAATTTATTTGAATACAATTTAGTTTTCTTCATTTTATTTTATTCTACATATTCAATATTTCTTGAAATAAAATGTCGATATGTCTTGCAAATTTCATTAAAACAAATACAGATTTTGCACCGTTGATACAAAGATAACTATTTCAAACGAGTAAAAATAAATAGAATAGGTGGCGCCACCTACAAAAAACAAAACTACTTACTCAAACGTCAAATTCATATCCTAAGCATTCTTGTGAAGAATGCAAAATAATGGTAATAACTTCAACACGCATTGATTATCATATAATCGTCTTGAAATTTTCGAGTCCAAATATCTAGAAAACGGTTGCTTATAGCGACTTGTAACAGCAGTGGCTTTTTTACTTAGGCATGATGGAGAAATTTATTTTTTTACTGGAAAATGTGCTAGAATTATGCTAAAAAATGTTATGAATCTTCAAAAAAGATAAAGACGTGTAGGTGGCGCCGCTACAAGTAGAAGCAATAATAACATCAGGTTCGAATTTGTCACCTCAAAATACTTCTCAATACCAACTTCCGTCTAATTGAGGTCAGTATTTCAAAAGTTATTCATAAACAAATGAAAGTAAAAATAAAACTTCAACACACTGTATCTTGGAAACGAAGCATTTCCGGACATATATTTATTTAGACAATTCATATTAGAATATTGTGAGGAATCACCTCCTGGAGTTTGTCAAAGTACTTTTGAATCACCCTGTAGAATACTTTGTTGAGGTATCACCAGAACTTTTATGGCGACCAGTTTTGTGGTTATAGCTCGATTCCAATGAAAATTGGTATGTGGGGGTTTTTGGTGTAGGAGATCATGATTTTTTTGTAAAATCCATGAATTCAAGATGGCGACTCCGAGATGGCGACGAATTCTGTGATTCATTCAGCGATCGTCGCGTATAGACGTGTGAGAAATTGCTCCGCATTTTATTTGAAAGATACGACAGAAATAATACTAAATAAATGTACTAACGATAATCCAAAAGTTCAGTGCTACAAACTATACGCATAACACCACAAATTTTCACAGTTATATTCTGATTTTGAGTGAAAAAGAATAAAAACAGTGAATATGTCAGCGAAATGTGACAAATGCGCAAAAACTACAAATGATAGAGCGCCAGGCCTACAGTGTAGTTCTTGTTCGAAACTTTTTCATTACAAATGCCTTGGAATGTCTAAAGAACAAATTGCTCTGTTTATCAGCATGGAAGGGACTCTTTATAAGTGCGAGGATTGCAGACAACTCATGGGCGGGGACCCGGCTTTCGCACAGGGTACTGAGTGTGCCAATTGCCGCGAATTGACCCAGGCGATCAAGGATCTCACTGCACTAGTGAGAGGTTTGCAGGAAGAAATCAAAGAAATCAAGGAGATTAAATACTCTGATAATACTGAAACCATTATAACTGAGATATCGGAAAGGCAACGTAAAGAAAAAAATATAATTATATACAAACTGAAGGATGATGGCCAAGACTCCGATATGAAAAGTGCCAAAGATATAATTGGAGCTATTGCACAGACAGTGAATACTGACGATATAAAAACGTACAGGATTGGCAGAAGAGGTGATCAGTTATCACCACTGAAAGCAACTCTGAATAGACGAGAAGATGTCAATATGGTATTGAAAAATAAACATAAACTAAAAAATTACAACTTTAATGTTCAGATTAGTACCGATCAGACAATTCTTCAACGTGAAATTTTGAGAAAGGTTCTTGTGCAACTTAAGGAACGGAAACAAAATGGCGAGGATGACATATATATCAAATATGTTTATGGCGTTCCATCCATCAGCAAATCAAAAAACTCAACATGAGATTCGGTCACGTGAATATTCGTTCCTTGAATAATTGTTTTGGTGACTTCAAAGACTCTATTAATAATAACAAAATTTCAATAATAGGAGTCACAGAAACTTGGCTTGCTCCAGAATATCCAGATAAATTTGTTACTATACCTAACTACAACTTGATACGTATGGACCGTGCTGGTAGAGGTGGTGGAATATGTTTTTTCATCAAATCACAGTATAATTATAAATTATACCACTCTTCTATTTCGACAAGTGGTCTAGAGTAGCTATGGATTATAACCAATATAAACAAACAAAAAGTAGCCTGTGGAGTTGTTTATCGTCCACCAGGAACAAATGTAGAGGTCTGTATGCAGGAGATGGGTGATGTACTGGAACGAGTGTATTTGGAAACATCCATGGTGGTGTTAGTTGGTGATATTAATATTAATTTGCTAAACTGTGACTCTCGCGATACTCAACTATTCACTGCCCTAGTTTCTTGTTTTGATATGAACCAGATTGTAGAAAATTCTACTCGGATAACAACAACCTCTGAATCCTTGATTGATGTTATTTGCATTAGTAAGGATGTAATGGTAAGAAATTCTAATACACTTGATATGAATGGTATAACTGATCACCTGATGGTATATTGCGATATTGATTTCAAAGGTGAAGACACTCATGATGACTTGATCTTTTATAGAAATTTTAGGAATTTCAATCATGAACTTTTTTCCCTAGATGCTGATAGATTACCATGGGGTGAAATTGTGACTATGCAAGATATTAATTCCAAAGTAAACTTTCTAAATGAATGCATCATTACGCTATTTGACAAACATGCTCCTATTTGCACTGTGAACAGGAAACATAAAGCACCCCCTTATATAACTTATAATATCAAATTGATGATGAAAACCCGTGATAGAGCTCATGCCAAATATCTTAAAGAAAAACAGCAGCAACTAGACAATACTATGTAACTTTACGCAACTACGTCAGTGATGCAGTAAAACGGGAAAAAACAGCATACATACAATTTGTTCTGAACAAAAATAAAAACAACTCAAAAAAGACATGGAGAAATCTTGCAGATTGGGGTGTTACTACAAAATCATCCTCACAAATTAATAGCCTGCCAATTGAACTACGTAGACCTGAAGAAATTGATGACTATTTTATAAATGTGGCTGGACATTCAATAGTAAATAATGACACTCTTTCATTCTATAATAGTAATAAATTGAATGCTCCTTTGAACTTTTCCCTTACCGATATATGTAATGCTGATATTTTGACTGCTATCAACGAAATAGAATCCAATGCTTTAGGAATTGACAATATAAATATCAAGATGATTTCTCTAGTGATACCACACTGTATTGATGAAGTTAAACATATTTTCAACGAGTCCTTCAGACAGGGTATTTTTCCAGATGTCTGGAAGGTTGCTAATATAATTCCAATCCCGAAAAAGAAGGCACCTACCTCTTTCAGTGACCTGCGCCCTATTAGCATTCTGCCCTCATTCTCTAAAATATTCGAGAAAAATGTTTCCCATCAAGTAAGAGCTTTTCTGGAAGAAAATCGAATACTTCCGAACGAGCAGTCTGGGTTCCGCAAAAAACACGGAACACAGACTGCCCTCTTGAAAGTCATCAACGATCTTGCGAGAGCCAGAGATGAGTCAGAAGTCACCATTTTAGTACTGCTTGATCAAAGCAAAGCTTTCGATTTAGTTAATTTTGATTTGCTCATTGGCAAACTCAAGTTCATAGGATTCGACGACATTTCTCTTAAATGGATGACCAGCTATCTCACAGGCCGATCACAGAGGGTCAAACTGGATGATTACTCATGGTCAACCCTAAAAGAAACCTCCTCAGGTGTACCGCAGGGAAGCATTTTGGGGCCCTTGATGTTTTCAATGTTTATTTTTGATTACCCCACTTCCCTATCACATTGTCAGGTACATCTATACGCAGATGATATACAGTTATATTTGTCTTCCCATAACACTGATACAGAAAGTTGCGTAGCTAATTTAAACTCAGATTTGCATAAAACATTCCTTTACTCGGAGCATCATGGACTGAAAATTAATTCAAATAAAACCTTGGCTCTATGCATAGGATCTCAGGGACAAAAAGTTGAAACCCAAAGAAACTTTAGGCTCACTCTCGATAACGCAGACATTGACTGGGTAGATAGTGCTAAAAATCTTGGCGTAATCATAATAGCTCTTTGTCTTTCGATGAACATGTGAAAAACATTTTTAAAGTATCATTCTTCAAACTCAAATCGCTATATAAATTCAAGTATCAGTTATCTGAAGAAATGAAACTCAGGCTAGTTAAAACTCTTATTTACCCCCATATCGAGTATTGTTGTTCGGTGTATTACAATTTTTTGCCGCAATATAACAAATTGAAGTTACAACGCATACAAAATGCTTGCATGCGATTCGTATGCTGCATTCCATATGGTGAACATGTCACGCCATTTTTGTTAAAAACGAAGGAGTTGAATGTGAGATACAGAGTCCAATATTTGATAACAATTTTTCTGTTTAAGTTGCTCCAAACTAAAACTCCTAGTTATTTATATAGTCTATTAAGCAGGCATTCTGACATACATTCGGTCAATTTGAGAATTAACTCATTCAACATACCTAGGCACCGTACTTTCAAATATGAAGGATGTTTTTCAAATATTGCCCCTAGTTATCTGAATGAAATTTTACCCATTTTACATCATAATATTCATCAATTCAAGAAAAAAATAAAATCACAGCTGCTTACTGCTCAGTGCTAATATAAGACTCAATGTATAATATTGTAATGTATTCGTTAAGTTGACCAATGGAATGTCAAGGATATTAATAGCTATTAGCACATTTATGATTGTATAAATTTTGTTTTGTTCTTTCTTTCTCTCTTCATTATTGATTTCTTTCTTTTTTTCTCTAACATTGTTTTTTCTCTAACATTGTTTTTTTCTCTAACATTGTTTTGGTAGTGAATAAGTATTTTTCTTTTTAATTTTATCATTATTTTCTTACACACACTATTTAATTTTTAGGAGGGGTGGAAGATAGCCTTTGGCTAACCCTTTTCCTTTTATGTATAAAATGTACTTTATGCATAATAAACGATATTATTATTATTTATTATTATTATAGCCCGATTCCATTCAAAATTGGTATGTGGAGGTTTTTGGGGTCGGATGTCATGATGTTTGTTTACAAATTCATGAATTCAATATGGCGGCTCCAAGATGGCGACGTGTTTTATTATGATGGCCCGACTTCATTCAAAATTGGTGTATGGATTTTTTTTTGGGTGGGAGTTTATCAGTTTATCAGAATTCAATATGATGATGGATTTCATTGATGACTAAAAAGAATTGAATGAAAATGATTAAAAAAAATTCAAGACAAATGCATTAAAAAGTAAAAAATTATTCCTTTAATTGTTTGACCTGGGTTATTCTGTGAGTAGCAGATTCAAAGGTTTGCTGCGAATATAAAATATATATTTTTGCGCGGCAAGATTGTGAATCTGCTATTCAAAGAATAACAAAAATGATAAATTGAATAATTTTTTCTTCATTTTTAGTGCAATTGTATAAAAGCTTGAAATAAAACTTTTTTTATATAATTTTTATCTTCTTTATTATTTCTATGTGTGAAGGAATACTGCAAAACTGAAAAAGTCTGGTTTGGTTACATAACTTTGGAATTGCTCTTAAGTTATGATTTATGTGAGCTATATTTTTTACGACTTTTCGAAATCGTATACATATAAAAGCGTACGTAGCACCTCAGCTTGTCAGTATGTACCTGAGGATCATTGCTGATACAAGAAAACGAGATGTGGTGGAAAACCGTCAAATCCATGGAAACGATGAATGCCCAAACGAGAATAATGAAACATATTTTTTACGTTGAAAATGGAAACAGTCTCAAGTGAATATTCTGTGAATTGGAAAATCACGATTGAAGAAAGTTATTTTTTGTGAATGTCTAACAGAAAACAACTACTTTCCCGGCTAGAGCCACGCTGGACATTGAACAATATCTGATATATATTCTAAAAGGAACCTAACTCAAGAAAAATCTGAAATTGAAAATTTGCATTTTTATTCAGATAGTAATTTGTTTTTTTATTCCAGTCCTAATTAGGAAATCATATAGATGAATGAGGCAAAGAAGAATGTTTTCCAAAAGAGAGTACTCACCAGAAATAATAATAATAATATTAATAATTTATTCACTCAAGTTTATAATTTTTTTATAATTCACAGTGTAATTGCATTCTTGGAATGGCGAATGGTGAATAAATTGAAGCAAATACTTACGAAGCAGAGTATGCCTGCTTGTGTGTGAGAATCTTTTGTAACATTGCCTATCTTCGCATTCACTACGTCTTCAATAAATTTTAGTAGACAAAAATTGATTTCACGCGTCTACGTTTATTAGGATGACCGGCAAAAATGGGAAACAGATACTCAAGAAGCAATCTCACTTTGCAATGATGGAAAAAAGTTAGAAAAAGGTCTTTTGGAGAGACACTTTGAAATATTTTTTTTTTTTACATCGAAACCTGTTATGGGTTATGACAGATTGACTTGTTTGAAAATATGAACAGGATGTTCTTAAATTCAGATATGGAATCATCTGCGACTGAAAGATAAACTCAAAATAACCTCTTGTGGGGTATTCATGTTGAAAAAGGAAACGTTCTCAATTCAATATTGAATAGAAATATTTTTCTGTGAATTGAAAAATATACGATGAAAATGAAGTTATCTATGTGAATGTCTAACAGAAGACAACTACTTCTCTGGCTATGGCCACGCTGGACGATGGAAGATAGTGACTAAAGTTCATTTTTCAGTCGCAGATTATTCCATATATGATTTTATGAACATCTTGTTCATGTTGAAATGGAAAACATTCTCAATTGAATATCAAATAGAATTTTTTTTTGTGAATTGAAAAATTAACGATAAAATTAAAGTTATTTTTTGTGAATGTCTTACAGGAAACAATCAATTCCCCACGCTGGACATTGAACTCCATCTGATAGATATTCTGAAAGGACCTCAACTCAAAAGAAAAAATCTGGAATTGAAAATACGCATTTTCATTCAGACTACATTCTATCTTTCAGTCGGAGATGATTCCACATCTGATTTTATGAACATCCTGTTCATATTTTCAAACAAATCAACCCTGTTCATAATTTCAAACAAATAAACATTTTCTTTCTTTCCAATTTTGAAGCGAAAGGATATTTTCCAAATTTTTTTTTTATGTTTCGTGTTGATATATATATATATATATATATATATATATATATATATATATATATATATATATATACCTATTTCAAGTATGAGGCTAAGATTTATCAAGGATCCTGAGTATCACTATACAGTTTTCACATTCTGTTTTTCAACTTTTTTGAAAATGAGGTGTGTAGTTGCTTCTTCCAAAGTTTCTGTTATGTTCTCTTGGTTCCATGCTTCTAATAATTTTTTTATGCTTTTTTTTCCACTGTTTCTTCTCCATATTTCTGCTGTTAGCTGCTTTTTCGTATCCTGATCGTTTTCGAAATGCTCTATATTTTCAAATATTTTTATACTATATGGGAAGGCAATAATACTATGGGGTTACTCACTGAAAATTATAAAAAAATTATTTTTACATACTACAACTGAGGTGGTGTAGTAGGTATATGGGTATATAGCAGTGTTGAATCTCTATTTGAGCTATTTCGTTTCATTTTCGCATTCATTTCGATAACATATAATCTCCGAATCCATTTGATGTATTTGAATTATTTTCAATAAAATATATTGAAGATTCAGAAAAAAGTCCATTTCTCTAAGTGGAATGGATAAGATAGAAATGAGTAGACTCAAAGTTGTCTCCATTGGTTGAAATTCAAATAAGCTTAGTTATACATGTCTCGAGACGAAATAGTCCCATCTTCAGTAACGTACGGAGAATTAGATGTGAGGTTTTCAAATCAAGACATCGAGATTATTAAAATTTGGATTGCAATCATAACAAGGGGATATGTGGGTTATCACCATCCTTCGAAGGGATGGAAACACACCATGAAAATAATATTCGTTAGAATGGTAATAACAAACTCTATCTTGGGCTTATCACATACAAACTTTTTTTTTTGAGGATAGCAATAATCTACATATTCCTTTGTCGTGATTGCAACCAATATTGTGATAATCTCGATGCCTTGATTGAAAAAGAAATCTCCACATACTCCTTGTTTTTTACTGAAGATGGGACTATTTAGTCCCAAAACATGTATAACTGAGCTAATGTATTTCTCTACTAATGAAGTGTGGAGATGACTGTAATTTCTCTCATTTCTACAATATATTGAAATATCAAGAAGGGTCTCTCTGATATAATGTAAAATACAATAACATATTTCTTTCAACTATCAGTTCAAGGGATCATTACGGTAATGTACTCATCGAATATATGAACAAACTGAACCATAGAATATAGAATAGAATAGAATATCCTTCATTCACCATAGAAAATACAATAGTATTATAAGGTTTTGTCAAGAGTATATAAATAAAAACACTAAATAAATAACTAAATAAACGAATGAGAGGTCAACAATAACAATATGAATATCACTGTTTCACTAGAATATACATAACTATAATTCATTTTTTTATGTCTACGTAGATTGTAACTTCGAAATATATTAGTTGGTGTTGAAGTCAAATGATAAGGATTCGTCGATACTATAAAAAGCGTTTTTCAAGCAGATATTCCTCATGTAATTTGAAAACGAAGCTGTATTAAAGTTTTTTATATCTTCTGGTAGTTTATTAGAAAAAATAGGACCATAATAATTTTTCGAAAAACGGCAGGGATTGAGTCTTGTGAATTCAATTTTAATTTGTTGTGATTGTCTGGTGTTATATGAATGAAAATAGTTTTGATTCAGATATCAGTGAGGATTTTTTCTTACATAATTTATGCACGAATAGACGTTAAAAGAATAATAATATAATAAGAATAATAACATTTATTGAACAAGGCTCACAAGTTCCTATGTTTACAATTTATCGTTGGAATATATTCGCGAGTGTCGAGCACTTATAAGGAATGAGCACTAGTCACTGTTTGCGATAAAAAAAAATATGTAAATGTAAATGTTGATAAAATAAGTATGAGGTACGAGCTATATAAAATAAAAAGGAAAATGTAATTATAAAATAATAAAAAAAAAAAAAAAAAAAATAACGTATAAGTAAATGAAAATGGAAAATATTAAAAATATTAAACATAATACAAAATATAAAAGTATAGAAGTTTGGGATATAAATATTTTGTTCTCAGTTATTTTTGGGGTCTATAATTTTTTCTATTGTTGTCTTATTTCCTGATACGAATTTTTTTAGGAGTATTTTGAATTTTTTTGTGTAATGTATATTTATAAGTTCGAACGGAAGCGAGTTTATAATTTTGGGGCCTAAGTAGTTCAAACTTCTTTGTCCAACAGTTTTATTCATGTGTGGAACAGAAAAGAGGGTTTTTGATCTGGTGTCGTATCTGGAGTTGTGAGCGGTTTCTAGAGTGTATTTATTTTTGTATAGGTAGTTGGCAGCATTATAGAAATATATTTGTCTTGGATTGAAGAGCTTAATTTCCTGGAGTAATTTTTCTGAAGAATGTGTATGGGGTTTTCTTAGAATAATTTTGTAAAAACGCTTGAGTATATTTCATAGCGGAAGTAGATGAGTTTTCAGTATTCCACCCCATGCAATTATTCCATAACTGAGGTGTGGTACTACCAAGGCATTATACAGGGTAATTCGGTCATTTTGATGGAGAACATTTCTGGATTTATAGAATAAATAGATTAACGATCGTAGTTTTTTCATGACATATTCAATATGGGTATCCCACTTTAAGTGGCTGTCAATATGAATACCTAAGTATTTCACGCTCGTAGCTGAGTTTATCTAGATAGTTTTTTGATTGTCCACGATTTGTAGTTTTTTAAAATGTGGTAAGTGAAAGTAGTGTAAACATTTTATGATAAATAAATGTTGTTTTAACGTCTTCTTGATAACCCAGTTTGAAGATAACTCGCAAAACTTTTTTTTGCAGTCCAAACACTCTTTTTGCATGAGGCGAGTGCCCCCAAAGTACTGGACCATAAGAGATATGGGACATAAAAAGTGAATGATAAGCAGTGATAATGGTTTCAATAGATGAAATGACCATTAAACTTCTTATAACATAAATGCTCTTTGCCAATTTTTGGCAAATAAAATCTACATGTTTTTCCCAAGAGAGCTTTGGATCCATTTGGAACCCAAGAAATTTGATCGATTCATTTTGATCTATAGGCAGTTGTTTGTGTGGAAACAAGTACTGTTGAAAAGGGGAAACATTCTCAATTGAATATTGAGGAGAAATATATTTCTGTGAATTGAAAAATCCACGATAAAAATTAAGTGATTTTTTGTGAATGCCTAACAGAAAACAACTACTTCCCCGGCCGAAGCCACGCTGGACATTGAACTTCATCTGATAGATATTCTGAAAAGACCGTAACTCAAAAAAAAATCTGAAATAAGAAATTTGCATTTTCATTCAGATATTCATTTGATTTTCTATTCCAGTCTTAATTAAGAAGTCATAAAGATGAATGGGGCAAAGAACCGGAAATCATTCGTAACATTGACATCCGGTCAAATCAAATCAAACTGAACCATCTTCTTTCTGTCTGAATAATGTTGCCATGGGTTAGGGCTATGATTGATCGATCACATCAAAAAAATATCCAATGTCAGTGGTAACATCACGCAGCTCTCAGTGAATCTCTCACCTGATGGCATCGGTGATTCGGAATAATCCAGATTTATTCGAGACCTGGATTCGAAACGAACGTTTTATTGAATGACATGGAAGAGCACTTTTCGAACAGATTTATGTGAAGATTCGAATGAAACAGCTTGTTAGGAGCCTGAATCGAATGAAACAGTTTAACGAACAAACTGAGTATTTAGGAGAGGTCTAACAATATTAGGGTCGAATTCAAGACTATAAATCATTGAAAACGAATCATTTAACTCTGTAATTGGAAACAACTTCAATGAGAACTGAGAACAGGTCGAATCTGTGAGGATTGTTTCGGAAATTTCTTTGGCATCTATTCAGAAGCAATGCAGCGTTCATTGAATGGAATTATGGAAACAAAAGTGAGCAAAAAGAAAATGACGAGGTATTCGAAGAAATCGATATTCCCAACGAACAAAGCCGTAAATACCAATACAGCGATTTTTCTTCATACTCACAGTCAAATTCAGCTTGAAAAACTGGTGCTGGCGATTAGAAAGACTAATCTCTAGACTAAATGAATGAATAATAATAATAATGATAATGATAATAATAAAGCGGCTTCATTCATCATTTCAAATTCTACATATGACAAAAGAAAAATATCAACAGTATTAGTTAATAGAGAGAACTGCCTAGTCTTTAGCTGAGGTTCCAGAGTAGATGTGCTGCACCGGTTCCGGCGCAAAATCGTCCGTTTTCCCATGTTAATTCCCATAAGGATTTCTAAGGTCCAAGCTGTTAATTTTTGTCCAAAATCTCCCAGCGTGTTCGCGTCAAGCGCTTGCAGGTGTTCGGATCAATCGCGCCGCGTGGAAGGGTCCGTACCGCCGACCCCCGGTACCTGCTGCATTATGTGCTCTATTTATCGATAACGCACATTGAAATAAAATTCATATTTGCATGTCGATAGGATGAAGGTTGATTATAATAATGATATTCATTGCAGATTAGCGTATGGATTCGGTATATGGTATTCTCAAGTATTTGACACAAAGTATATGAATTTGATCTCAACACTCCTCGATTGTAGGAATTAGATTGTCGGGATTCAGCAAAAGCTTATTAATGGTAATATGATGATTGTTGATTGGCGAATGGATTTGATATCTATCGCAGAAATAATATGAAGTAGGTTCGGGGCTTTTCACGATTAGGAGAATTACATTGAAACTTAATAATGACACTTTTATTGATTGTAGGTTTCGATTCATGGTATTCATTGATATATGTGATCTGAAAAGATATATGCAGATGTTTGAGCATTACTTGATTGGGAAAATTGGGATGAGGGTTAATTATAATAATATGCATGGGTGATTAGCGTATGGATTCGGTATATTGTATTCTCAGTATTTGACACAAATAT